>JAKOOJ010000001.1:4722500-5055000 GCA_022577455.1 Arizona elegans | reverse complement strand
TCATGTTTAAGTGCTTGTCCACTAGTACTCCAAGGTCCCTTTCACAGTTACCATTTGTGAGCCTGATTTTGCCTAATCTGTACTTGTACCTTTGGTTTTTCCTGCCTAAGTATAAAACCTTGCTTTTTTCCTCATTAAATTTCATATTGTTGGATAGAGTCCATTGTTCAAATCTGTCAAGATCTTTTTGGATCCTGAGCTTATTTTCTGGGCTGTTGGCTATTCCTGCCAGCTTAGTGTCATATGCAAATTTTATTTTATTTTTATTTTATTTTTTAGACAAACAAACATTTAATAGAACAGTCATTCCTTCCATGTGACATCTTGGTGTTGTCTCCAAACCTTCTTCTTTTTGTTATTTCTTCTATCTTCATTCTCACCAAGGCCATTACAACAATTCTTCACTAACACAATATTCTAATTGTAGCATTTTTATACATAACTATTGATTTACTTATTTGTATCTCTTTTTCTAACCACTGGTAAAATTGATTCCATATCTTAAAGTATTCTGAATCCACTCTTTCTATAATCATCAAAGCTAATCTATTCATTTCTGCACAATCTAATTTTTTTTTAATTACTTCTCCTTCCAAAGGTATTTTCTCTGCTTTCCAATTTTGTGTGTAAACAATTCTTGCAGCTGTTATTACATGTATAATCAAATAAATATTTTCTTTACTAATTTTCTCTGGGAGGATACCCAGTAGGAATAGCTCTGTCATTCATATTTATTTATTTATTTATTTGTTTGTTTGTTTGTTTGTTTGTTTATTTATTTATTTTGTCAAACATGTACTAGATAACAGGTATAGGTATAAACATGGACATGAACAAGTAATGAATACAAGTAAATGGGGACAGTAGGACAGGGACTTTACGGACCTCTTAAGAATGGGATGAGGTCCACGGTAGACAGTCGTAGGTTGAAGCTGTGAGGGTTAGAGGATTTAACAATGGAGTCAGGTAGAGCATTCCAGGCGTTGACCACTCTGTTGCTGAAGTCGTATTTTCTGCAATCGAGTTTGGAGCAGTTTACCTTGAGTTTGTATCTATCGTTTGTCCATGTATTATTGCGGATGAAGCTGAAGTAGTCATTGACAGGTAGGACATTGTAACAGATCCAGCCACCTGATAAATTTTCACAAGCCATCCTCTGGGAGCTTGCTGATACTTGTCTCCCCAGAGCTATCTATTTTTCTGCACCACAAGGAAGTTCTCCCTGTGATATTCTGCCTCAACAGAAAAGAAATTTGTATGACTCTACATCAAACGTCCTTTTGATACACAATAACACAATTCTTCATTTTAACTGGAATGGATGTTGCTTACTTTTATATTTAGAAGCATACACTTAATAAGAATCTTACAGTGCATGTATACTGCAGTTGAATCAAGTAAAGCCTTGAATTTAAGCCAAAGACATTTGAAACAATGAAAATAGAGTTATCCAACTACCTCCTTCAGTAACCATTTAAAGTTACAATGGTGCTGTCCCTCAATCATGTAATTGCCATTATAGTCAGTATACATTGTCCTGTGTCTGATCTGTTGTTTTACCCACCCACCTTGCAAAGCATAGTGATTGGAGAGGAAGGGATTACAAAAGAGTAAGCAGGCCCATGGAGAATACACATCAAAAGCAATGTGCTGATGTCAGCTGATATCAAGTGTGCTGTACAAAAAGCCTTGTGTATTCCCCATCGTGGATCTGCTTACTCTCTTGTAATCCCTTGTTTGTTTGTTTTGTTTGTTTATTTTATTAGATTTATATACTGCCCTACTCCCGAAGGACTCAGGGCAGTGAACAGGCACAAAATAAAATACATAAATACAAAATTTAAAAGCAGAAATAAAACCAGATTAAACAATTTAGCCTGAGACAAATTTAAAACATCTCAATAATTTAAAACAGATTTAAATTTTTCAATTTAAAAGAAAAGAGGAAAAAGGTTAGGCCAGGCCAGCTTGCTGGAATAGGAAGGTCTTAAGAGCGCGGTGGAAAGTGCGCAGATCCAGGATCCTCCGTATCTCGGGGGGGAAGCTCGTTCCAGATAGTGTGTGCCCCCACAGAGAAGGCCCACCCCTTGGGAGCTGTCAATCAACACTGTTTGGCTGACGGCACCCGGAGGAGCCCCTTTCTATGACAGCGTACCGGCCGGTGGGAGGCTATTTGTGGTAGTAGGCAGTCCCGTAAGTAGCCAGGTCCTAAGCGAAGGAGCGCTCTAAAGGTGGTAACCAAAACCTTGAAGCGCACCCGGAAGACCACCAGGAGCCAGTGCAGCTCACACAGGAGAAGTGTTACATGGGAGCGCCATGTTGCTCCCATAGCCACACGCGCGGCCGCACTCTGCACCAGTTGGAGCCTCCGGGTGCTCCTCAAGGGAAGCCCCATGTAGAGAGCATTGCAATAGACCAGGCAGGAAATGACGAGGGCATGAGTGACTGTGTGTAAGGAGTCCCAATCCAGAAAGGGACGCAACTGGTGAATCAGGTGAACCTGATGAAAAACCCTCCCGGTCACGGCCATCAAATGCCCTTCTAAAGATAGCCATGAATCCAGGAGGATGCCCAACTTGCGAGCCCTCTCCGTGGGGGCCAGCGATTCACCCCCAATAGTCAGCGATGGCGTCAACTGACTATATCGGGACATCAGAAACCACAGCCACTTGGTCTTGGATGGGTTGAGCCTGAGCCTGTTTCTCCCCATCCAGATCAGCACAGCCTCCAGACACCAGGACATCACTTCAAGGGCATCCTTTCCAATGAATGCAAATATAAATATTAATCTCCTTCCTGTCAATTATATCAGCCTTGAGGTGAGCAGAGGAGTGTTAGGAAATAAACAAAAGTCAAAAATGTAAAACTGACTAGTCTTGTCAGTTTCAAGCCAGCTATCCCAGCACTAGAGTGAGCATTCCAAAGTGAGGAAAAGAAAGCACAATCACAGTCATTTGATTTCCCACTTTAGCAAACACTTCACTTAGGGACAGAGATGTTGGTTACATCTAAGGACAACTTGTATAATGCCTTAATACTCGTTTCCCTACTTGACCAAATACAACTGAAGCTGTGGACAGAAAGTGGTGAAATCTAAAATTTGTTACTATCAGTTCTGTGAGCGTGGCTTGGTGGGGGGGGGGGGTAATGTGACTGGGTGGGCGTGGCCAATGTTTTTTTCTTTTAAAACCATTTTTTTCTACAACCTCTTTGGTGAAGAGGTTGTAAAAAATGCTTTCAAAAGGCTCTGACGATCCCAGCTGAGTTGCCTGATCAGCAGAGGCTTTTTTTCTTTTAAATGCCTCTGATGATCAGGCAACTCAGCTTGGATCATCAGAGGCTTTTAAAAGAAAAAAAGCCTCTGGCGATCAGGCAACTCAGCTTGGATCGTCAGAGGCATTTAAAAGAAAAAAAGAGGGTTTTTTTTCTTTTAAATGCCTCTGACGATCCAAGCAGAGTTGCCTGATCAGCAGAGGTTTTTTTTCTTTTAAAAGCCTCTGACGGTCCAAGCTGAGCCGTGTGATCATTAGAGGCTTTTTTTTTTTTTTTACTTTTAAAAGCATTTTTTCAGCTGAAGAGGTTGTAGAAAAAATGCTTTTAAAAGTAAAAAAAAAAGCCTCTGATGATTGTGCGGCTCAGCTGGGCATGTGGGCGGGGGGGCAGGGATTTTTGCTACCGGTTCTCCGAACCACCCACCTCCATCGCTATCAGATCGGGCGATCCGGTCCGAATTGGGAGCATTTCACCCCTGGGACAGAACAAATGTTTATCATTGTGCTAAAGTAATTCAAACTTAGTCATTTGTAAGAAAGGTAAATAAAACGTGATTACTTTGGCAAAAAGTACAGCAGCATGTTTATTCATCTCTACAATTGCCTCTCCAATGAAGAGTAAGGCCCACTAGCTTTATGATTTCCAAGTTAATTGTTTGTAATTGTACCTCTCCAGTTATGTATTCATGTCTCCTAATATTCTAGCCCAATGTTTACAGTGACAAAATGTCAGGATAATTAAATTGATATGGCAATTTTAATTTCAAAGGTACAAAAAAGATGAAGAGATTGTGAAGACAAAGGATATATCTAAAATGGCCTCCTGCTTATTTTCTTCAATGACTATTAAGGACATGTGTAATTGCAAGAACTGCAGGCAGCAAATAAACTTTCCCTTTCCTGGCATTACAGCAAAAATGCTATAATGAGGAAAAAATGCATAAAGCCTTGTAAACAGATGTGATTGCGAGAACAAAATGCTTCTACTAATTTATCCTTTTTTGTACCAAAATACACCCAATACAAGTAGCAAGCATAAAACCAACAATCCATTATACATCAAGATTGCATGTAAGGCATGGTAAGCAGGGGTGGGTTCTAAATTTTTTTACTACCGGTTCTGTGGGCATGGCTTATTTTGTGGGTGTGGCTTGGAGGTCATGTGACTAGGTGGGCGTGGCTAGCTGGTCAGAGTCATTTCTGGAAGGTCCTCACACTTATGACCAGTCCTCGCATTTACGACCCGACTCATTTGTTTGCTTTTAACACTGATCAGCTGTAGGACGGCCCTTTGAAGCCCCGCGGCAAGAGTTTAAACAGTTTTTTTCCCTCTAGTCATCAGCTGGGACTCAGGAGGCAGCAATAGATTGGGGGTGGGACCAAATAAAAGGTAAGAATAACGTGGGGGGTGGGGGGTGGGGGGGTGGGGGGTGGGAGGGCGGGGGGGAGAACTGGTTCAGTGACGTCATATTATCACTGCTACCGGCTCGGCTGAACCGGACTGAACCGGGAGGAGCCCACCACTGATAGTAAGTGTAAATAAATACCACTTTATTAACTAGAGTAAAAATATTGTCCCATTCTCACCAGTTTTGAACTGGATGGAATTTATTTTGAGTTCCCAGTTAGAAAATCGATTTCTGACTTATAGGAAAAAAAGAGTATAAAGTTAACCTTCTATATTTTTCACAAATATGATATTTTCCCCCCTTCATTTTGTTGGTATATAACAACAATAAGGGATATGTCTGTGCATCCAGTTCTCATATTCTCATACATACATGTATGTTTAGATGTAGTTTAGTTTAATATGTTCAGTATGTATGCTTACACACATATTTTTTTATTATTATAAGCTACCTGCATCCTTTGAATAGTCTGTCTACTGAGATCCAGATGTTCTTCATATTTTAGCATTTAGGAAGGTGATGAAGACTGGTTTTCCACTAAGCTGAATTTTGAAGCTGAAAATTTTAGACCTGTGTGCAGTGGTGGGTTCATCCTGGTTTGGTCCGGTTCGGCCGAGCCGGTAGTGGTGACGATATGATGTCACCGAACCGGTTCTCCCCCCCACCGCCCTCCCAATTTCCCAGCCCCCCATGTTATTCTTACCTTTTATTTGGTCCCATCCCCAATCTATTGCTGCCTCCTGAGTCCCAGCTGATGACTAGAGGGAAAAAAACTGTTTAAACTCTTGCCGCGGGGCTTCAAAGGGCTGTCCTACAGCTGATCAGTGTTAAAAGCAAACAAATGAGTCGGGTCATAAGTGTGAGGACTGGTCGTAAGTGCGAGGACCTTCCAGAAATGACTTTGACCAGCTAGCCATGCCCACCTAGTCACATGACCTCCAAGCCACACCCACAAAATAAGCCATGCCCACAGAACCGGTAGTAAAAAAAATTAGAACCCTCCCCTGCCTGTGAGACTAGGTCTAGGTTACCATATCTAAAGGCAACACAGGCATATAAGAAGGGTGGACAAAGCCAGGAAGGAAACAAGTCACTAAGGGAACAAAAGGATTAAAAAAGTTGGGACCCAGTACAGGGAAAGACTCCTCCCCGAACCCCACAAACTATGCAAGGACTTTGGGAGATAAAAGGGGCCCTGAAGCCACCTACACCTTGGGTCGTTTCTGGATCCAGACTTGGTGGCTTCCATCCCTCAGGCTAGTGCCTGGCAGCCTAACTGATAAGTGTGGATGAGACATAAGTGTGTATGTGACAGAGGAAATAGATATTTATTTATTTTATTTATTTATTTGGTCAAATTTATATGCCGCCCTTCTCCTAAAGGACTCGGGGCAGCTCACAAAGGATTAAAACCATAGAACAATAAAAATAAATTAATTTAGATAAATTAAAAATACAAAAATTAAAACCCATATTAAAACCAAACTAAAAACACCCCGCAGGTCAGGCGATTTGTTTAAAAAGCCACGTCTTTAGGTCCTTGCGGAAGGAGCGGAGGTCGGGAGCCGTGCAGAGCCCGGTGGGTAAACCATTCCAGAGGGTCGGCGCGCTCACAGAGAACGCCCTCATCCTGGGCGCCATCAGCCAACATTGCCTGGCCATCAGCACCCAGAGGAGGGCTGCCCTATGCGAGCGCATTGGTCGGTGAGAGGCTGGCAGTAGGTGCTCTGCAAGTACCCCGGGCCCCATGCCATGAAGAGCTTTATAGGTAAGCACCAGCACTTTGAAGATATGCTTTATAATCTGTAAAGTTTGTTGTTATTTTATTGTTATTCACCAGATCTCTGTGTATTCTAAAGAACCATTTATGCCTCAGTGTTCGGTTGAAAGTAATTTGAGCGTGGCAATTTTCAAGGGCTGTGAGCGTGTGAGTGAGTGATCATAAACTGAACTTGAGAGCACATGTGCTGGACTGTTTATAATTTTATATTGTTATAGCAATAGCACTTAGATTTATATATTGCTTTACAGTGCTTTACAGCCCTCTCTAAGCAGTTTATAGAGTCAACATATTGCGCCCAACAATTTGGGTCTTCATTTTATCCACCTCAGAAGGATGGAAGTCTGAGTCAAACTTGAGTCTGGTGAGATTTGAACTGCCTAATTGCAGGCAGCCGACAGTCAGCAGAAGTAGCCTGCAGTACTGCACTCTAACCACTGTGCCACCATGACTCATATAAATGGTGGCGCAGTGGTTAGAATGCAGTAATGCAGGCTAATTCTGCTGACTGCCAATTACCAGCAGTTTGACAGTTCAGTTCTCACCAACTCCAGGTTGACTCAGCCTTCCATCCTTTTGAGGTTGAGAAAATGAGGACCCAGATTGTTGAGGACAATATGCTGACTCTGTAAACCACTTGGAGAGACTATAAAACACTGTGAAGCGGTATATAAGTCTAAGTGCTATTTGCTATTATTCAAATTAACTTTTTTTTTACTCCTTTCTATTTCAGTTACAATTTTAGTTTTGACTTCAGTTATACAGGCACTTGAATTTGTTGCTTTGGAAAGTATGATTTTATGTGAACCTCCCAGAGTTCAACAGATGGAAATGGGACATAAATTATACGTAGATAGCTGGATGATAAAGTTATAACTCTGTATACATGCATTAGAGAAAGACAGAGAGAAGAAGAAAGATTCCTGTCTTAGCTTCTAATTTTGGCAGACTGTCCCTTGGGAGGATTATTTTTCTGGACAAATGGAAGAGTTTACAAATATAGGTTGTCCTCAACTTAAGACAATTAAGGCCAAAATTTATGTTGTTAAGTAAGAAATATGTTAACTGAGTTTTGCCACATTTTATGAATTTTCTTGCGTTGTTTGTTAAGTGAATCACTGCAGTTGTTAAATTAGTTACACAGTTGTTAAGTCAATCTAGTTTCCCCATTGACTTTGCTTGTCTGAAGTTTGCAAAAGGGGATCACATGACACTGCAACAATCATAAATATGAGTAAATCACAGTGATGCAGTGACTCAGTGGCTAAAATGCTGAGCTTATCAATTGAAAGGTCGGCAGTTCAGCGGTTCGAATCCCTAGTGTTGTGTAATGGGGTGAGCTCCCGTTACTTGTCCCAGCTTCTGCCAACCAACAGTTCAAAAGCACATTAAAAATGCAAGTAGAAAAATCACATGACCATGGGGATGCTACAACGATCCTAAGTGTGAAAAATGGTCGTAAGTCACTTTTTTCAGTGCTGTTGTAAATTTGAATGGTCACTAAATGACTTGTCCTAAGTTAAGGACTATCTATATTGACGACCATCTATGGTATGACTAATCCATAGCTTTGAGAATGTCATCTAATCTGGCTTCTTTAAAAACATATTTCCCATAAGTGATCATAGTCCAGTTTTTTTCTATGTATAAACATGTGATTTACAAAGAAAAAAAATGAAGAAAGGACTGCAGAGGTGCGATAAAAAAAATTGTTGTTTCTTCAATGTTTCTGCTGCTGAGCATACTTTTTATGGTGCGTAGACAAGTTGCAGGAGGTGAAAATCAGATAGCAGTTAAAGAAGTCCCAGGAATGTGTTCCTCAATTCAAATCCTAGATCTCAAATTAAAGCAAAGCTTCTTGCAAAGCTTTCCAAATTATAGGAACAGTAACTTAGAGCTGTCATTTAATTAAATCCTGTCTCCCGTGGCCATGATGATTTATAGCGCTTGCTCTGACACCCAAATTAAGAAAGACAAATCATCCACCATCTCCTTCTTGAGCTGATAAGTGGTGCAGATTCTCTTCATTTCCCACCAGTGCACCCTCCCATCCTCAACTTTCTCCACAAAATGAAAAGTCATTTTACACGTTCGGTGTTATATTTTAACATCAGAGAAATTGAGAATGTATCACTTAAGACATTCAGGGTTAAGTTCCAAACAAGGAAAGAATAGCAACAGTTGTCTGGTTTTGTTTAAAAGCTGAAACTGAGAAGATATAGCTGGCCGAGAAGGTACAGCTATAATGTCTTTAAAACATCAGAAATCAGAAAATACCAGCTTTCTTGTATAGTTATGGGTTCCTGTGCAAATATCAAACAGATAATTGTTCTTCCTGTTATGTTTTGAGCCAGGGGTAGAACACTATGATTTTCAGACATGTAAGTTTATATTACATTTTTAAAAAGGAGTGTGGTAGCCTTGAAGTTAAGATGCCGGGTTTGTTGACCGGAAAGTTGGCAGTTCGAGATCCAAGCACTATGTGATGGGGTTGGCTCCCATTCTTGCCCCAGCTCCTGCCAACCTAGCAATTTGAAAGTATGCTCACCTCATATTATGACCCAGGTGGTCACGATTCGGCAGGCTTCCAGAGAGTTCTCTATTTCTCTTGGGAATGGTTAAACAAATGGCCCTCCACTGACCAGTAAGGCTCCACCCTCAGTCCTCCAAACAACAGCCCATAAATTACCCGGCAAGTCCACAAGGCAAAAGTCCAGGCATAAGACGAAGGCAGTTTCGAAGGCAAAGTCTTCAGGGCTAGGGCAAGACAAAACAACAGGCCATAAAACAAAGGGGTGTCCAACGCAAAAGCAGTTCCAAGGGCAAAGTCTTCAAGGCTAGGGTAAGACAAGAACAGTCCTCAAAGCAAGGCAAAGCAGTCTTCAAAGCAAGGCAAACGACATCCTCGAAGCAAGGCAAAAGGTCTGAGTCAAAGTCAGGGAAGTGTAATCCGAAAACAAACACTTGTTCCTGGCAAAAGCCCCCTCCTCACCGCCTCTCCTTAAATTCTACTGTCCAGGTGAACCTCATGAGGAGGGGCAGGGTGTCCTCCTCTCGAATAATCAGTTCATCCTGTGCTGACTCTGCCTTCTCTCTATTCTCCACATTCATGGATCAAGCATGGGGGGGAGGCATTTGCTCATCCCCGGAGCTCTGCGGCTCTGCCGGTCCACGCTGCCTGCCCTTTCCATCTCCTTTCACCTTCCTCAGTCAGCCTGCACCATCTCTTCTTCCCTACCTAGTCTTCCAAGGCCTGAGGAATCCAGGACTGTCTCATCCTTGTCCCCAGGGGGTTCCTCATGGGCCATAGGGACTGTGCCATCCCTCTCCATCAGCTCAGGCTCCCACTCCTCCTCTGCCTCGGACCCTGGCTCCGACAAGGCCATGACACCCCAGTGTATAGTCATGCCAGCCACATGATCATGGAAGCATCTTTCTAGTTCTCTTGACTAGGAAACAGTGATGAGCACTGTCCCCTGACCTAGGGTCAGACACAACTGCACAGGAGAAACTTTTACCTTTTTATTACATTTTTAGTACAAGAAGGCACATGGTGCTTTCTTGTATATATATATATTTACCACAAATTTCTTATGAGCTAGGTTGATCTGAGAGCGACTGGCCCAAGGTCACTCACTGAATTTTCATGGTTAAGGTTGATCACAACCCGTGTCTCCCTAGTACCCATCAAACACCTTAACCACTACGCTATATTAGTTCTCTAGAATTCTCCAGTCCCATATAAACTGAAGCATAGAGAGCTGTGGTTCAGCTGTTTAATCATCTACATCAGCGGTTCTCAACCTGGGGGTCGCGACCCCTTTGAGGGTCGAACGGCCATTTCACAGGGGTAGCCAAAGCCCTCTCTCCCCCCCTCCCCCCACGCCTTCACTCACCCTCCCCTCTGCCTCTGTTGGATCGCCCGGTCGCCGTTCGCTTACCCCGCCCACTCCCAATCTATTGCTGCCTCCGGACTCCCAGCTGGTGGCTAGAGGGGAAAAAAACTTTAAATTCTTGCCGCGGGGCTTCAAAGATTTAGCTGCAAAGAGGTAAATTCCTGGAGCAAGTTTTTTTCCCCCTACCTATGCTGAAAAGAGAAAGCGAAAGGAGGGTCTTAGCTGCAACGTGACAAAATGAGGCAGAGAGATTTCTTTTTCTTTTTCCTCACCAAAAAAGGTAGGTGCAAAACTGCAAACAATGGGAAATTTAGGGCAAGATTTTAGGGCAAGATTTTAAAACACAAAAGAAAAAAAGCTCTATTTAACTAGGGAATTGTAATAATTGAGATACTATTAATTGGTTAAGTTGTGGTTTGGAGGAATATATGGGGGAAATTATTTGGTTTATTATTATGGGTAAATATAATTAATTGATTTGTAAGGAATTGGATTGCATGGAAATAATTGGAATATTCATGTTCATATTGATTAATATACAAAAAAGATAGTTATATAACTAATTGATTTATATTAAAATGTTGAATTTGTATTAAACAACTGTATTACATAATTAACCAATGTGAGGATGGATATAAAAATAGATGACAATGCGAAGGGGTATAATATAGAATAGAAGGGAAAAATTGAATTTGATTAAGATTAGAGATGAGGATGAAGGGTAATATTGTTTTTTTAAAAAAATAGATGAGGAATAAATATGGTAAAAAGGAAATATAGAAATTGTAAATTTAATTGAAATGACTAAATACTGTGTTGGAAGAAATATCCTTCTGGGTTCTGCTCCAAGCAGGGAAAAAGACACTGGAAACATGGAGACTCCTTGGAAAGATGGTTTAATGTTGGACAGGATCACATGGCTTGATGGGGCCCATTGTGTTAGTTTCTGTTGCTATTGTGTTGCAAATGTCCTTTGACAAAGGATTGAGTTTCTGCCTCTGGCCCATTAACAAAGGGTGTGTGGGGGGGAGGTGGGAGCTGCTTTGTCTGTAAAATATGCTTCTCCATTTCTCATACAGGTAGGGAAATATAATATTCTGCCTTTTTAATATTTCCCAAAATATTTCATTCTTCTAGGAAAGGGGTGGGTGCTAACCTCCTACAACTGTTTAAATTTGTGAACCGGCCAAATACTCTGTTCAAAGAAAATACGTTGTATGTTTGTATGGGTGTTTCTAATTATTGCTATTTATTGCTATTTGTTCTCTTTTATTCTTTAAAGTTTAACAATGCATTCAATATCTTAATATTTGTTTGGCTTTCTTCCCTTTCATCTTTTTTATTGTACAGCAATCTTTCTCCTCAAACCTATCACCTCTGTCTTTTCTTTCTTTCTTACTTTCTCTTCCCCCCATCATCTTCTTCTCCCTACTTCCTCTTTCTCTTTCTCCTCCTCTCTTCCTCCCTCTCTTACCTTCACTCCTACTCTAATTTCCCTTCCCTTCCTTCATCCCTCTCTATTGCTGTATCCTTTTATGCATATGGACTACTCAGAGGGCTGAAAAAGTTATTTTTGACCAGTCCTTGAACTTACAACTGTCCTCACAATTTACGTATTTGCGCTATCTTGTCACCATGGTGAAGAGAAGCAGTTGTGAAATGAGTGACACGGTTGTTAAGAATGGTACAATGGGCATAAATGATGACCAGTCATAACTGCGAAAACTGGTCATAAGTGCGAGGACCTGTCAGAAATCACATTTTTCAGCCCTCTGGGTAGTCCTTTTGTGCACAGGGACTACTCAGAGGGCTGAAAAAGTTATTTTTGACTGGTCCTCGCACTTTTGACCAGTCCTTGAATTTACGACTGTCCTCACATTTTACGTTTTTTGCCCTATCTTATACCATGTTGAAGAGAAGCAGTTGTGAAATGAGTGACATGGTTGTTAAGAATGCTGCACAGGCATAAATGTGAGGATGGTCATAAGTGTGAGGACCAGTCAAAAGTGCGAGGACTTGTCAGAAATGACTTTTTTCAGCCCTCTGAGTAGTCCCTATACATATAGCCATGGCCACCCGGTCACATGACCAGCTAGCCACGCCCACCCAGTCACATGACCTCCAAGCCATGCCCACAAAATAAGCCACGCCCACAGATCCGGTAGTAAAAAAATTTAGAACCCACCCCTAGTTGGGGGTCACCACAACATGAGGAACTGTATTAAAGGGTCGCGGCATTAGGAAGGTTGAGAACCACTGATCTACATGAATGATAACTGGCAGGGTGGCTCAGCAGACTGATAGCATTGTGATTAACACCAGCTGTCTGCAATTACTGTAAGTTCGAATCTCACCAGGCTACCTTTCTAAAGTAGATAAATTGAGGACCCAGTTTGTGGGGGCAATAAGCTGCCTTTGTATAAATATACAAAAGTTTGAAGGCTTGTAAGCTGCCCTGGGTCCCCAGAGAAGGGCGGCATATAAATCATTTTTTTTTAAAAAAAAAAATGTAGTTAAGTCATGGAAGAACAATTTGCAATCCTAACAAAGACATATCATGCAAATCCTCCTTCGTGCCTCCCACCAAATCTACCATAATGTTGAGGGTGGAATCTGAACAATATTAATTATGGAATCCATTTAGAAACAGATGCCCAGTAACTATGAGAAAATATATTTGAGCAGCTGGCTGATTGGGCACCAAATGAGCCAGGGGTCATGAAGTTTGGCCTGAAATTGCTGGAAGCAGAAAGAGCTAACAAAAATCCATAGGAGCTTCAGGCCCTTTCTTCTGAGTGCATGTCACCGAGTTTAATCCCTGTAAAAATAATCTGAGGAAGAAGAAAAGGATAACATGAAATAGCTAGATAACTGAGCTCGGATTTATAATATTCAATTTAGCTAAAACATATAAAGAACGGTTGCTGGAACTGGGTAGGTATAGTTTAATGAAAAAAAGGACTAGGGGTTACATGATAGAAATGTTCCAATATCTAAGGGGCTGCCCAAAAAAAGAGGGAGTCAACCTATCCTCCAAAGCACCTGAAGGCAGAAGAAGCCTGCCTCTGTTATTCTGTTATTCTGTTATTGTCTGAGGAAGCTAATAGGGCATGAAAAACTGAAGGTGGCTTTCTTTGGACACTGTTGAAAGCAGGCTTAAATGAACTTCATGTTTTCCCAATGGGATGTCTATGGTGTGTACTGGGAATTTCTTTATATAACCATTCAGGAATTATACCATCAGACTGAGATGCAATGAACAACCTATAGTTGAAGATGGTCTGAACATCTACACCTAATGGCACTACTGTGACTAGATCAATTCAAAAGGTACATATCTCTCTATATACTATAATGTCTCTCTCTCTCTCTCCCTCTCCCTCCCTCTGTGTGTATGTGTGTGTGTGCGCGTGCGCGTGTGTGTGTGTGTATGGGTGTGTGTGAATCTTTGGTAGATGATATATCCAGTGGTGGAATTCAAATAATTTAACAACCGGTTCTCTGCCCTAATGATTGGCTGGGTGGGCGTGGCCATGGTGGGTGTGGCCAGGGGTGTGACAGGCAGCATTCGGCCTCCTGCACCGCCCTGGGATTAAAAATGGGCTGCGGGGGGGACGCACCCCCCCAGGCCCCATTTTTGGCCTAGGAGGCCTCCCTGCACTTACCTGGCACCAAAATGGGGTGCGTGGGGACTCCTGGAAGGAGCGGGCAGCAAAGGGCAGAGCCAGCCAGCAATTTAACTACCAGTTCACCTGAACCGGTCCAAACCAGCTGAATCCCACCACTGGATATATCCACAAAAAACAGAGAAGACAATTTCCCAGAATAGCTGGACTTCTTTGTGGCAGATACCCACCCATAAGATGCGATATGGAACTGGGGACCTCCCTAGATAGAATTTGTGTTTGCTGTGTTCAAGAGAAACATAACTCCTAAAGGAGCATTTTGGAGATTGAGCCAAAAGCCCCTATCCGAAATATAATCTCCCAGGGAAACTACACCATCAGCTCAACCATCAGATACATAGGAGGCCAAGGAGCACTGGTAAACTGGGAAAAGATATGAAGATGTGAGCAGAGCTTTCAGAAAGATAAAGAAAGTAATTCCTCATTATATTCATGAAATATTGTCTCTTTGTTCTTTCAGAACCCCGGGCTTTTATCATCCTATACCCTAATGGCCTTGCTGATTTCAGTTTATGATGTGCTATATCCAGTTAAATAGCAATTGTACTTAGACTTATATACCTCTTCACAGTGCTTTACAGCAATCTCTAAGCAGTTTATAGAGTAAGCATATTGTCCCCACAATCTGGATCCTCATTTTACTGACCTCGGAAGGATGGAAGACTGAGTCAACCTTGAGCCAGTCAGGATCAACCTCCTGGCTCTGAGCAGAGTTAGCCCGCAATGCTCCATTCTAACCACTGTGCCACCATAGCTCCTAATACTTGACATTGTCAACCAAATACTTTTCTGCTATCTTCAATGACATTATGCTCTAATTTGACAAATTTATAAAGAGATATAGTAATTCCTCCTCTCTTTAGGCCTGTATTTGCCTCCAGCACTATCGATAAACTAATTTGTGCTTCAGTGTAATTGTGTCCTGGTTTCCAGTTCAAACATCCCCAGAGAAAATTCTCCTATGTGTCAATACTTCCACCAGCTCTGTGTGCAAAGATAGGTGTTGCAAGGGATGGAGTAAGAAATGCTATGCATTATTTCCCCCCCACCCACCCCAGGCCCCCTTCCATGTTCATTTTCAATGATCCATCCTGCCTATGCTAGTAGAAGTTCTTTTATCTTTAGAAAGATAAAAGTCAGGAATTTACAGCCTAGAGAAGGTTTTTTGTTTTGTTTTGTTTTGTTTTGTTTTGTTTTGTTTTGGTTCTTGAAGAATGGAGTTGGCTGAAGAGATGCTGTGTGACATGTTGTTTCTTTGTGGAAGAAGCTGACAGTTTTTTTTCCTGTAAGGCAATGAGCTAAAACACGGAGAATCTAAAGAAAAAAAAAGCAACTGAGCTGAATGTGTCTGTAGCAACTATAGCATGGAGATAAGATGCCATCATGATCAGGAGAAGATTTAGTGGCGGTCAAACAGTCAGGGCCTAACACAGCCCAATGGAAGCAGGCCTTTAGGCCAAGAATCTTCTAACAAAGTTGGCATGGGAGGTCATACGTATTTTCCAGTGGATAGGCCACTGAAAACACTTTGTGGCTATAAATAGTACAGTGACTGTAAAAGGTTCTTTAGCAGATGATTGTAGAGGAACATGTAACCAACCAAGAGGCGTTCGCAGAACAGATCCTGTAGAATTGGCTACAAGTGGCAAGGACCCATCAAAGAAGTTCAGTTGCACAGAGTCACTGCCAGGAGCGTCACAGGCTAAGACTGGCTGGGGCTTCCTAGGAGTGTGCAGCGTAAAGTAAAAGGCAAAAGTAAGAGCAGAGAAGAGCTAATAATAGGCCCGTAGGTCAGTGGTAGGTTTCAAAAATTTTTACTACTGGTTCTGTGGGTGTGGCTTGGAGGGCATGGCATAGCTTGGTGGGTGTGGCAGGGGAAGGATACTGTAAAATCTCCATTCCCTACCCCATCCAGGGGAAGGTTACTGCAAAATCCCCATTTCCTCTCGATCAGCTGGGACTTGGGAGGCAGAGAATAGATGGGGGCGGGGCCAGTCAGAATTTTTACTACTGGTTCTCCGAACTACTCAAAATTTCCACTACCGGTTTTCCAGAACTGGTCAGAACCTCCTGAAACCCACCTCTGCCAAGGTGGAGTAAATCTCATCAAGCCTTTAGCTAGAGTCAATCCTAATGCTTCACAGAGGAAATTTGGAGAGAACATGATGAGGGAATTATGCTACCGTCCTGTAATTAAAGTGCCAAAAAGCTGTCCAATTCACGGGGCTTCTCCACTCGTCTGGTTCTGTGCGATATCATCCCCAGTTACTCTCCGTCATGTAAAATAAAGTCTAGGTAGAGATTACCAGCTGGAGGGAGGCAGCTTCCGCAGCTCATCCAGGAGGATCAGCTGATGATTCATCACTGGAACTAATGGCAGAAATGCTTTCCTAATAGCTGGAAATCATCTTGCATGAGAAATTAGATGCCCATAAAAGATTGGAGGAAATGACCTGTTAAACAGAAGAAAGAGGCAAAGAAACAACAGAAGCAGATGGTAGCTTGAATCATGAATCTAAGAGGAAGCTGAGAAAAGATAAGGTGGAAGCTGGGATGCAACCTTAAAGGGTTGCAGTTGGTTGAGAAGTCCTGGGGTATTTGAAGAAGGCCAGGCGTTCTACCTTAGGAGAACATTTCACCAAGAACAAAAGAGGATTTTTTTAAAAAAATTAACAATAGGCAAAGAACTAATTCAAATTCTGCTATGTTCCTCCCTTCACCACCATCCCAAAGCACAAATTAAAAATATACCAGACTGAAACCATAAGTAGGAAATGACAAGAGCACATACCTCTCAGTGCTAATGGGGAGTTTTCTCACTCTCTCACTTGTTCTGCTGCTTCCATCTGCAGGAAAAGTGTGTGGGGGGGAATCTAGAGCATAAAGGGAAGGAAAATGCCCATTGGTAGTTTCCTTGGAGACAAAAGAATGCAAACCTGGTTATCAGTAGTCCTTGGAGCACCATTGGAAGAGATGGACCACACATATTAACAGTTCTCTCTCAGAGTCTATGGGAAGGGAGCAGATAGAGAACATGTGGACAAGGAGAGTGTGCTTGAACTATAATAGGACAGAACAAGAAATGTTATTAACCATGTCTGGAACAGCTTCCATGTTGAAGGTCATAACAAGAAGATTGAATGAGGAAGGAGAGGAAGCTAATTTACTCTGCAAAGACCAAAAACGTCAGCAGCTAGTTGAGAGAAGGAGATATACCGTAATAGGGGGAAAATATGTAGTTTAGAGTCGCTGCTCTCTGAGCTTGACTGTTTGCTTGAAAACATTTAATTACCCCACTAGGTAACATCATCAGTCCACAGGGATTTCCCCTGGGCAATTTCCCAGGTAGGGAAATTTCCTCAGCCTGTAAATGAAAGATTGCAAAACTGTCACATGTCTGGAAAAAGCAGGGAAATATACACTGAGGTGCCTTAGCCAGTTCATTTTCCCAAAAGCAAAAGGCTGTGTAACATTTTCCTTTGACTGTATGGTCTTTCACTGAAATTATAAACTGTTTGCTTGAAAGTACTGTTAATACTGAGACCCTTATTTTAGAATTTTGTGTTGAACCTTGAGGAGAGGCACTCCGTAGGGACCTCCGAAGTTTCAAAGAATTGAGAGCAGGCCTGCTGGCTACAGACAATCTTCGACTTACAACCATTCATTTAGTGACTGACGTTACAACAGCACTGGAGAAAAAGTGACATAACCACTTTTCACATGACTGTTGCAGCATCCCCAGGGTAATATGATTAAAATTGGCAACCGAAATGCATTTATGATGGTTGCATTGTCCTGTGGACATATGGTTACCATTTGTAATCTTCCAAGACAGCTTCCGAAAAGCAAAGTGGGAAAGCCAGAATCACTTAAAATCCACATGATTCATTTAACAACTGCAGTGGTTCGCAACAACTGTAACAAAAAAAAAGGTGGTAAAATGGACCAAAAGTCACTTAATAACTGCCTTGCTTAGCAACTGAAATTTTGGGCTCAATTGTCCTGAGTGGAAGACTACCTGTATTAGAGACACTGTCTTCCTTTGAGATTAAACTGAAGTGGCTGTAGGCTACTGGAAAAATATTTATACAATGAAAGACAGGACACACACAACAGTGGCTAATTTAAAGGCTAATCAAAGTGAACAAAGGGGAGAGTAACATAGGATGGCAACTGCTAACCAGGCTCAGAAAAAGGGTATTAAAAGAGAATTATAGAAATCTCCAAGGTTAATTCTCAAGTTTTATTGCTAGATTTACTATAGTTTATGGCTATTCCTGATTTAATGACAACAAAATGAAGGTATTCCTTCTTCCTGACCATGTAACATTATGTGATCTTATGAGTCTCCATAGCACGGGTGTCAAACTCAAGGCCCACAGGCCAGATTTGGACCGTGGGTGTTTACATCTAGCCTCTGGAGCTGCCCTTGAAACAGTAAAGGACTGGCCTGCAGTTTGTCTGCCAGTGAAAATGGACCTCAGGAGGGTTGCATGCGGCCCTCTTGGGCTCCATTTTTTGGCCGCAACAGCCTCCTGCTGCCCTCTGCCAGCGAAAACGGACCTGGGGAGTATTTTTGGCCCCCTGGGCTCCCTTTTGCTAGTTTGTTTTAGGGCTAGCAAAACAAACTGAAAACAAAGCAAAATGAGAATTTTTTCCCCTTTTGCATTTTATGAGAATGCAAGAAAGAAAAGAAAAGGAAAGAGGAAATACAAAGAAAAAGAATGGAAGATGGGAAGAGAGCAAGGAAGGAAAAATAAGGAAAGAGGGGAACAAAGAAGAAAGGAGAATTAAGAGGGAAGGAAAAAGAAGAAAAGGGAGGGAGGGAGGGAGGGAGGGAGGGAGGGAGGGAGGGAGGGAGGAAGGAAGGAAGGAAGGAAGGAAGGAAGGAAGGAAGGAAGGAAGGAAGGAAGGAAGGAAGGAAGGAAGGAAGGAAGGAAGATTATAATAAGAGTCAGGGAGGGTCTGAGGGAAGTCCTGCCTTAACACTTGGCCACCACAGGTGCCCCCAACACAAGTGATGTCGAGCTGACCATGCCCACCTGACCATGCCCATCCTGGTCACGCCTACTCCAGCCACACACACACACCCTGAGGTCAAACACAACCCTGATGCAGTCCTCAATGAAATCGAGTTTGACACCCCTGCTCCACAGTAACAAAATATTTTCGTAAGATAATATAATAGGGTTAGTGTTATGTATGTATCTATTTTGTGCGGGAAATTCAAATGTACAGTGAATTCTGATTGGTTCTTGGTCGCCCCTGAAAAGTATATAAAGAGGGCTGTTGCCTGTGTTCTTTTGCTGAAGTCTCACCCTGAATTAAAGAGCTGGTGTTACTAGCCTGCTTGTGCCTCTTGTTATTCCCGCGCTACAACAGTTAGAACCCCAGTTCTGCTATGAGCCTCTTGGAAAGTTTTCAAAAGTAGCAATAGCACTTAGACTTATATACTGGTTCACAGTGCTTTTACAGCCCTCTCTAATTTCTTTACAGAGTCAGCATATTACCCCCAACAATCTGGGTCCTCATTTTACTGACCTCAGAAAGATAGAAGACTGAATCAACCTTGAGCCGATGAGAGTCAAACGTCTGGCAGCCGGCAGAATTATCCTGCAATACCGCATTCTAACTACTGCACCACTCCGGCTCATTAAAAAGGGGGAAAGGAGTTATTGTATCAAAAAGTAACCCATCAAGGATTGGAAGTTTCTCCTTCCCAGTATTTTCTGCTGAAGAAGCTGTACAATTGTGTGATCACTTGACCTTGTGTGGTCAAATAGTCATACTAAGAAAGAGAGAAGAAGGAAAAGAATTCTAACTCAAGGCAACAGTACATGAAGGCTTTTTAAAAACTAAAAATAGAAAGCCAAGACAAAGCGATCGCTCTTTGCCACCCCATGACTTTGTAAGAAATTTTCAAACCCTGCCTCCTTTCTCTTCTCCCTCTAATTTAAATCCAGCTTTCAACTTCTGAAATAGGGTGACTTTAAAGCAGAGCACAGGGGTTGAGACGGCATTAGCAAGTTTAACTTGGAGAAGACTATTCTGACAGGATAGAGTCGTGATTATGCTCTAAATACGGCTATCGTGTTGGAGAGGGCAAAATGCTCTCTTACTTGGGAGAAGGTGATGGTGGAGCACAGATTAAGCATAATCATGCAATGTGCTGCAGCTGCCCAAAAGCGCCAGTGCAATATTTGGCTGCGTCAACAGAGAGATTGATTGAGATGGTGAGAAAATTATACAGGGGTTCCATTGTATGCTGCACTGTTCCCACTGCACCTGAATATTGAGTCCAATTCTATTCTATTCTAGTTGCTACACTACAAGAAGGATGCTGAGCTATTGAAAAGTGTGCAGAGAAGAGCAACCAAGAGACTGAGGGGCTCAGGGGCTAAATCGCATGAAGAACAGTTAAAAGAACTGGGTATGCTTAACCTACAAAAGAGACGGCTAAGGGGAAATATAATAGCACACTTCTGATACTTGAAGAGTTATCATGAGTGTGGATTTATTCTCTATATAGCTACATAGAACTGGACCAGATCAGAAAATCAAATCCATAAAAAGATGAGATCTATCATAACAGAATCTTGCAAGTCTGATTGTACCTTTCCTTCCCTTTCTTTCTCATATTGTCTGTATTGTGGCTTCCTCACATACATACACACACACACACACACACACACACACACAATTTTTAAACAGATTTAACAGAGTTGGAAGGGATCTTGTAGGTCATCTAGTCCAACCCCACCCCCCTGCCCAATCAGGAGACCTTACACCATTTCTGACAAATGACAGTCCAGTCTCTTCTTGAAAGCCTGCAGTGATGAAGCTCCCACAACTTCTGAAGGCAACGTCTGTTCCATTGATTGATTGTTCTCACTGTCAGAAAATTTCTCCTTATTTCCATGTTGAATGTCTCCTTGTTCAGTTTCCATCCATTATTTCTTGTCTGGTCTTTGGGTGCCTTGGAAAATAGCTAATATTTCTCATGAAGACACTGAGATGTTTTGGGAGGGTCTATGACAATCTGCCACAGCCAACTCGCCCTGACCAAATTGCCACAGCCAACTCACCATGGCTAACTTGCTTCAGGAAAACTTGCCACAGCCCTCTCACCACAGGATAGCTTGCTGCAGTACACTAATATTACACTAATATTAAAGAAATAGTGGAATAGAATCATTAAAGAAACGATGCAAAGGAGTGACAGAATAAAATGTGAATGGCAAAAAATTAAAATATTTGTTTATTTATTTTAAATAATGAAATAGAATTGTTACATTGTCCTGCAGCAAGTTCTCCCATGACGAGTTGGCCATGGCAATTTGGCCATGTTGAATTAGCTGCAACAAGTTGGCTACGGCAACTTGGCTGCAGTGAGTTGACTGTTGTAAGTTATCCCATTCCTGTTTTGGGATACCTGTTTTTCTGAGCACTTTCCACGGTTTGACATGATCAACACAATATATATATATATATATATATATATATATATATATATATATATATATATATATATATATATATATATATATGTGTGTGTGTGTGTGTGTGTGTGTGTGTGTGTGTGTGTCTTTTTCTTTTTCGTAGGCTTTTATGTGCATATTCTTTCTAGCCAGGTTTTACCTACGTAAACTAAGTTAACCAGAGCTGCAGAACAACTTAGTTTACGTAGGTAAAACCTGGCTAGAAAGAATATGCATATATATATATATATATATATATATATATATATATATATATATATATATATATATATATATATATATATAATCAATGAAGCATATACTGATGTTTTTGTATTCTTTGATATTTTTTTCAATGATCCAGTATGCATCAGCAATAATGTCTCGTGTTCCTTGGCTTTTTCTAAAGCCAGCTTTAACAACTGCATCTCTTGTTCCATGTAGGTCTCTAATCTGCATTGGATGATCCTAAGCATTATTTTGCTGGCATGAAAAATTAAGCTCGTTGTGCAAAAGATTGCACACTCTGTTAAGTCTCCTTTTGGGAGAAGGAGTATTTAAAAGTAGATTGACCTCTCTCCAGATTTACGGGCATAGCTTGGCTAGAACCTTGGCTGAGTCTTCTGTTGTTTTCTATATTTCAATAGGTATTCCATCAGTTCCTAAAGCATTCCAGCTTCTAGTACTAGAGAATCCTGTAAGTAAAGAATATCTTCTAAAATCTAGGATATTAATGTCTCTGCTCTAGAGCCCTTCAATAGACGCCTTTCATCTTCTTTTGATTTTCTTTGAAGCAGTTATTAGCTATCCATTGGCATCCTTTAGTATACCAATTTGAAGTTGAACTTCCTTCTAAGTTCAGAGAACTCTTGAAAGACCTTCCTTGTTTTTCCATGTCTGTTTCCATCTTCAGCGTCTTTAGAGATGTGGTAAAATTAAGATCTAAGGTAAAATTCCTTAGATCATCTAAGTGAGTTGGGGGCAATCAACTAGAAATTCATTCCATCAAGTAGCCAAATCCAAATTGTACAGTTTTCAGTAATAATCAACATTTTGAATTTCACCCAAAATGGAGGCAAAGTAATACTTTTTAGTAAATATAAAGTTCTTTTTCAACTCTTCCATAAATAAATATGTCTACTGAATCTTTATCCTGGTCTCAATGATCTAAAGGACCTTAGTAAGGGTCAGGGGTGAAATGCTCCCGGTTCAGACCAGATCACCCGATCCGGTAGTGATGGCGATGGGTGGTTCGGAGAACCGGTAGCAAAAATCCCTGCCCCCCCCACCCCCACCATGCCCAGCTGAGCCACACGATCATCAGAGGCTTTTTTTTTTTTAACTTTTAAAAGCACTTTTTCTACAACTTTTTCCAACTAAAAAATCCTTTTAAAAGTTAAAAAAAAAAAAAGCCTCTGATGATCGCGCGGCTCAGCTGGGATCGCCAGAGGCTTTTCAAAGCATTTTTTTCTGCAACCTCTTGGCCGAAGAGGTGGATGCTTTGAGAAGTCTCTGACGTTCCCAGCTGAGTTGCCTGATCAGCAGAGAGGTATTTTTTTAAAAGCCTCTCTGACGATCCCAGCTGAGTTGCCTGATCATCAGAGGCTTTTCAAAGCATTAGAAAAAATGCTTTGAAAAGTTAAAAAAAAAAAGTTGGCCATGTCCACCCAGTCACATTACCCCCACCACCACCAAGCCACGGCCATAGAACCGGTAGTAACAAATTTTATATTTCACTCCGGTAAGGGTATTCACAGAGGGAAATACTATAATCAAAAAATTAATTGGCAGCCACAGACATGCAATCAAAGCCTCCATCTTGAATTTTTTACTCACCTCATGACCTTGACCCTTCAAAAAGTTATGCTTTCAGTGGGTGACAATAATTTTTGTAAAAGTAGTTCTTCTTTACTGTCTGCCTCATTTAGCGACCATTCACATTTTATGACAGCGATAAAAAAATGTTTACAACCAGTCCTTGCATTTATGACTTTTGCAAATATATAAAGCAAAGGAAAACTGAAGTAAGTTGATGATCATAGTTGTGGTTTCACTTAGCAACTGCTTGCCATATGAGCTGAGTTACCTATCCCAACTGTGGTTGCCAAACAAGGACTATTCTGCATGAAATAGATCAGGGGTGTCAAACTCAAACTCGTTTTTGGCTGGCAGAGTGCTTCTGGAGGCCGGGGAGGCCAAAAATGGGCCGTGCGGAGGCCCTGTGAGGTCTCTGCATGCCCTGTTTTTGGCTTCAGCCTGTGTCAAACACCCACCATGACTACGCCCACCTCCAGCCATGCCCACCATGACCATGCCCACCCATCCCCGGCCACGCGCACCATGACCACCCCTAGCCCTCCAAGGTCAAAAACAACCCTAATGCAGCCCTCAATGAAATTGAGTTTGACACCCCTGAAATAGATTGTATAATGTATAATGTAAACCCAACCCTCCCTGAACCAAACCTAGAATCTTCAAGGTTTTCCTCAGAGGTGGGTTTCAGCAGGTTCTGACCAGTTCTGGAGAACCGGTAGTGGAAATTTTGAGTAGTTCGGAGAACCAGTAGTAAAAATTCTGACTGGCCCTGCCCCCATCTATTCTCTGCCTCCCAAGTCCCAGCTGATCGGGAGGAAATGGGGATTTTGCAGTAACCTTCCCTTGGATTGGGGAGGGAATGGAGATTTTACAGCATCCTTCCTCTGCCATGTCCACCAAGCCACACCCACCAAGCCACACCCACAGAACCGGTAGTAAAAAAATTTGAAATCTACCACTGGTTTGCCTCCACCAAGATTTGTTGGGGGAAATAAAGGAAGGAGAGAAAGGTTGGCACGATCCTCCATGTCAGATGTCTAACATCCCATTTTATTGTATCATTTATGTATAGCAGGGGAAATGAGTGAAACAACAAAAAAGTCATCTCCAAATCAAGATTCATTTCTTGTAAAGTATTCTTTTCCTGTTATTAATTATGATCCAATTGAAATCCCTAATATTAATTATTGTTAACATTAAGAAAAATGTCTAATTTCTGTCAGGTCTGTCCTGTCATCCTTGAATGTAATTATCCCTTATCTTTCAACACAGCCAGGCCTGGCTATATAATTATAGAAATGCATGTTTACTGGAGTGTGCATAGTAAATTCATAAAAATTAATATTGTATTTATCCTTCTACATTTAATAGTTACAAAATGAGCCATGGATTTTCTGGTTGCTGTTCTGGTCTTTTATTTTATTATTTTATTTTATGTACTTTATTATTATTTTTTGCCTGTGATTTCTCTCAGGACAAAGGGATATGCATTAGGAAGAAATTGAATAGATTATATAGTTTTGATATGCGTGGGTTTTGCTTTTTTTTTTTTTTTTACTTTATGATCTAGAGTAATAGGCATGCAGAGATGCAGATTAAGAAAAGAAATGCCAACAGTCCATTTAGTTGGGATATTTGCTGCTGATAACATTCTCATTTTAGATATCCTGAAAACATTGATGGTATTCTTATCCAGATTGTATCATATGGGGATTGGCAGTCATTGTAGATAAGAGTCATATTCCCAAGTGTTCAAAAATCTTTTGCAGTGGAATGATAATGAAGAATGAGCATTTTATGAGCGCTGGTGGCACAGTGGTTAGAGTGAAGTATTGCAGGCTACTTCTGCTGACTGCTGATTGCCAGCAGTTTGGCAGTTCAAGTCCCACCAGCTCAAGGTTGACTCAGCCTTCCATCCTTCTGAGGTTGGTAAAACAAAGACCCAGATTGTTGGGGGCAATATACTGACTCTGTAAACCACTTGAAGAGTGCTGTAAAAGCACAGTGAAGTGTTATATAAGTCTAAGTGCTATTGCTATTGCTATTTTATATTTATATTTTTTTCTGTTGAAAAAGTCCAATCAGGCAAAAACTGCTCCAATGCTTTAGACTCCTTCAGAACCAACTCAAGCTACATCTAAGCAGGTCTGATGTTTCGTAATCCACAGGGTTTTTATTTCTAGCTTTAATCCTTTTAATTCTGGGACTTTCAGAACCAGATTTATGATCATGTACCAGTGTTTGTCAGACATTCATTTAAAAAGTGCAAAGTCTGTGCCAAAACGATACATTTTCTAAGGAGCAATAAATAATTGCATTTTGGAACAGATTGTATGTATGGAAACTGTGAATTAGATTGAAGGGAGGGGTCAAGCAAGAACCTAGCTTGGAGTCGTTGCACAGTTACAAACAGCAGAAGCTTGATTGCCCCTAAGATCCATCAAGCCTTATCTGGTTGTTCCCAGGGAAAGGTGAGCAGTCTGATGGGATTCTTATAACATAGGTGGCAAATAATAACATTATTGATGTAGGTTATTCACAATTGACTCACGTTGCTTGCACCTGGGCCTTATCACCACCTTCATTTCTCATACTCCAAGAGAAGAGAGAAAATTGCCGGGATTGAACCACAGGCAATGACTATGAGGTAGTGAAAGCATTGCTATGATGTCAACAGGGGATGGACAGAGAAGAAATTTGGAATTTGGGGACCACGGTGCTTCATTTGGTTCAACAGCAAACTCAGAGGGTCCAGCAGCCAGCAATCTGGGAGGTGCAGTACCTCCAGCACTTCCAATCATACAGAAGAGATTGGCCAGAGATGTTTGGGGGAGAAGTGGACAAGCTAAAAACCTTTGTATTCAATGTGAGTTGTTTATGGGAACCCAAGCTGTAGGATTCTCCACAGACCCTACAAGGGCGTCCTTTGCATTAACTTTGTTAAAGGAAGTTAGCAGGCAAGTAGATGCTGTCAATTACAGATGGCAATGATTCGGTCATGGACAATTACCAGAGAAGGTTTCATGGATCCTGGGGGAGGGCAAGCTTATGCCATTTGCAGCTGCATAATAACTCCAAGCTAGGTCCTCGCTTGACTTCTTCCCTCCAGCCTAACTAACCGTTTCTCTACATTTCCGAGGCCATGAAGATACTTCATTGGTATCTGGATTAGTAAAACTGGATCTTGGTTAAAATAATCTGTTTTTATTTTTAAAAAGAAAAGAAAGAGCAAGAGCGGGATTTAATTCACACATCCTTTTTTAGTTTTGAAATTTGAAAACCATTCACAATTCTGAAATATACAACAATAACAACAAATAATCCCAGTCTTGAATCTATATGCTTCGTGATTTACACATAAATTAAACTGTTATAAATAAATTGTTTTTCCTTGTCTGCAAGCTACCTAGACATTTTCAACCACTGAGTTTCCCTTGTACAATAAAGTATAGCCTAAGTAGAATACAACACAATGGGGACATTCGTAGAAAAGGTATGGTGTGAACTAAGTCTACCTCCAAATCACTTATTTTGAAAAAAAGAAAAGAAAAAAGATATACTGCTTTCACAGAAATGTATGACACCTTTTCTCTGGCAAACACATATTCGCGGTGGGAAATGAAATAACCAAGTTCAGAAAAATGAATAAAAAACATGATATATACAAGGTGCTTTAAAAAAACATCAAATTTGATTACTCTGTAATACGCTCTACAATATTTCTTTATCCTAGGCATCGCTGAGCCTGTTCAAGCAGTAAATATATGCATTGGCTTTAAGAGTGGGTTATGCTATGTAAACTGCTATTGCACAATGTTGTTCAAGGTGTCAGGCTGGGTGACATATAGAGACAAGTGGAGACATACAGCAAAGTTACAAGAACAATGTCAGATTATACTTCCCTTCTCACTCCTCCATAGCCAACATGGATTGTACATAATGCTGCTGCTTCTGTATGCCTCCCCCACACAAAAGCTTTAATGTAGTATTCTTATCATGTCTTTAGTTGCAGATTGATACCATAAATCATTGGGAGAAAGTGTTCTATCTATCTGCATTTCTATCAGTCTTCCCGACCAGCTTCCTTTAAGGCACTTTCCCTCGTCACCCAAGTAATGCTTATAAGGTTCTTCCAGCCCATTAGGAAAAGAAGAAAAATCAGAAAACAGTTTATGTCTTAAATCAGGGGTGTCAAACTCAAGGCCAAGGGGTCAGTTCTGGCCAATGGGGTGCTTACATCTGGCCCACAGGGCTGGCCTGAAAACAGCAAAGGATTGGCCCATGGTGCCTCTGCCAGTGAAAATATACATGCCCGCCAGTGGTGAGTTGTCCCCAGTTCGCACCGGTTCTTTAGAACCAATAGTAAAACCGGCGGGAGGCCCCACCCACTGACCTTGATGTCACGAAAATGCTTCTGCGCATTTCTCTTCTGTGCATTTTCACGCATGGCCCCATAGGTAGTAAAGGCAAGTAGAACCCCTGACGCCCGCCCCCCCCCGAGCTCCGTTATCACTGGCAGAGGGCTATCAAAACAAATTTAAAACAAAATAAAAGGTGAAATGTTTTCCCTTTTGCATTTGAGAATGGAAGAAGGGACTGGAAAGGAGAAAGGGAAAAAGGAAAGACAAAGAAAAAGAAGGGAAGATGGGAAGAGAGCAAGAAAGGAAAAATAAGGAAAGAGGGGAAGGAAGAAGAAAGAAGAAGGAAGAGGGAAGGAAAAAGAAGAAAAGGAAGGAAGGAAGGAAGGAAGGAAGGAAGGAAGGAAGGAAGGAAGGAAGGAGATTATAATGAGAGTGAGGGAGGATCTCAGGGAAGTCCTGCCTTAGCACTTGGCCACCACAAGCGCCCCTGACATGAGTCCCATGTCATGCTCACCATGGCCACATCCCCGGCCACGCACCCCACCTCCTGGCCCTCCGAGGTCAAATACAACCCTGATGCAGCCCTCAATGAAATTGAGTTTGACACCCCTGTCTTACATCAAGGTATATATTCACAGTGAAACTCTTCAGAAAGAGCAACCATTATCAGAGGTGGTATTCAGTCGGTTCAGACTGTTTCGGGCAAACTGGTAGCAGCGAACTGTGGGTGGGTCCAGTGTTCCAGAAGCTCTGACTAAGGGCGAGATGATTTTTAACTTTTTTTTTATTTTTGATATGTATCATTCAGTAACAATGAAGACAAACCATGTTCCTTAAGGTTGCAATCTCATGTACGTCGAATCACAAATAGATAACAGACTAGGAGATGCATCTCCAGAAACGTTTTATTTTGTTGTACCAGGAGAGTCATTAGAAGAAGCAATAGTTTTTGTTACAAGATTGAATTGTAAATAGAAGTCAAGTTAATTTAGATAAAGATGTAAACTTAAGATACAGATATTTAGAAGTAGAAGGTTAAATAGGCTAGAGATACCGATGCAGAAAAGTTGTTATTAGTATTGAAATTTTGATATGTTTGTTTTTGGTTGTTTATATTTTTTGGGTTTGTGTGTGGGGGGGTTTGCTTTTTTTATGTATTATGGCAGTGATGGCGAACCTATGGCATGCGTGCCACAGGTGGCACGCATAGCCATATCAGTGGGCACTGCAGCTCAGCTCTAGTGCGCATGTGCGCACTGGCCAGCTGTTTTTCAGGTCTTCTGGAGGCTCTGGAGGCTAGGGACAGCAAAAAACATCATTTCCTGTCCCACCGGGAGTTGGGAAATGGGCCGTTTCAGGCCTCCAGAGGGCCTCTGAGGAAGTGGGGAAGGCTGTTTTTGCCCTCCCCAGATGCATAGAGAGGATCTGGAGCCAGGTGAGAAAGAAAAACAGGCCTACCAGGCCATCGCGAGCCAGGAGCAGAGGGAGGGGGGTTGCGCGTGCATGTGCAGGATGGGGCGCATAAAATTACGCATGCATGTGAACCTCCCCCATCCCCCCCCCCTTCCTGGCACACAATGGCAAAAAGGTTAGCCATCACTGTATTATGGTTTTTTGGTACTGTGTATTTTAATCTTTGGAAATTTATTAAATATATTTAAAAAAAAAAAAGAAAGAAAGAAAGAAGAAGAAGAAGCAATAGCAAAAGCAACTCCTATTTAGTTCCTCTTTTTGCCTCTGTCCTGCATTTTCCTGAGTGGAATACTCTTAGATTCTTTTCTTCAGACTGATTTCTACAGTAATAAAGGAATTACTTCTTTCTTCTTTTTCTCACTAGGAGAACAGAAAGCTCAGAGATGCAAACTTTCAATGGAGCATGGAACCTCCTTAGATAAACTGTCTCTAGATACCCCTAATGGCTTTGAGTACACTCTATATTTTTGCTCAGCTAAACCACATGATGAACAATTATTCTGGAGGCTGAACCATACGATGAACGATTGAGAAAGCTAGGTATGTCTAGTCTAATGAAGAGAAGGACTAAGGGTGATATAAAAACAATCTTCCAGTATTGAGGGGCTGTCAAGAGAAGGGGTCAACCTATCCTCCAAAGCACCTGAGGGCAGGACAAAAAGTAATGGGTGGAAGATAATTAAAGAGAGATCCTACCTAGAGCTATGAAGAAATTTCCAGATAGTAAGAACAATTAATCAGTGGCTTACCTCTGGAAATTGTGAATGCTCCATCACTGGAGGTTTTCAAAAAGAGATTGGTCAGTCATTTGTCTGCAATGACAAGCAGGGTTTCCTGCTTGAGCATGGGGTTGGACTAGAAGACCTCCAGGATCCCTTACTCAATGTTCTACATTGTAATTAATCCAATGAGTGAACTGATTGAAATACTAGAGTTATCACAACATTTAGTCTATTAAAAAAGACAGAAGACCAATGCTTATCTAACCCAGCATTTTTGTATCACACAGTTGCCAATCAGATCTTTTTAAGAGTCTCAGCAACACAAACAGGAGGGCTATAACTCAGCATTGTTCTCTATTAACTAACATGTAACACAACTCCTTGGAGTTTTGGGGGATCCTCTGTTATTCCAAAAATCGGAGTCTCTTTCTTTTATGGGTTTTTCTTGCTAGTGAAAGAGGATAAGTGGACAACACCAATCACAGAGAATAAAAAGTCATCTCGGAAAGAATCTTATATTTTTCTGCCCATAGTGAACTTTCCGAACACATAAATGACTTTCCAACCATTTATTCACTTCCATACAGTCAAAGAGAACCTCATAGAGACTAACAATTTATCAGTAATACCCAGAAAACAAGCAGCCATTGAGACAATTAATTGGCAGGTCCTGCATTTGGACTGCAGTTATACCCTTGGACTTATGTGCAGGAAATGATGCCAAAAAGGCTCTGAAGAGGCAGAGCTTCATAGATTCCCCCAAATAGCAAGCATCAATAATAGTTTTTTTTTCTCCTTCTGACAGATTCATTCATTTTTTTTAGATCCATTGCGAGATGCATTATTTCTGAAGCTTTTCTCACTGAACTGAATCATGAATGATAGAACTGACATCAGATGTTGAAGGGTTTGACTTAAGGGCACTCCACCACTGAAAGTCATCAGAAAAATATAATCGAATAGGTACCTTTTCAGGAAAATTCTAAATTTCTGTCATCATTTCTACATATTCAGGAAAAATTGAGTTAGGACAGACATGTTCACTGGCCCTTGCCTTATGCAATATATTTTAGTCAGTCATTGAAGTCCAAAATTTTATTACATAGACTAGTTTTAAAATCCAGATGAGGAAGACATATTTCAGAGATTGTAAAAATTTTACTTGCAGATGAAAATCCTAAGATTTACAATGGTCCAATTTTTAACAATGACTATAAAAACAAGGCTTTGAGTTACAAATCAATGAGTTGGGGTTGTAGGTCTATTAGGTAATATTTATTAAACATGTTACTGTTTAACTAACCCCAAGTTTATAGTTGTAACTTGTTTTGGGGCCTTTTAAATAAAAATTGAACTGAATGTAACACAACTTAAGGAAAGCAAATGCAAGATTTCCTGAATTATTTTCCCTACCCACTTAGTATAAAATGCCAGCTGGAAAAGGAAACCCTAATTATTTTTCTTAATGTATGATGAATATGGCGGAATGACTGAAAAAAAGTGCTTTATAGGCAGGTTTAGTCTCCATAAGTTGCCCAAACAACAGGTTCCATATATGGAAAGGCACCACACCTGTAACCTGTTAAATTTGTTCTGAACACAGATCTAGGGTAGGAAGAAGCAGGAGAAACTTCCTGCAACTTCAAAAGGGTGCTAGAACTCTGTTCATAAATAGCCCTACTGACAGGTCACAGACCTGAAGGATGGGTTGTGATGTATATTCAGGCTACTTCTTCTATTTCTCTGCACACTGTAAATCAGACTAAGAGTAATGAAGACAAGGTCCAAAGAGAAGCAGAAGGAAGAGCTAAATCTCATTCTCAGTTGATACGGCAAATGAATGGCCATACCAAACTCTTTGTCACCATTGAAAAACAATGAAAGCAGCAGAAAACCTGTAATTCATTCAGTAGTGGCAGAACTAGCCACCCAAAGCTGGTAGAAGTTTCACAAGTTACATCAGCTTTCGGGTGTAGCATAGAACTAGTGCTTTCTCAAAAACTTTTCAGAAAATGCCAATCAGGCATTACATGGGCAGATGCCCCTACAGATGCCCAGTGTCTGTTCACTTTTGCAGCCAAAGTCAAAATGATCATGAAAGGCAAGATTACCAGAGGGGAGCCAGCCTAAAGCAGCAAAAAAAAGTGGGGGAGCTGGACAGATTCCCTGCTGCATCAGGAACTATATTTTCAAAGAAGGAAGTTAAATCATGTCCATCGCAAAAAAAAAACTGTGTTGGGAGAATAGACTAGACAAGACTAGACTAGACTAGACTACTAAAGAAGACTTTAGATTCACTAAACTATTTGTTGGAGATGGGATGAAAGCGTATTCATGAGGATATAGAAGCCTTCTGGGCAGGGGTGGTTTCTACTTACCTTTACTACTGGTTTGCAATGGGCGCATGTGCACGTGTGCGCTTCTGCACAGGCATGCTTCTGAGCATGTGCAGAAGCTTCTGCGTATGCGCAGATCGTCCATTATGATGTCCGGGCAGGTGGGCGGAGCTTCCTGCCACTTTTACTACCGGTTTGCAAGAACCGGACAGAACCAGGAGCAACCCACCACTGCTTCTAGGTAATTACTTATTATTATCCCTCCAAGGATAATGATTAGGTTCCCAGAAACTAGTTGGCCACTTGTTGTTGATGGACAATGATATGAAACCAAGCATCCAAATAGTCTTTATATTTTAAAAAAAATCTTCACCCCTATGAGTGGTATGTCTCTCCCTCAATCTCAGGTCCTCTTCCATAGACTGGGAGTCTGAGAGTTCTGCGCAGTATCTTAGCTGTTCCTAACACTATTCTATTTTGGACAGAGAGCTTTGATGTCATTCCTGGGATCTGTTGGAGCCACTCTTCCAGTTTAGACATTACATCTCTGAGTGTTCCTACCACCTTTGAATTTACTTTTCTACATCCTCTCTAGTACCTCCTTCAGGTCCTGATACTTTTTCAGTTTCTCATATGCCTTCTTCCTGATGTTGCTATCACTTGACACCATTACATGCATTGCCACTACTGTCTTCTAGTCTTTGTCTACTACCATAATGTCTGACTGATTGTCTAGTACCTGCCTGTCTGTCTGGATCTGGAAGTCCTACAGGAACTTAGCCCACTTATTCTCCACAACCTTCTGTGGAATCTATCTAGACTTGGGAGGGTCTAGCTTATATATTGTGCAGATGTTCCTGAACAGAGCACCAACTACTTGGTTGTGCCACTCATTGTAAGCTGTTCCTTCCTACATCTTACACCCTGCCACTCAGTGGTGGGTTCCTCCCGGCTCAGTCCAGTTCCGCCGAGCTGGTAGCGGTGATGATATGATGTCACCGAACCAGTTCTGCCCCCCCGCCTCCCGCCCCCCTGCATTATTCTTACCTTTTATTTGACCCCACCCCCAATCTCTTGCTGCTTCCTGAGTCCCAGCTGATTGGCTAGAGGGAAAAAAACTGTTTAAACTCTTGCCGCGGGGCTTCAAAGGGCAGCCCTACAACTGATCAGTGTTAAAAGAAAACAAATGAATAGACCATTGCCTGCAAAAATAAATGGGTAGACCAGTGCCTCCAAAAACAAATCAGTAAACCGGTACAGCTCTCCAAGCAGTTAAAAGCCTGGTAGACCAGTTCCTCTGCTAAATCCTAAAGAATTGTCACATGACCATCAAGCCACGCCCACAGAACCGGTAGTAAAAAACTTTAGAACCCACCCCTGCTGCCACTATATGTTGAACTATATCTGAGACCTCTCTGTAGAGTCTGCACCTCAGGTCCTGTCTACCGTGGTAATCCCTGCTCTTCTATGGATCGCGTTTTTCTATAATCAGTGCTTCAATACTGTCTTTTGGTCTGCCCCTTTCCAGATGCTGATAGGATTTCCCAATGTCTGCCACCTCTGCTATCTGTTGATGGTACATCCCATGCAGGATCTCTATCTTTAATCTCTCTAAAGTTACACTGTGACAGTCTAGCAGTCTTCACAGAATTCATAAAATCATAGCATTCAGGGAATAATTTAAATCAAAGGTGGAAAATACATACAGTGCAGTTGCCATGATCCTAAATATCACTGCCAAACTTTGGCAGCAAAACAACATAATTTAAATCAGGGGTCTTCAACTATGGCAACTTTATGACTTGTGGAGTTCAACTTCCAGAATTTGTCAGCCAGCAAGGAAGCTGAAGTCTACAAGTCTTCAAGTTTCCAAGGTTTTAGACCCTTTATTTAAGAGATATATCTTCTAAGCAATTTCACAATTTCATTCTAATGAATGTAAATCCTTAAAATGTGTTGGCCAGGACTGGTTACAATACTCCAGGTGAGTCATGAAGTATAGACAACAGCGGAGCTAATGTTTCCTCTGACCTAGGAACTCTATTTCTATTGACTCTACCTAAAATTGCATTTGCTTTTTTGACATCCACATTGGAATATCAGTTCATACGTGACTGTGATCCATATTAAAACAAAAAACCAAATAGTGATATAAGATCTCAGTACTTATTTGAGAAGAATACCTTAGTCTTTCTTTGTAGTCATTTTGTGCTATGGGACAAATTAGAATTAACACAACTGATCTTCAATTACCCTGTTATGCTTCCAGTAGATACGTAACCAAATGTGAATAACTTCCCTTCAATAAGATCTATTTATGTATTGGTTTGCTGCAATCATCAACTAGATTCATTAGTATCCTTAAGCAGTAACCAAGAGTGACCACCTAGCTCATTGTCTGCCTTGCTGTGCTGCTCTCTCCACATTTATCTTCTGGACTCCCCATTGATTTTCCTAAACGGTCATGACTCATGGAAAGTTTCCAAGTTGTAAGCAATAATCCAGCTGGCAAAGTGAATTCCTATCAGCAAATCTACATACCTCCTGTTTTGTGTTTGCAGAAATGCTGATAAACATGACAAAATAATTCTCGAAGCCACCAAACCTGTCTGAAAGGAAATAGCAGTTGATAGAAAGATCAAGTCACCTTCTATCCTGTTGTTATTCAATAAATGGAAATAATAAATTGAAAGTAAACTTCAAATAAATTGGAAAGGATGCAGAAAAGAGCAACAAAGATGATTAGACAACGTGGAAGCCATGACATATGAAGAACAGTTGCAGGAATTAGGTATGTCTAGTCTAGTGAAAAGAAGGACTAGGGGTGGTGATATGAAGCAGCGTTCCAATATTTGAGGGGCTGCCACAAAGAAGAGGAGGTCAGCCTATTTTCCAAAGCACCAAAAGGCAAGACAAGAAGCAATGAATGAGCAACCTACAACTAAGGAGAAATGTCCAAACAGTGAAAACAATTACCAGTGGAACAGCTTGCCTTCAGAAGTTGTGAATGCTCTATCACTGGAGGTTTTTAAGAAGAGATGGGACAGCCACTTATCTTGCTTGATATATGGTCTCCTGCTTGAGCAAGGGGTTGGACTAGAAGACTTCCAAGGTCCCTTCCAACTCTGTTGTTCTGTTTTCTGTTAATTGCATGGTGCATGCACACATTTATTTATTTATTTATTTATTTGTTTGTTTGTTTGTTTGTTTGTTTGTTTATTTATTTATTTATTTATATGCCGCCCTTCTCCGGAGACTCAGGGCAGCTTACAATGCGTTAAGCAATAGCCTTCATACTTTTGTACATACCTGCTTAGTAGGGCTTTCGCCCCCCCCTAAGCGGCCACAATAAGTCAGTTTATTGCCCCCACAATCCGGGTCTGCTGCACCACCAAGGCTCTATACACACACACACACACACACACACACACACATGTATATTCCTATTTCCAAAACCATTTTCCTTTTCATGTTCCAAAAATACAATGCCATTTTAGTGGCAGTTTAAAAAATGTGTATTCAACAGCACAAGCTCCTTCTGATAGATGGATGGCTATATACGTTTGCCTAAGAAATAGACAAATCTATTAATTCCAAATCCGTGTCATTTTCTTTTTACACAACTGTCCATTTCATTCAGCAGCCACATTAATTTGTCATTGGAAAGGATACATTATTTCAACATGTCCGCATAAATGTACTTTAATTTACATTGCAAACAGTTAAATAATGTTAAAACACTATTTTGTATCAACATTATGAATGACTATATGTCCTAAAAATGTATGCTTCGGTGGATATTTTTTTCTTCTTCCAAGTTTAACCAAATTGCATTTTCCTGCAACTTTTGTTTTAAACATTGATGTTCATGCATTGAGAACATCACATTTAAAGAAGTATAAAATCTGGTGGTTTGTTAATTTTTTATCTACCCTTTTCTCATTTCTTGTCATACTCTGCTAGCTTGAATGTGGATTTCTTTTACAATAGATACAAAGAAGTGGTGCATTGCTCCCGGTTATGTCCGGTTCTTGCAAACTGGTAGTAAAAGCAGTGGGATGCTCAACCCATCCACCTGGACATCATAATTGACAATCTGCGCATGCGCAGAAGCATGTGTGAGTGTGCAAAGCAAGGGCATGCACGCTCCCATTGCGAACTGATAGTAAAGGCAAGTAGAACCTACCCCTGATGCAAAGTTAAAGGAATAAGCAGACCTGCAGAAAGTTACTCGTTAACTCATATTTTCATAGAACTGGAAGAACCTTGGAGGTCTTCCAATCCGGTGTCCTGCCCAGAGCAAGAAACCTCATGCCATCCTGGATAATTATCCAACTTTTGTAGGAAAAACTCTAGTGATGGAGCATCATGACTGCAGTAAGCAGGTTGGTCTACAGCTTGATATCACTCAAATTCAGAAAATTTCTCCTTCTTTTTAGTCTGGATCTCCCTCTTAAAAGCCTCCAGCCACTGATTCCTATCCTGCCCTTGCATGCTGTGGAGAATAAATTCATACCCTCTTCATTGTGACAGACCTTCAAGTGTCAAAAGACTGCTATCATGGGTCTCCTTAACCTTCTTTTCATGGAGCTAAAGATATCCAATTCATTTAACCATTCTTCAGAGAAAGTAGGCCAGCAAAAATACTGGCAGCAGAAGTGGCAAAGCTCCAGGAATACCAGGGCTTACATCCAAACCTGTTATTGCTTCATTTAGATAGCCTTAGTTGTTAAACTGGCTTTAGGCAGCACAGCTTTCATTAAGAAATAAAAATACAAAATCATCTGTAGTTGAACCAAGTGAAAAAAGATGCAAACATGGCTAATAGATAAATTACCTGCTGTTTGGGCAGTACTGGGCTTCAGGATTTGGTGATGGTGGTCTAAGGAGCAGATTTACAGACATTTCCCCAGCAACTGTTGCTGGCACCTTCAGAGGCAAAGTGATGGCAAACCTTTTCAGCACTGAGTGCCCAAACCAGAACCTGTGTGCATCAGTGGTGGGTTGCCCCCGGTTCGGACCGGTTCACAAGAACCAGTAGTAAAACCAGCGGGAGGCCCCACCCACCACCCCAGATGTTGTCATCAGTGATCTGTGCATGCGCAGAAGCTTCTGCGCATGTGCAGAAGCAAGGTGTGTGAGCGAGCGAAGCGAGTGCTTGTTCACGATCCTGTTGCGAACCAGTGGTAAAGGTAAGTAGAACCTACCCCTGGTGTGCATGTGTGCACCCCAGAGTGTCGGGAACATGAAGACCAGCTGGCCGATGTGCGCATGCTTGTTGTTTGGGCATTTTTGGCCATTTTCAGGCCATTTTGGGGACCATTTTCAGACCGTTTTGGGGGCCGTTTTCAGGCCATTTTTCACGCTGTTTTTCAGGCCATTTTCAGGCTGTTTTTAGCCATTTGTGGGCCATTTCTCAGGCCAAAACCAGCCCCAAAATAGCCTGAAAACAGCCCAGAAAACAGCCTGAAAAATGGCCTATGTTTTGGCCATTTTTCGGGCTGTTTTCTGGCACTCCAGTGCCTGTAAAGACCAGCTGGTCGACATACATGTTTGCACCAGAAACCAGAAGAGCAGTTGGTGATGGAACGTGTGCCCACAGAGAGGGCTCTATGTGCCACTTCTGGCATGCATGCCATAGGTTCACCATCAGGCAAACCACAGGAAATAAACAGTGGAGTATTTAGGTGTCTGTCTTTTTAAATGGATGTTCTGACTCCTGATTGGCCTTTTTGGTGAGCTGGTTTCTGACTAGTGAAGGTTGGTGAGGGCTGGTCTCTGATTGGTTCTTTATGTCCAATCTTGATTGGTTGTTTTTGGTGTTGTTGTTTCCTGATAGCTTCTTTGCTCATGCCAGCTTCCTATCGGTCATTTTTTATTCCCGATTGGTTCTTAATTTGTGCTCAGTTCTGGGTTCAGAAACCAGCTGTAAAACCTTACACCAGTATATTATCTGCACTTCCCACCCACTTGATTCTTTTTAATGTATTTCTACTGGGGGAAAAAAATCTCATTGCAAAAATGAGAGAAGTGGTCCCTCCAAAATCCAATGTTCAATTTTTGTAATTCTCTGTATGAGAACAAGCTGCTCATTTAAAGGGTCAGAACCTGAAGAAAAGAAATAGTTGTTCTGTCTTGTTATAAATGTGGTAATAAAGCCTGAGTTCTGCCAAGGATAAAGTATGGGTAAAGGTTTCCCATGTCCAGTTGTGTCTGACTCTAAGGCAGGGATCCTCAACACCCAAGCTGTGGCCCACTACCAAGCCTTGAGCCATTCTCAACCAGGCTGCAGAAGTGGTGGTTGAGCGTGTGTGCATATATGCATTGCATCTCCACATGCATGAGCAGTGAACAAGCAGGTATGCACACACTCCATTTGCACAAGTGGCAGGCGAATATGCCCACCGCTTGCACAAATGGAGCTTGCCTGCTGCTCACATGGAACCATTCCCTTTCCCCCATCTCCCACCAGTCCAGAAAACCAGAAAGGTTGGGAAACTCTGTTCTAGTTTCTTAGTTGAGGGAACCAGTGTTGTCTGAAGACACTTTTGTGGTCATGTGGCCAGCATGACTATACACTGAGGCACACGGAATGTTGTCTGCCCACCATAGTGATACCTATTTATCTACATGCATTTGCATGCTTTCAAATTGCTAGGTTGGCAGAAGCTGAGGCAAGTAATGGGAGCTCACTCCATCGCATGGCGCTCAGGTCTTGAACTCAGACTGTCAGTTTTCCAGCTGACAAACTCAGTGTCTTTAAATACTGAGCCATTGCACCACTTCTGCTAAGGATACTAGACTAAAAATTTTAGTTCCCAGGTTCCTTGGGCCCAAAGATGCAAAACCCCACTTAAGTTGGGCTACAGGGACTGTGTTACTGTCAGTTTCACTTTCTTGTGCCAAATTTATTTTTCATCATTTGGGTGGCCCTGTAATGAACTGATATTTATTTCTGAACTGTGCAGCATCATTTGGTTCATGGAAATTTTTGAAATACATTTTTACCTCTGTGAATTAACAAAGTTTACAGCAAATTGTAAAGTCCAAACAACTACTTATCCTCTGTTGCTGACGTTCACATAGTTTGGAGAGAAATAAGTCATGCAGCAAGTTTTTAGATGCTGGAAAGCCAGTATTTGGATGTATACTATTATTAGCCCATTAATAACTATATTTTTCTAATAGACCTCATCAATTGGAAAACCTGAAATTAAACAACATCAACAATAGCTTGGGCTTTCTTTATTGATTCCATCTTCGCAGCAAATGGAGGGATAAAATTATTTTTGCTCATTTGAAAAAAGATTAGTGGAAGGACTACTCTTCAAGTTAATAGACCAGAGGACAAAAAAATTCCCTTGCCGCTACTTTTTAATTATTTTCTATGCTGTTTTTATTGTCTAAATTAGATTGCATGCATCCTATCTTTTCTCATTTAGAAAATAATTTAATTTTGTTGTAGTTAATCATAAATATGATTATGATTATGTGCCATCAAATCGGTATTGACTCTTTGCAATCAAATAGATAGATGCTCCCCAGTATGTTCCCAACCTGATCCTTCAGGAATTCCAATGCTGCTACCGCCAATTCCTTTCACCTTGCTGCTTTCCTTCCAGCCTTTCCAACATTTTCAAGAAAGTTAGGTCTGTGTTTAATACGTCCAAAATAAAATTAGACCATTGACATTTGTGCCCTGATTATGGTTGAATGCTGGGTCCAGTTTTGATCACCATGACACACAAAAAAGATTTTGAGATTCTAGAAAAAGTGCAGAGAAGAGCAACAGAGATGATTAGGGAATTGAAGGATAAAACATACTATGAAGTTGCAGGAACTGGGTATGTTTAGTTCAGTGAAGAGATAGAGTATGTGTGACTTGATAGCAGTCTTCCAATATTTGAGGGGCTGCTACAGAGATGAAGGGGTCAACCTATTCTCCAAAACACTTGAAAGCAGAACAAGAAGCAATGGGTGGAAACCAAACAAAGAAGGAAGCAAAGAAGGAGCTAAGGAGAAATTTCCTGACAGTGAGGACAATTAATCAATGGAACAGCTTGCCTCCAGAAGTTATCAGGGCTCCATCACTGGAGGCTTTTAAGAAGAGATTGAACAATTATTTGTCTGGAAAGATATAGGATCTTCTTTCTGAGCAGGGGGTTGTGCTGGAAGAACTTCAAGGTCTTGTCCAACACAGTTGTACTATTACAGTTACTAATCTCTTTGATGGTTCTTTTGTTTGTTTTCTATACTGTCCATGGTACCATATTCTCAGGAGTCTTCTTCAAAACTGAAGTACATAGGCATCAAAATTCTTTCTGTCCATCAGAGTTGCACTTTCGCTGTCCTACTGTATCATAAGAAAAAAACACTTACCTAAAAAGTTCTGACCTTGTAGGCAAAATATATATTCTGGCATTTGAACATTTTTTTTCAAGGCCTTCATGGCTACTCTATTATGATTTCAGACTGAATTAACCATAAAACTCATAAATTCCTCAATTTAGACAACCATAATGTGAAACGGTTGTTCTCAATATCTAATTTTGTCTAATATTTTGATTCTTGTATTTTCTGTTATGGATTGTATCAGTAGAGGGTAAACCAATTTCATTGTATACATGGTATACAATGACAATAAAGGCTATTATTGTTGTTGTTGTTGTCATTATTATAATTACTATTACTATTATTGTTATTATCACTGACTACATTGTTGCAAAGCTAATTTCACATGTAACAATAAGATGCCCTTATCGCGAAGCAATAGAGGAAATGAACAGTGATTAAAAGTAGATAGAAATACTGTGCTTGTCTGCCTTTATTTCTAACATATGGATCCTTATTGTCAATAGGTTAACAGTGCAAAACTTTCTGAAATCCCTTCCACTTCCTGATTTTTAAACATATTAGCATTCTGCTCTCCTCTTTTACACGTAAAAATCCAAGAATAGGGTGAGGGATATGAGTGTGTACTGCAGATGTTATTGACTTTCTAATTTTATCATTATCCAGGATGGGATTTAGGGTCTAAGAAAAACTGGATTCCATCTGTCTTCAAAGAAGGAATATCAAAAAGAAGACAATGAAGAAAGAGAACAAGAACAAAGATAATGGTTGTTGGTGTATATGTGTGCATTAGAGTCAGTGTTGTCACCTGGTAACTGCCTGGATAAGTCCCTGCAGTTTTTTCGCAAGATTTTTGAAGTGGTTTGCCATTACCTCCTTTCTAGATCTGAGAGAAAGTAATAGTCCAAGGTTGGCTTTGTGCCTAAGAGGGAATTAATACTCACAATTTCTAGCCTGATGACTTAACCACTACACCAAACTGGTTCTCATGATGGTTGATGGCACTCTTCATAAAATAGATAGGCCATGCTAGAGTTGATTGAGTGCAAGATATGAAGGAACTAAGCAGGGGTGAAATCCAGCAGGTTCTGACAGGTTCTGGAGAACCGGTAGTGGAAATTTTGAGCAGTTCAGAGAACCGGCAAATACCAACCTCTGGCTGACCCCAGAGTGGGGTGGGAATGGAGATTTTGCAATATCCTTCCCCCAGGAGTGGGGAGGGAATGGGGATTTTGCAGTATCCTTCCCCTGGAGTGGGGTGGGAATGGAGATTTTGCAGTATCTTTCCTCTGCCACGCCCCTTAAGCCATGCCCACCAAGCCACACCACGCCACACACCACGCTCATCAAGCCATGCCCACGGAACTGGTAGTAAAAAAATTTGGATTTCACCACTGGAACTAAGTCTAGTCATTAGGCTAAAAAGCTTTTTAAGACTTCTACATCTACAACAGATACGTCCTTCTTGTTGAGTCGAGAAAATCTGAGAACTCTGTGTAAGCATGCTTATAGCTTGGTGCTGTCCATATTCATATTGCTTATCCACCCTCTCCAAAAAAACCCCATCCTTGCTCTGTTTTAACATTACATAGTTATGAGGGTGTCATAAAAGTTCATAGCATGGACTTAATTTGAAAAAAAAACATTCAAAGACAGCTTAAGAAATCTGAGTGTATGGAAATGAATGGCTCTCCAGGGCACCTCCAGGCCTTTCATGAAATCATTCCACTTCCATTCCATAAATGTCTCCATTTACATAAAACTCCCTGCAAATAATTAAAGTTAATTAAGATGATTTATCACTCAAAGGTAAAGCTGCCTTATCAGCAGGAATCAATCCACTAAGCAAACAAAGGATTAGTAGTCAGGAAATCATCAAGTCCCTGTACCATTTTGGATACAAAAACATTTTTTGTATGATGTCTCTTGTTTGAACTCAGTGTTCTGTTTGCAGATTAATTGATGGCAATTAGCTAATCATTCTTCTTTAGCAGAGCAGTGGGTGACACTACACTGTAGGAGTGATTCATACATAACTGCTTTGGCAGTTCTTATATATATATTATCAACTATGAGCAAAAACTTTTTGTATGCATCAGAATAGTTTGAGAAACTGTTTCAGGTTCCTGAAAGGTGTCTGGGATACTAACTACCCAGAGGTGGGTTTCAGCAGGTTCTGACCAGTTCTGAACCGGTAGTGGAAATTTTGAGTAGTTCGGAGAACCGGTAGTAAAAATTCTGACTGGCCCCGCCCCCATCTATTCTCTGCCTCCCAAGTCCCAGCTGATTGGGAGGAAATGGGGATTTTGCAGTAACCTTCCCCTGGAGTGGGGTGGGAATGGAGATTTTACAGTATCCTTTCCCTGCCACACCCACCAAGCCACACCCACAGTACCGGTAGTAATAAAATTTGAAACCCACCACTGTAGCTACCTTACCATAAAATAGCAGTACAGGTAGTCCTTGATTTACAACCAATTGCTGAGGCACAATTCAAAGTTATGACTTACCTGAATCAAGGTAGTTGTGATCTGGTTCCAAAGTTCTGCTGACGCTAACTTAGCTTCTGTGGACATGTGACCACACTGCAGGTATTTTGCCAAAAGCCAGAAGTTATTCTGTTCATTTAACAGCCGGTGCAAAAATTCAGCTTGATCACATGACCCAATTTACAATTGTTATGACATGTGAGCATAATGGGCAGTCTCCATTATGGTTATATGTCGAGGACTTACCTGTGCTATCTTAGTTAATTGTTCCTACATTATTAGCTAATCACCTAATCACCTATATTGGCGTACTGAGGAGTTCTTCTGAAAATTGATTTCTTTCCTTGCAGAATTAAAGTACAGGATCAGCTACCATGACCCCAAACCAGGTTAAAATTGCTTGATAAATTAATCATCCAGCATTTTTTGTTTAGGACCTAAATGCTATGTTCCATCCAAATTGTCAGCTTTGGAAGCCATATTAGGCCGGAAGCTTCCATGCTGCCACCTTCTCATAAGTGGGAAAATAGGAGGGGGGATTTATGAAAAGGGTTGTCTTTAGACATAATAGCATTCTTCCTGTTGGTCAAGGTCATCCTGCATCTGGAGAAGGAGTGGTCGGAGTGATGTCTTGAGATGGGACAGATGGTGATTGGAGCATGTGATCGACTGAGGAGTGAGGGGATGGTTTGGGGGGTTTTGATTTACTGAGGGAAAACCTGGATGTCTCAGATTCGGGTTTTCCCAGATGTGCCAGTTTATCTATTCTAGTAAATAGAACTTTGAAAAATGCTTGCTTCAGAGTTTTTAATAATAATAATAATAATAATAATAATAATAATAATAATAATAATAATAATTTTATTTCTATACCGCCCTTCTCCCGAAGGACTCAGGGCGGTGTACAGCCAGTTTAAAAATACAAGACACAACAATAATTAAAAATTAAAATAATTAAATAGAATTGGCTGATTTAAAACTCTAAAAATTAAAATACCCCAATTTAAAATGATTATATTGACAGCCCTGCCTGGCGGAACAACAAGGTCTCCAATGCGCAGCGGAACACCCGGAGGTCGGAGATCTTGCGTATTTCTGGGGGCAGTTCATTCCACAGGGCTGGGGCTCCCACAGAGAAGGCCCTCCCCCTGGGTGTCGCCAGCCGACATAACTTGGCTGATGGCACCCTGAGGAGACCCTCTCTGTGGGAACGGACTGGTCGGTGGGAGGCTATTGGTGGCAGAAGACGGTCTCGAAGGTACCCGGGTCCTATGCCATGGAGCGCTTTAAAGGTGGTAACCAACACCTTGAATCGCACCCGGAAGACCACTGGGAGCCAGTGCAGCTCGCGCAGGAGGGGTGTCACACGGGCACAACGGGTTGCGCCCATAACCACCCGCGCGGCCGCATTCTGGACCAGTTGGAGCCTCCGAGTGCTCTTCAAGGGGAGCCCCATGTAGAGAGCATTACAATAGTCCAGCCGGGAGGTGACAAGGGCATGAGTGACCGTGCGCAAGGCGTCCCGGTCCAGAAAGGACTGCAACTGGCGGATCAGGCGAACCTGATAGAAGGCCCCCCTTGGAGTTGGGGCTTTTCTGGAACGCTAACACTGGTAAATACCGTAAATCTTCAGAAAAACCATTTGGGTTGCAAGATTCCATCTCATCCATGAAAGCCTTAGATGCAGCTCCCACAGATCACCAAAAGATTTTATCTAAATATAATTTTAAACATGACAGAAGGAGAAACTTATTATATGCATGATCGGAGAGAACTCATATATTGACTCTGATTAATTTTAATTAAACAAGTTACATCAAATCAAATGCAGTTTTTGTTCTAGCACTTCCAACATATTTTAGAGTGATGCCCTTGGGCTAGAAAAAGATTGCCACCACTTATTTATATAGTGTTCTTGAATTATTTTAGAAGTCACGATGAATAGGAAGTAGAGGAAGGAGTTTCTTACTTATAAGATGGTGCCATTGTGATTTTATGTTTTATTACTAGCTTTTCACATCTTAATTGGAAGGCATCAGGAGCCAATCCAGTGGTGAAATTCAATTTTTTTTACTACTGGTTCTTTGGGCGTGGTGTGGTGTGGTTTAGTGGGCATGGCTTGGCTTGGCTTGGTAGGCATGGCAGAGGAAGGATACTGCAAAATCCCTATTCCCACCCCACTCTGGGGCTAGCCAGAGGTGGTATTTGCCGGTTCTCTGAACTATTCAAAATTTCTGCTACTGGTTCTCCAGAACCTGCTGAATTTCACCCCTGAGCCAATCCCACGGTTAATTGCTTCCTGCATTAAATATTAGTAGTATAGCCTTTATTGTCATTGTATATCATATATACAACGAAATTGGTTAATTTCAAAAATTAATTTTATAGTCAAGAATCAGATCTCCACTTCCTCATATAACTTGCTGCTCAGATACCAAAATATTAGCAACTGCATGTAGATTCGCCATTGAGTCCTGCTCTACAATTTCTTCCTTAGCTATTCAATTCTGTTCTATTGCATGTCATCTTGAAATAGGGGTACAATTTTTAAGCAGTTCAATAGTTTGGTTAGTTGGAAAGGCTTTCTGATAAAGCTACAGTAAAAATTGTAGTTCAATAATAATTGCATGTAAGCACTTTACCTTAACTGTATTTTTCCAATCTGTAAGAAGCGCTGTAATACAACTTATAAGAACATCTTGTGTTCTATGAAGACTACATTGCAACATTCAATTTATCTGTGAGAACATTTGAGTTCAGTGGTGCACAGCAAATCTAGAAAAGATGGAATGCTCCAGATCCCTTCTATTAAACATGGCCATCTTATTGGGCCCAGGATTCATGCCTTCTCTGTGGCGGTGCCTGAATTATGGAACAGGATCACCCCAGAAATGTGGATGGCCCTGCCAATCTTAATCTTTTGTAAGGTCCTGCAGACCTGGTTCCTGCAGACCTGATTATTTTCTCATGTATTTGGACCAGAAGGTTAAGCATCTGAATTACATCTGAACTAGATTGTGTTGGTGGGTATATGCATAATTTTGTACTTATTTATTTATTTATTTAGTCATGTTTATATAGTGTATATTAGAGATAGAGACACTTTGAGGGCTGTATGCAACAAAATTTCATTTTAATGTATGCTGATTAGTGTACATTCAGAGTACAGACAATAAAGTTATTCTAAGTCTAAGCAAGCCCAGTACTGATGTTGTTTTATAATTGGAATATATTATTCACTCAGGCATATTAGGGTATTGTTTGCCATTGTTGGTTTAACATTTGTATATCACCCACAGACAGAATTGTTGTGAAATGTGTGGCCATATAATTTATTTAAATTATTTAGGTACATACTTGCATACATTTTTAGTAGGTATTTTTGAACAATTGGAAGAAGATTCCATCTTGTGCATAGTCTCTGGATTATAGAGATGATCTGTACATCAGATGAAATTGCTCTTTCAAGTGACCAAATGAAGGTTGTTGAAAAAGTGGTGAAGAATTAAATACAGAGCATTCCAAACAAAAAAACAAACAAAAAAAAAAAACCACAAAATAGAATCTCTTTCAGTAAAGGTTCAGGTCTAATCATGGGATTCATTGGGACTGAATGGGGGAATGATGTATTCTTCTTGTTCCTATGACATTCATGGATCATCTGCAAAAATTGGTAAGTAAGGACACCATTTTGCTATGATTTTGACCCTGAATGGGCTGTTCCAATCAATAGTTATGGGATGTGACCAAGTCCTTCAGTGTCACAATTCTTACCAATGCATCATTTTATATCCATTTGAATGTGCTAGGAGAAGTCATCTCTCAGATGGGGATGAGGTGTCATCTGTGTATTCACGACCCTCAGTTGTAAACTGCCATCATAGATCATGTTGAAGAGACTGTAGAAATTTTGAAGCCATCAGAAACTAAATGGAGTGAATGAGACATAGAACAAACCATAGCAAACTAAACATACTGTTCACATTGTAAAGACTACATTGGTCTCTGGTGGCTGTGCTTGATATGCCATGCTCCTTCTGAAGCCATAGTTCCAGTGGTGGGTTGCTCCCAGTTCTGTCCGGTTCTTTAGAACCAGTAGTAAAAGTGGTGGGAGGCTCCGCCTACCCACCCGGACATCATAATTGATGATCTGTGCATGCACACGCACGCTCCCGTTGCAAACTGGTAGTAAAGGTATGTAGAACCCACCCCTGCATAGTTACCTCCTGGACCCATAGCTCACATTCAAGCAGCAGACAAAAGCTATGGCCAGAAGAACATCAGATTTGGCTGCTATGCCAATTGTGGCTCTATCTGGACCAGGAAATCCTACAACAATATCCTACAATCTACTCATGACCTCGTTATTACTTATATGGACTATTGTAGCATACTCTGTGTAGAGCTGCCTTTGAAGATAACTTGGAATCTGCAGCTAGTGCCAAATGCAATGGCCATACTGTTTGCTATGGAAACCTGCTATTGGAGAATTACAGCCATCTCAAGGTCACTGCATTGGCTACCAATAGATTTATGGAACCAAATTTAAGTGCTGATATTACTTATAATGCTCTACATAACATGGCACCAAATTACCATATATCAGTTTTGACTTGCATTCTTTAGATAATGGTGTCTATGGATATGTTTGGCCCATCTCGATGTCCTCTCATGTCAGAAGCCCTAATAATTTCTTTCTTGGAATAGCTTATGACCCATAAGAGGAAGCTGTGGGAAAGCTTTGACTACTGTTGCCATTTATATTATTATTAACTAATATAGCAATAGCAATAGCACTTGGACTTGGACTTATATACCACTTCATAGAGCTTTTACAGCCCTCTCTAAGAGGTTTACAGAGTCAGCATATTGCCCCCAACAATCTGGGTCCTCATTTTACCCACCTCAGAAGGATGGAAGGCTGAATCAACCTTGAGCGGGTGAGATTCGATCTGCTGAACTGCAGCTAGCAGTGAGCTGAAGTAGTCTGCAGTGCTGCACTCTAACTACTGCACCACCTCAGCTCATAATATTTTATCATGGGGTATGGGAATTGTGGATTTTTGCTTTTGTGAAACACCCCAGCATCTATACTGATTATAGTGGGATGATGATGATGATGATGATGGTGCACGCAAAATAAGTCTGTTCAATAACTCATTTGCTCATCTAACTGGAAAAATCAACTGCAATTCCCCCTCCCTTGGCTGAATGTCCTTCATTACTTCATGGGATTTGCTTTTTTATTACTCTGTGGAAGAGCTTTTTTAAAATGCCTTTTTTTAACCTGCCTTCTCAAACAGTTAGACTTACAATTCCTAGAATCCATGCTGTCTCACAACTCTGAGAATTGTAATAACATGGCCTAGGCCTGGGATATTTGGCGGACCATCTGCAGCCAGCAACAGCTTCCCATCGCCCGGTGCGCTCCCACAGGGAGGGCCTACTCAGGGTGCTGTCGGACAGACAATGTCGGCTGGCGACCCCTAGGGAGAGAGCTTTCTCTGTGGGCGCACCCGGTCTTTGGAATCAACTCCCTCTGGAGCTCTGGGTGGCCCCCGACCTTCGCCCTTTCCGCCGTGGGCTGAAAACTTGGCTATTTCACCTGGCCGCCTTGGACTGATGGGGGTTTTAATCTGGGTTTTATTGAATTTCTAAATTTTAACTTGGACTTCTGTTTTAATGGTTTGTCTGTTCTGTTTTAATTGATGTGAGCCGCCCTGAGTCCTGTGGAGATAGGGTGACATACAAGTCCCAACAAATAAAATAAATAAATAAGTTGGGAACGGGTTGGGAATGTCTGTAGTAGAAAAAAATGCTCAGAGTAGCACCTTTTCAAGAGGTTAGATCGGTGATCTAAGACCCTAAATGATGCCTGCCAGCTTCAGGTTAATAGGGGAACAAAACCAATTCATTCCTAAATTTGAACATAATGACAATAAAGTAATGCAATTCTCTGTCTCTTCTCGGTAGCAATAAACTATGCTCATGACTTGCCTATGCTCATGGCTATGCTATTGTTGAGATTGCTGAGGTGCTCATCTTAAAGGGGGGGGGGGGAGAGAGAGAGAGAGAGAGAGAGAGAGAGAGAGAGAGAGAGAGAGAGAGAGAGAGAGACGGAGAAAGAAAGAGAGAGATGGGTTGGAGGCGGTAAAGGGGGAAGAGGAGTTTAATTTTGTATTTTTGTGATTAGTTGCTTATTAATATTCATAACTGCATTAGCCCATCAGGGTAAATTGACTTAACGCCATACAAGAACCACTAAAAGACAAGGAGGAAGAGTAATTTTAAAAATTAATTTAAAATAATTTCAGAGAGTGCCAGGGGGAGGGAGGTACATTAGGGGATGAGATTAATATTTTCAGCATTTGGTAACTATCCTCTCACTTGCAAGTGCTATTTGTAGGGACAGAACATGAAATCCATCTACTACCAGCCAAACATCATCTGGTAGACCTTCAAAATTACCTCCTTCCCTTTGGCCTACTGTAGGCTTAAATTTTTGATTGAGAAAACTTATTCAGTGTTCGCTGAATAATAAAAGTTCATCCAAGAAAATATCTCCACTCCATTGATATGAGAATCATTGGGGGGGGGGGATGCAGCATTCAAACAGCTATTTGCAGATAGATGGCCTTTGGCTATTTTGAAAGACTACAGTTCTCATGTACAATCCCATGTGATATTTGATCAGAAAATATCAAAACATACTTAGATAAAGTCTCCTTTAAGATGACTACACAAACACACACACACACACACACACACATGAGAGAAGGAGAGTATGTATCTCAGGTTTTGGTTTTATTCTGGTCATTGACCAAAAAAGTTAATTTGCATTTGTCAAAATACTAATCAGATGTTGTTAAATAAATAAATAAATAAATATAAACCAATCCTAATTCATTCTTGTCTCAGTTGGTCCTCAGAAGACCCTCCAGATGGTGATTTATGCCTTATTCACCTCACAGTTGGACTGTTGTAATACCCTTGAAAACTCTTGAGAAGCTAATGCTGGTCCAAAATGTAGCACCACAGGAAGTGTTGGGTATATCTATGTTCCGTCAGCTGCTCTAGATGGAAGTGGGCTTCTGTGTGCAACTTAAATTGATGGTTGACACCTTAGTGGCACAGGGACCTGTAATCTGAGGGATTGCCTATGTCATATTGGGAATATTGGGCAGAATTGCTGTATTTGGGGGCCCTTCAATCAAATAATATCATCTAATGTCACCTATTAGTTCCCAAGAAACACACCTTCTCTCTTGTGGTGCCTATCCTTTAGAATGGCATCCCCTTAAAGATCTATGTAGTTCTCACCCTGATGATCTAGAAGACTTTTAATAAAATGTACCTATCATCCCAGGCCTTGAGACATGATATTCATGGAGTCCCATTGGGTCATGTCTGGAAGAGTGTATTTATGTAGATGCTTAAATTTATTATTATTGTTGTTAGATGCAGATCTTTAGATTGGATTTGGCATTTTTCTCCTCCTAGTGCAGCGGTGTCACACTCACTTTCATTGAGGGTCACTTCAGGGTTGTGTTTGACCTCAGGGGGCCAGGGTGGATGTGGCTGGGGTAGGCATGGCCAGTGTGGGCGTGGCCAGCTCGACGTCAATCATGTTGGGGGCACCAAACCATTTCCTCCCGAGCTCTGTTTTCGCTGGCAGAGGCACCACAGACTAGTCCTTTGCTGTTTCTACGGCAGCCCCACAGGCCAGAGCTAAGCACCTTAGCTAAGCAGCTAAGCTGGACAGGCTCACAGGCCTTGAGTTTTTGTCCTAATGAGTCCTTCCCAAGGATCTGGGAACGGTATCATTATAGGATTTAAGTTGTAAAATCACCTTTTGCAATTGACTGATAGTGATTTTGTCCATCCCGATGGTGTTCAAATGGTGCTCCGGTTGTTTTGGGATTGTGCCCAAGACCCTATTCCTATGATACTATCACTTCGGGCCATCCTCCCATTTCATTTTTGGACAAGCATCACCATTTTGCTCATTTTCTAAATGCAGGTTCCCACCTGTTTTTTGCTGTTGTTTCAAGGATGACAGTGATTTAGTCTTGGTATATTTTCACAACCAGCACCTAATCCGGGTTATAAATCATTCTGAAGGATGCTTATTTCTGCTTGTCACTTAGCAGGAAGATGCTATTGAAGTGACATGCAGTATAACGTGCAATTCAAAAACAAATTTGTGGCTGATGATTTTGACATATATTATTTTTTCATGACTTGCTGATGGAGTCAGGTATTGGGTTGGAGGAAAAGAATGCCAGTAGATTTGTCTGGCAAAATAATTGTTTTTTCCTTCTTTAAAGGGCATGTCAATGTTTATTATTATTAATATTAATTGCATTTGTTTTGCTCCTATTGGTGCTATATTCTTGAAAATGAGCGCTAAGAATTTTTCTTGAATAATGATTTAAAGCTAGCTTTTAAACTCTTCCTAGAACAACAACCAAAAAACTATTTTATTGAAACTGTTCTCTATTTCAGTTGCCATCATTTTGTCATTCTCTGGTGTGACTAATGAACACATGCCAGCAGATGACTAAATAAATATAAAGAGATAATGTCATGCAAAAAAGATGGAGGCAAGCAAAAGAGAAGGAGAATTTTTCCTTGTCATACTTCAGGGCCCAATGAGTCATGCAATGAAAGAGAATTACGGGAGGTTAAGAACAGATAAAAATGTATGTTGACATAATACAAAGCACAACACAATTTCCTTATTGACAATATGGCAAAATATAGCTTGGGCACCACTGCTGATAGTTAGGTATCCCGAGATTCAGATGTGACCTTGGCTTTAAAATTCTTCCTGGAGATGTATGTCTTGCTATTGTGGGAAGCTGAATGCTAATTCATGATATAAATTAGAAATAGGTTTTATGACCCTTTGGGATCCCCATATCAAAACAATTTACCTTATGTGCGGTCAGAATCTGAAAAGAACATTTAATACAGCACAGTCCTTAAGCAAAATGGTTCAGTTGAGATCAGCATATGTGGGACTGATTGGGGTAGACTGTAAGGGTGATACTGAAATATAATTTTATCATATTTTATTTATCAATATATTAAATTGTTGTATTTTATTCCAGTTTCATTTTAAATTGTATTTTATTCCAATTCCATTTGAAATTGTATTTTATACAATTCCATTTGAAATTGTTTTTACCAGATTTTAGTAATAATTTGTGTCTGGAACTCTGCACTTTGATGTGGCCCAAGGGCTAATCAATAAAGAAAACTAAACTAAATAGGTTTTAAATGGTCTACTTCAAGAAGAATTATTTCACTTCTTATGATTCCAAACTGGTCACCTTGTATAGTCAGATGCAACATTGAGTATTTGCAGACCATATAAAATATTGGGGAAAGGTAAATATTTATCTCTGCTTTTCTCTATTTTTTCCCAACAAATGATTGCCTGATCCAGGCTGTAAGGGAAAAAAAGCAAAAGCTATGGGTTTTAGCCTGTGAGGTTCACAAACACATACACACACACAATACAATCCTCTTTCAGCCACTACCGCATTAACATTTCTGCTTGCCTGCATCCATCACAACATTGTTGATGAGTTCTTCATGCATTCCATTTACCAAACATAATTATTTCAAGAGCTGATATTGAGGTTATCCATCAAGCCATTAATGCTGTACTGTTCCCTAATGGTTGCTTAGAACTAGCATGGATCGCTCCTGATGTAACAAGGAATAACAATTTATAATTCTAAATGCCGATTTTCTCATTGGAAAGGCTGAATGGTGACAATAAAACCACTCATGTTTCCCCACCTTGAACATTTGAAATCATGTTGAGTTCATTTGCCCCAAAAGACAAAGATTGCTCTATGCCTATGGCAGATTTAAAGCAATAATGAAATAATGCAACAACTGGATCAAGTGATATCTAAATCAACTAAGGGCCCATAAAGAACCATTGGACTCTGGATTAAATAAATTAGTTAGCCAAAAGGTTGCAAGATTGTCTGTGAGAAGAACAAAAGTGGCAATATGTAAAGTTAGAAGAAAGAGTTCCTATATTTTAAACAATTATACATGAATTATACTGTTCTGCAATATTCATATATGCCACTAAGAATCTGTATTCTTCAAGGCTTGCTTTGTCCACATTTCAAGATGTTGGAGTGCAAAATGTGTGTGAATATCTATCACCTTTCTATCCAATTCAGAAGTAGTTCGGCCTCCTTTGAAAGAAGCTCTTCAGTGACATCTAAGTATCCTAGTCATCCAAGTGCTACTTTGCACCAAATCCAAAATACAACTAAAAGCAAAACATTGCCAGAAAAGACACCCCCAAAGCTAGGCTATAATCTAAACTCTGGTGCAAAAGTAGAATGCTTTGGAGATACAAAGAGATGACTTTCAATATTATCCCAAATAGAATTGTTGTAGACCACTTCTGGATTAAGCAAGCTATTTTAACTGGCCACCTAGCAGTTCAAAAGCATGCAAATGCCAGTACATTAATAAGCATCACTTTGGTGGGAAGGTAACAGTGTTCTGTGGGCCTACCATGCTGGCCACATGACCACAGAAATTGTCTTCAGACAATGCTGGCTCCCTCGGGCAAGAAACGGAGTTGGGCACAGTGCCCTAGAGTTGGACAGGACAGGACAGGAAAACCTTTACCTTTACCTTACTTATGGATTTATTTATTTAATCAATGTATTGGGAACCTTGATTGGTGTTCTAATCAGTAATAAACAATTAAAACAATAGAAAAAACATACAATCATAACGTAAATATATAGCACTTATGCCAGGAACAAACAAAGCCATGTAAGATTTGCCAAAGTGAGTTTTCAAAGGCGTGGTTACAATATTTCTTTGCTAAAAATAGATGTGTAATGAATCTCACCTAGCTGCTTCTTTCTGAAGTTGCAACCTAGAGCTTTGGACACACATACACACACACACACGCACGCATACACACAAAAATAACATTTCTAGGTGGACAACATAAGAGTGAAGAATGCAAAGCAATCCAGATAAGATACCCTGCAGGGATACCCTGCATCCAGATAAGAAAGGGATACCCTGCATCCAGATAAGAAAAAGTTAGACACAAGTGCAGGATGCGGTAGACTTGACTTGACAGTATTATATCTGAAAGGGATATTGACATCTCTCAATTGTGTTAAACATGAGCCAGCAATGTGATGCAGCTGCTAGAAAGGCAATCTATATTGGATGTATTAATACAAACATAAATCATGGGAAATAATTGTTTCACTCTATGTTGGGCTGCTCATATCCCATATGGAATATTGTAGTTATGGTCAGAATGGTTCAAAAAGCACAATGACAATTTGGAGCAATTTAAACCCAGTACAATAAGAAAAAAAAATAGGATGAAACTTAAATGGACTTTGCATTTGCTCTCTTGGGTATAAAAATGAGAGAGCGACATTGAGAGAGACTTTCAGGATTCTGTTATTATTGTGGCCTGTCTCATAAAGTAGAGTTCCAGTCTGTTTCTTGACCAGGCCTACCTCACAGAGCTAAAAGATTAGCCTACAGAAAAGATAAGTAAAAGGGGATACCCTAGCATTTTTTCTGAATCAGTATCTGAAGCACTTTTGTGGCCTGTTGGCCGCTGGCCTCTCCAGCAGCCGAATCAGAGGAGAAGGTGTGGGAGTCAGGATCAGCATCAAGACAATCTGAGAGCTCTGAGGGAGAAGAGTTCCCTCTTCCCCCTTGGAGCTGGCAGAGAGAGAGAGAGACAGAGGCAGAGCCTGGGCCGTCCATCAGCCCTCAGATGGAGAGTCAACAGCCCCCAGGTCTGGAGGTGGCTGATGAGGAAGAGGAGGAACAGCTTTGTCCAGTGCCTAATGCACGGATGCGCAGAAGGCAGAGGAGAGGAGAGCAGTGGAAATCTGTGGGCTGATACTTGGGAAGGAAGAGCCACTGGCTGCTAGCAAAGCCCCACCCTAGGCAGGGGAGAGAGATAAATAGATGTGGAGACAACTACTCATCTCCTGGCCGGTTGGACTTGTTAGCCTGTGGTGAGAGAGAAACCTTTTCCTGGGGCTGCTAGCACTCCTAATGAAGGAATCTTTGACTTACCTGCAGAGGGTTTGTCATGTTTGGGGAGCTGGGTCAGAACAAGCACTGTCCCACAGATGCGGAAGTATATTTATTCCCTTAGAATTATGCACAGAAACAGATTCAGGAGAAACTTCCTGATTATATGAATTATTCGTCAGAGGTCAGACCGACACATTAAGTGATAAGTCCTATTTGCCAAAAGTTCTCCAACAGAGATTAGATGGTCATTTCTCTGAGATGCTGAAGTGGATTCTGCACTGAGCTAAGAGTTGGGCTAGAAGACATCCATAGTCACTTCTGTCTTTATGATTCTATACTATTTCTACACTGGAGGAGATAGGGACCAGGGGTGAAATCAGCAGGTTCTTACAGATTCTGGAGAACCAGTACCGGAAATTTTGAGCAGTTCGGAGAACCAGCAAATACCACCTTTGGCTGGCCCCAGAGTGGGGTGGGAATGGAGTTTTGCAATATCCTTCCCCCAGGAGTGGGGAGGAAATGGGGATTTTGCAGTATCCTTCCCCTGCCATGCCCACCAAGCCACGCCCACCAAGCCAAGCCAAACCACACCCACCAAGCCATGCCCACAGAACCGGTAGTAAAAAAAATTGGATTTCACCACTGGTAGGGACTTATTATAGGAGGCAGAAAAGTCTTCCCTCCTCCAGGTAAGAAAGAAGTTCTGCTCTTTCAGTTCTTCTTTTTTCTGAAAGTTTATTTCTCAATTTGCTCTCCAAGGGCTGAGACAGATGATGACTGAGATTGTCTGCAAAACTGACTAAAAGAGCCAGATGGCATTGATTTTATTGCTTAAGTGTTTTGTTTGCAGGAAAGCTTTGCACAAACCTCTTGTGACTCCCTGTTCAAGAGCACCACATGAGATGGGTTGGCTGCAGTGAAGTAATTTCCGGATCTTAGAAATTGTAAATTTAATTGTTCTCACCATTACACCAACGTTCCACATCAGGTGACTCAGTGGAGAATGTGTGACAAATGAACAAAGCTTCATCTAGGCTAGTGAGGAACTCAAATCCCAGTAGGGAAGCATTTACTTAAAAGCACTTCCATTTGAACCAGTTGACATACAGTTTTGGGGTATAGTTGACGCCTCTCTGTCTATGCCACTGAAAATAGGTACTTAAAGCAATGTCTTTGGCTTTTTCTTGACACACTGGGTGAGTGAAAAGGACAATGGGATTACTCAAGAAAATGTGGACTTACTGCTGAGCTCCTATGATTGGGAAAATTGGATCTCCCAAACTGAAATTCTGCACACAAGTATTTGCAGCCTCTAAAATTTGTGTTACGCTTAGGGATTGTTTGAGAAGGCGGCCAATACATAAAACTTTTTAAAATTAATTTGCATTAACAAAGCTAGACAAATAGAGAATATGTGTGTATATATATATATATGGGAAAAAAACGATTAAAGAAGGGAAAAGAAAGAAAAGAAAGGGAAAAGAAAGAAAACTATTAAAGAAAGAAATCCACTATCCCTCCTGCCTTCTTAACATCCTTTGAGCCAGTGGGGGGTTTCAAAAACTTTTATTACCGTTTCTGTGGGTGTGGCTTGGTGGGCATGGCATGGCTTGGTGGGCGTGGCTTGGTTGGCGTGGCAGGGGAAGGATACTGTAAAATCTCCATTCCTTCCCCACTCCAGGTGAAGGTTACTGCAAAATCCCCATTTCCTCCCAATCAGCTGGGATTTGGGAGGCAGAGAATAGATGGGGGTGGGGCCAGTCAGAGGTGGTATTTACCGGTTCTCTGAACTACTCAAAATTTCCGCTACCAGTTCCCTAGAATTGGTCAGAACCTGCTAAAACCCACCTCTGCTTTGAGCCCTTTTTCAATTTTTTTTTCAATCATCAAATCCAGAAATCATCATTTCCATTTTTTCTACTTTCAGTAAAAAAAAAAAAAAAAAACCATAAATGTTTTCCAATCTTTTATAAAAGTACTTAATATTTATTGTTTCGTCCTGGCCAAACTAGTCAGTTTTGCCATCTCTGTTAGTTCTACCGTCTTCACAATCTATCCCTCAATTGTGATTATTTCAGTATTTCTCCTGCTTTGTGCATATACTACTCTTGCTACAATTACCAAATATAAAATCAATCTTCCATAAGTCTTCTCTAATTGACTTATCAATAAGTCCCAATAAAAAGAGTTCTGGTTTCATCTCAATATTAATCTTTAAAATGCCAGGAGATAGATGTGTTCAGCATGTTGATCTTATCTAATCTCATTCTTATTCATTTGCAACATATTCACATTCTCCTCCTTCCCATTTTTGCAGATGGAGAGGGACAGATCTTCAGGTCACAACTAGATTCCTATTATCCTTAGCCTTCAGAAAAAAAATTCTAAAGTAAACTTGCCCAGAAGACAGGACAAGGTATAAAACACCTTATATTAATTTTTTTTCACAAATGTGAGTGCTCACATGCACCATCTCCGTGCATGCGCAGGGCCTTCCGCACATGTGCAAAGCATTAAAAATGGGACGTGATGATGTCCGGTCGAGTGGGAGGAGCTTCCTGCAGCTGGTGCTACCGGTTCTCTCAATGTTGTGGCCCATCAGTGGCCGGTGCAGCTAGTAGCTGATTCCGACAGCGAGGAGGCTGGTGTGGTGCTGCGACAGCAGCCTGTGCAGCTGCCACTCAAGTTGGACAATGAGGAGGCTGGAGAAGATGCGATGCCAGGGGCGGGGATTCAACTAGGGCCTTCAGAACCTTCAGAAGCTCCCTTAAGTGAAGAGGACGAAGAGGAGGAGCCTCTTCTCGATGCAGAGCTGCCAAAAGGCAGGAGTGGCTCCTCAGCGGAGGTCTCCTCGAGAGTAAGGCTTGGGGCTAATTGGCCACTCCCTTAGCCTATTTAAGGAGGAACGCCAACTGAAGCAATTTGCAGGGAACAACTTCGTTCACATACCTTCGTGTCTTGTCTTGCTTATCTTATCAGATTCCTACAAATTGCTTCTGGACATTCTGCCAACCACAGTAAGCTTTCAGTATTATTCTTTGAATTCTTGGTGGCTGTTAATGCAGTTAATTAACAGCCATTGAGGTAAAAAACTGGTTTATTTAGTAAACTAAGGTTTGAACGGACTTTGTGTGTGCTGCGTTCTTTGGGGTCCGTAGCTGGGGCAGAACATTCAAACCATATAGAACCAGCTGAATACCACCACTGTAAGTGCTCCTAGAATATATGGAGGCCAAACTCAGGATGCTTCTTAGAGACTACCGTGTTTTCCCGAAAATAAGACCCTGTCTTATATTCTTTTGAACCCCAAAATAAGCGCTTGGCCTTATTTTCGGGGAGATCTTATTATTTTGGGGTGCATGGAGTAAACCAGAGGAAATGATGGGGATCGGCTGCGCATGCGTTTAAATATTTTCAGGTAGGGCTTATTTTCGAAGGGGCGTATTTTAGCGCATGCGCTCAAAAGCCTGATTGGGCTTATTATTAGGGGATGTCTTATTTTAGGGGAAACAAGGTAGTTACAACCCTGATTTTCTTAATGTCTAAGGTGTTGGCATAAAAACCAAGAGACTGTAAATTCTAGTCCTAATTTAGTCATGGAAACCATCTCGGTGACTTTGGATGAGGCAGCCTCTCTCATCCCAACTCAGTTTACAGAGTTGTTGTTGGGGGAAACAAGAAAGAGGAAGGAGTATTAGGTATATTCAGCACATTGAATTATCTGTAAAAATAATAAACATGGAATATAAATAAATATATAAATAAAAAAATCATGCCCCCGACTCTCAGATAGAAACCGGTCTGTCTTTGGCTATCCCAAAGTTATGTCAAAAAAGTCAAGATGACAGCCGCCATGGTTTGATCGAACATTTATTTCTGTATGTGCTTTGCATAAATCAATAGAATTCCTTATCTAACCTTCAGGATTTTAAAAGAGGATGGACATTGTGTTATAATTGGCCGTCTTCCAGGGTGCACATCTTTTCTAGGAGTATATTCACTTCCTTGCATTTGCACACAAGTGGCAGCAAGAAAATTAAGATTAAGGAAAACTTTAAGAAAATTAATATTTATAATTCCCTCCAGAGGTTTCCTATTATACAATGGTTTTTTTAAAAAAAGCTCCTTTCATAGAAGCAAATAGAAAATGGATAACGGAAGCACCCAGGTTTCATTCGGTTGCAAGGGAAAATAATTATGGTGTTTCAGTATATTATTCAATCAAGGAAAGGAGTGTATTTGCATTATTAACCTCTGTTGAAATCCAAGGAAATTCAATTTATTTTTAACTCCTTCAATTAAGTTGTATGAAAACCATTCTTTCTGCAAAAAAAAAAAAATGGATGCAACATGAATTATTATGAATTGGGCATGCTGTTGCTGATGACTAATAAGTTCCTGGTTCAAAACAGAAATCTGGCATAAATGCATGATTCACAATTGTGTCTTTCTTCAAACTAAGCCTGCAGATAGAGGAACAATGATAAGAATTTATGCATAAATTATTTGTCCTGTCAGGGATGTAAGCCTGACAGTCATCCTTCCTTGCAATAATTTTTTTCCCCTAAGAAGATGACGATGAGTAGTTTGTTAGCACGTGAAGAGGTAGAATAGAATAGATGCTTAGAATAGAAAAGATGGTTACTCTGTGAGGAAACAGAGAATGTGACAAACTAATTAGACATCAAGAAGATGCATCCTAAATACAATCCAAGGCTGCATTAATAGAAGGATAGAATCAAGATATCGTGAAGCATTAGTACCACTTTATAAAGCCTTAGTATAGTCACACTTGGAATACTGCATCCAGTTCTGGGCACCACAATATAAAAAAGATGTTGAGATTCTGGAATGAGTGGAGAGAAGAGCAACAAGAATGATTAGGGGCTAAAGGCTAAAAGATAAGAACTGTTACAGGAATTGGGTGTGTCTAGTCTGATGAAAAGAAGGAGTAAGGTGTGACAGCAGTGTTCCAATATTTGGGGAGTTCTTACAAAGGCAAAGGGGGTCAAACTTTTATTCAAAGTACCAAAAGGCATGACAAGAAACAATGGATGAAAACTACCCAAAGAGAGAAGCAACCTAGAATTAAGGAGAAATGTCCTAATGGTGAGAGCAATTAACCAATGGAATAGCTTGCCTTCAGAAGTTGTGGATGATCTAGAGGCTTTTAAGAAGAGATTGGATAATCATTGGTCTGAAATGATATAGGGTCTCCTGCTCGAGCAGGGGTTTGGACTAGAATAGGGGTCTCTGGACCACAGCCTGTTCTAAACCAGGCCACGGGAGAGATGGGCAAGCATGCACAGGCAAAGCTCCATACGCATGAATGAAGGGCCCTCTGCTCAAGCACACACACACACCACTCGTATTAGTGAAGCTTTGCATGCAAGCCTGCTGCTCAGGCAAGTAGAGCTTCATGCACAAGCTCAAGCACCTCCACTTGTGCGCAAAGCTCCATTTGCATGAATGGACGGTACGTGCACCTGCCGCTCACACAAATGGAGCTGTGGGCACACATGTGCGCCTGCCATTCACATGACCCACCCACCCCTGCACCAAGATGGAACGGTTGAGGATCGCTGGACTAGAAGACCTCCAGGGTGCCTTCCAATTCTATTAATCTATGTTCTTTGTTCTAAGATTATCTTTTTTTTTTTTTTTTTTGCTTATCTAGATCCTGCAGCGGTAAAGGGGAGAATGGCTTGCTGGTCTTCAAAGGGGGTTACTGTACTCATGGTTGTGATCAGAAGACTTCCCGGGTTGCCAGGCCAAGCATAGCCTCAGCATATCAGTTGGCAGAGACACGTGGATTAGTCTATATATCAATTTGTATATGTCATTATCATTACTAAGCCATATATATATTTAGGTCTCCCACCTAGCAGTTAGGGCTTGCTAGGTGTTAGAAAGGAAAAAAGTCCAGAACCGAGTAGATGTGATTCTACTGAGCTGGAGCTACAAAAAAACCTTGGCTACGTAGGGAAAACCTGGCTAGAAGAAAAACACACATAAACCCTACGAAGAAGTAAGAAAATTGATATTGTACCTTTACAGGGAGGATACATAAGATATGGGTGTGGCCTACTGATGACAGCTAACGAGCTAGAAATGGATCTATTTAGGTCTCCCACCTAGCAGTTAGAGCTTGCTAGGTGTTAGAAAGGAAAAAAGCCCAGAACCGAGTAGATGAGATTCTACTGAGCTGGAGCTACAAAAAAACCTTGGCTACGTAGGGAAAACCTGGCTAGAAGAAAAACATACATAAACCCTACGAAGAAGTAAGAAAATTGATATTGTACCTTTACAGGGAGGATACATAAGATATGGGTGTGGCCTACTGATGACAGCTAACGAGCTAGAAATGGATCTATTTAGGTCTCCCACCTAGCAGTTAGAGCTTGCTAGGTGTTAGAAAGGAAAAAAGCCCAGAACCGAGTAGATGTGATTCTACTGAGCTGGAGCTACAAAAAAACCTTGGCTACGTAGGGAAAACCTGGCTAGAAGAAAAAAACACACACACAACACTTACAGCTTGAAAATTAATGAGTAGTTATGATTGGCCTCTCCTCTCCCCTTCTCTCTCTCAGGCTTGCCCCACAGAAGCCTCTCCTCCCCTATCCCCCTTCCAGGGGTGAAATGCTCCCAGTTCGGACCGGATCACTCGATCCGGTAGTGATGGAGGCGAGTGGTTCAGAGAACCAGTAGCAAAAATCCCTGTCCCCACCATGCCCAGCTGAGCCGCGCAATCATCAGAGGCTTTTTTTAAAAAAATTTAAAAGCATTTTTTCTACAACCTCTTCAGCCGAAAAAATACTTTTAAAAGTAAAAACAAAAAAAAAGCCTCTGGCGATCCAAGCTGAGTTGCCTGATCAGCAGAGGCATTTAAAAGAAAAAAAAGCCTCTGCCGATCAGGAAACTCAGCTGGGATCGTCAGAGCCTTTTGAAAGCATTTTTTTTTACAACCTCTTCACCGAAGAGGTTGTAGAAAAAATGGTTTTAAAAGTAAAAAAAAAAAAGGCCATGCTCACCCAGTCACATTATCCCCCCCACTAAGCCACGCCCACAGAACCAGTAGTAACAAATTTTAGATTTCACCACTGATATATATATATACACAAACATATATATACAACCACACACAGTTTTCTTTTGGGACATATCTATATTTTATTCTTGGTTAAATGGTTTGAATTGGCAACTGGCTACCATATGATGCTACTTTTATTCCTTCCTCCACTTATTTTAATCCAGATGCTGTTATCATCCAGCTTTTATTCCTTCCTCTGCTTATTTTAATCCAGATGCTGTTAGCATCCTTTGAGTTCCTTTGCAGATGTGGATATTTTAACAAGCTGTGCAACTCCCTTTCCCTTTTTATTGCTTCTGTTCTTTGGGAAAAAAATATATCCAAGAGGTGTTGCATTCCAATCATAAGAAATATGCCACCAGAATTCAGTTATTAAATCGTATATGGCTTCCTGTAAAATATAATTTTGTTTTGTTTCCAAACCATGAAGAATAATGTAGAAAAAATGCAGGCGATAAACTCATTGAATTATTGTTCTTTGTTCTTTGTTTTTTTTTTATCCTCTTATTCATTCATAAACACACACACAGCTCTAGGCTATGCCAATTTTCATTTTCTTATGAACTGGGTGCTCCATAATGCCAATTCTATTGGGACCTTAACATTGTAGGTTGTTAAGTAAGATTATGAACTTTGGAACACAGTATGATGAAACTATAATCATGAATCAATTCAATTTATTAAATAATATTTGAGACTTATGGCATATGGGGCAATCAAAACAGGCACTCCCGGTTTTGATAATTTATAGGGTGTGTAGCACAATGAATATTAATAGAGGGAAATATTTGTAACTCAAGGTTGAAATGAGAGTTCCTTGGTGCTCTTTGAGCTTGGTTGTTTTCTTGCAGATGTTTCTTGCAGTGGCAAACACTGATGATATTACCTTATTTGGGTAATGAAATATCTGCAAAAAAACAACCAAGCTCAGAGAGCACCAAGGACCCCTCACAATGAACATTAAAGTTTAATGGCCTATAAGCAATCAAATAAAAAGGTAATAATCTATGAGAATTTAGCAATCAGCTCTAGTTGGGAAATGCTGGAAAATAAAACTAAAAATAAAGACATAACATTAAGCCTTTTTATTATAGCAAAGAAGAAGAAAAGTCTAAGGCTACAGCCAGCAAAAAGAAAACTAAGGTTTCTTGTTCCAGCAAATATAGCAAGAGATTTAACATTAGAAGAGAATATTTGTAGCTCAGGGCTGAACTATGGAGTCCTTGATGCTCTCTGAACTTGACTGTTTCAATATCCAGCCATGTAACATCATCAATGGGGTTTACTCTCTTTTTTTATACTGGTAGCTCAGCCATCAACAGGCATAAAGAGATACACAGCATCTGCATATCATTCAAAAGAGACAAAAAAAAGGCAGCAAGGATACGAAAAGACTAAAGCACCTTCTCATCAGCACCCGGATAAGTAGAGATTAATATCAATATTATACTTGATCAACAATCAAGAAGTAAATACCCTAATTGAGGAACTACCAACTCAAACCAAGTTAACAGTAAGCAACAGGTTAATCAAGAAGTCACCAAGAACACTTGAACCAAAACTGTCAAGGCAAGCTGCTATGAAACCTCTACAAAAACAACATCAACAACAACCAACTAACCTCAGGGACCACCAAGGACCTCCCAAATTTCTCATTCACGCACACATATGTATATGTGTGGAATTCTCAAACAGGGAATGAAAAAGGGTTGTTTTTCTGGTAAGAAACAAGGGGAAGGATTTCTGATCTTATTTTTGATACTGTTCAATAGCAATAACTGTGAGGTGGATTTTAGATTCTTAGTGGACAATCACTTAAATATGAGTCAGCAGTATGCAGCAAGCAGCCAAAAAAATCAACACAATCCTAGGTTGCATTAACAGAGGGACAGAATCAAGATCATGTGAAGTATTAATCCTGCTTTATAAAGCCTTAGTAAGACCATGCATCCAGTTTTGGTCACCATATTATAAAAAAAAGATGTAGAGATTTTGGAAACAGTGTAGAGAAGAGCAACAAAGATGATTAGGCTGGAGGTTAAAACATATGAAGAACGGTTGCAGGAATTGGGTGTGTCTAACCTAGTGAAAAGAAGAACTAGGGGTTGCCTGATAGCAGTGTTCCAATATCTAAGGGGTTGCCATAAAGAAGAGGGGTCAACGGTTCCCAGAGCACCAGAAGGCAGGACAAGAAACAATTGATGGAAACTAATCAGGGACAGAAGTCAACTAGAACTACAGTAAGAAGACAGTGAGAACAATTAACCAGTGGAACAGTTTACTTTCAGAAGTTGTGGGTGCTCTTTCACTGGAGAGTTTTAAGAAGAGACTGAACAGCCACTTGTCTGAAATGGTATAGGGCCATGATGGCGAACCTATGGCATGCGTCCCAGAAAAGGCACACAGAGCCATCTCTTTGGGCATGCCAGCCATCGCCCATTGGTCTTCCGGGTTCAGCTGGCCTTCACACGAGCATGCGCGCTAGAAACCAGAAGACCAGGGGACCAGCACATATGTGCATACCAGAAACTGGAAATTCAGCTCTTCCGGTTTCTGGCGCTCCCACGCATGCGCACTGGGCAGCTGCTCTTCTGGTTTCTGTGCTCCGCCCTGTGTACACTCCCATTTCAGCACTTGGTGCCAAAAAGGTTCACCAACACTGGTATAGAGTCTCCTAGTGTCGGCCAAAGAGGTTGTAGGAAAAAAAAATGCTTTTAAAAGCCTCTGACGATCCCAGCTGAGTTGCCTGATCTTCAGAGGCTTTTAAAAGCTTTTTTTTTTTTTTTGGTCGAAGAGGTTGTAGAAAAAATGCTTTTAAAAGATTTTTTTTTAAAAGTTGGTCATGCCCACCCAGTCACATTATCCCACCCCCACCAAGCCACGCCCACAGAACAAATTTTACATTTCACCACTGACCACAACATAAGCAAAACAATATTTCTACACCGGTTGCCCATTGTCTAAGCAGTCCTATTTACTCCTGCAAAGCTCATATCCTTTCCCCAATTCAAATGTTTGTATTGGTTTATCAAAATATAAAACACAGAAGTGCAAAGAAAATAAAAATAATGGGAAATTAGGAGAGGAAAGGAGGAAGGTAAAAAGTGTAGAGGAAATAGGAAAACAAAAGGAAAAGCATTGATCTCTGGCTGATTTTGATGCAATAGAATAAGGTTGTAACATAAAACCTCAACTTTTTGCTTTTATATAATCATATATACTAGCTATTTCTATAACAACAAACCTATCTAATCAGCAAAACATAAAATCAAAGTCCAGAAGTGGTTTCCAAGTAGAAACAAAATTAACTGTGTTCTTTTCTTTAATCAAAGCAGTCAATTTTGCCATATTTGCTAACTCCATCAACTTTTGCAGCCATTCAACCATTCTGGGAATCAAAGTATCCTCCCATTTTTGTGCATAAAGTATTCATGCTGCCATCAGCATATATAACATCAAAGTTCCAAATTTTTCTTCAGGTTCTTTATCCATTAAGCCTAAGAGAAAAGTTTCTGGTTTTAGCTTTATATTCACTTTAAGAATTTTCTGTATTAAGAGGTGAATCTTATTCCAATCCTACTCCAAAAGTCTCATGGTGGCGCAGTGATTAGAATGCAGCATTGCAGGCTAATTCTGCTGACTGATGACTGCCAGCAGTTCAGCAGTTTGGCAGTTCAAGTCTCACTGGCTCCAGGTTGACTCAGCCTTCCATCCTTCCTAGGTTGGTAAAATGAGGACCCAGATTGTTCGGGGCAATGTGCTGACTCTGTAAACTGCTTAGAGAGGGGAAAAAAGCACTGTGAAGCAGTATATATGTCTAAGTACTATTTTATTTATTTACTTATTATTTGGACTTATATGCCGCCCTATCTCCATAAGGACTCAGGGCAGCTCACAACACTAAAACACACAAAGTTCAATTTTTAAAAATACCCAATAAAACTATAAAAACCATTAAAATTCCCTCTAAAACCCCTTCAGTCCAAGCCGGCCAGGCGGAATAGCCATGTTTTAAGGCCACAAAGAAAGAGCGAAGGTCAGGGGCCACCTGGAGCCCCAGGGGGAGCTGATTCCACAGGGTAGGTGTGCTCACAGAGAAGGCCCGCTCCCTAGGGGTCGCCAGCTGACATTGTCTGGCCGACGGCACCCCAAGGACGCCCTCCCTATGGGAACGCACTGGGCGATGGGGAGCAGTCGCTGGCTGCAGATTGTCCACCAAATACCCTGGGCCTAAGCCATGTAGGGCTTTATAGGTGATTACCAGCACCTTGAATCTCACCCGGAGGGCAACTGGTAGCCAATGCAGGTCCCGCAGGAGGGGTGTAACATGAAAGTGTTGGGACACTCCCATCTCTACCCGCGCGGCCGGATTCTGCATAGCTATTGCTATGTCTTTGCTTTGTCACATGTCCACTATAAATGGTAAAAAGTTCCTTCTTTACATTTACACTTCCAACATTTATTGGAGGTACCTTTATGTCTAAGGAGATTCTCAGTCATCCAGGTCATGGTTGTCCCAAAAGTGCTTTTTCAAGGTGCTTTAGAGACGAAGAAGCTTCTTAGATGACAAGCGAAACTTCTTCAAAGAAAAACCAGAAAGTCCAGTTGCCTCTTGAAAAAGCATCTTTGGGAGGTACCTTTATATATTCTTAACAATTTGTCCAGTATTCGATACCAACAGTACATCATCTTATATTTTTTTCTTTTAAATCATAATTTAATATGAATTTTTAGACCTTTCATCCACATGATCTTCCAGCAATACACATATCCTTATGTGAAGTTCTTACTTTTTCTTTCCAGCTCTCACAGGATTTGATGTAAAGTTTTCCTAAACAAGTCCAGCATGCTTCAGCAATACAGTGTTATGAAATGCAACCTATCTCATGCAAGCAGCTTACCACCCAGCTAACACAATGGTTCCCAAAACTAAATTTCATATGAATTTATTTAATTAATTTCTCCTATCAACGTTATTTCCATCGCCAAATATCATTTATTTACTTGTTTATCTAATTTATGTAGTCACCCATCTCACAAAAAGTGATTCTGGGGGCATACCATACTTACTTAGTATTTTTCTTTACTAGCTCTCTTCTGTAGACTGTAAAGATAGATAAGAACACAACCTGATCATTTGGCTTCTTCGGTTTCCTTCTTAGAAATTTGAAGTTTGAAATACTGAAGGTTTAATTGATTTAGCCCATCTGTGAATGAGCAGAAGGAGATATCAATTAATGAGCTTGATGAACTGTGGCAAATACATACTTAATTGTTTTCAGGCTTGAAGACAAACATGATACACATTTTTCAGGCCATATTTGCACCAGAGTCATCCATTCGTCTTCACATTCCCTTCTATTAGCCAACCCAAAAAAACGTTTGATTCCAGCCTATTGAAGCAAAGGATTGGGTGTGAGGGCCGGGACATGATAACTGTCCATCACAGGGGATTGACTTATTCTCCAAAGGACGAAGGGGCAGGACAGAAATAATGGGTGGAAGCTTGTTAAAGAAAAATCCAACCTAGAAGTTAGGAGAACTTTTCTAACAGTTATTAATTAATCAATAGAATAGCTTGCCTCCTGGCATTGTGGTACCCTATCAATGGAGGTTTTCAAAAATAGCCTGGACAACCATTTGGGTTAGTATAAGGTCTCCTGCCTTGAGCAGGAGGTTGGACTAGGAGACCTCTGAGACAGTGGTGGGTTTCAAAAATTTTTACTATGGTTCTGTGGGCGTGGCTTAGTGGGCATGGCTTGGTGGGTGTGGCAGGGGAAGGATCAGGGCCGGATTTTCCTATAGGCTAACTAGGCTTCAGCCTAGGGCCTCAAGATCCAGAGGGGCCTACACAGTGGTGGGATTCTGGGGGTTCTAGGGGGTTCGGCCGAGCCCTTTGTTAAATTGCTGGCTCGCCTGCCCTGCCCCTCGCCTCCCACCCGCGCGGCGCCAGCCTACCGTAGCCAGGGGTGGGCAATTGTGGCTCTTTTACAGCCTGTGGACTTCAACTTCCAGAATTCCTGATGCAGCTTGGCTGTCTGAGGAATTCTGGGAGTTGAAGGCCACAGGTTGTAAAACAGCCACAATTGCCCACCCCTTCCCTAGCCTGAGTTCCACTGCCTGGGATCCACGTGGGCTCCGGATGCAAGAGAGCAGGATGGAGAAAGCAGCTTCCCCACCTTCACTCGCCCTCCCTCTCTGCCCTTCGCTTACCCCCGCCCACTCCCCATCTATTGCTGCCTCCGATGGCTGGAGGGAAAAAAAACTTCCAATTCTTGCCGCGGGGCTTCAAAGGGCCGCCCTAGAGCCAGTGGTGCAGCCGAACCCTTTGTTAAATTGCTGGCTTGCCCCGCCCCTCCGCACCACTATTTATTGCCAATCAATAGTGGTGGGCGAGGGGTGGGGGAGCCAGCAATTTAACAAAGGGTTCGGTGTTTTTTTTGTAATTTTATTGGCCCCCAGAGCTTCAGCATAGGCTAATTAGCCCTTGCTTAGATTTGCTCTCAGCTGTTTTGCTCACGGATCTGCTCCTTGCTTGGAAAGAGTGCAGGTTTTTTTCCCCCTACTTATACTGAAAAACGAAAGAGAAAGTAAAGCAGGCTGTTGGCTTTGCACTTTGGAAAATTAGGCAGGCAGATTTCTTTTTCCTCACCAAAAAAGGTAGGTGCAAACAACAGGAAATTTAGGGAAAAAGAGGAGATTTTAAAACACAAAAGAAAAAAAGCTCTATTTAACTAGGGAATTGTAATAATTGAGATACTATTAGTTGTATATTGTGTTGAAAGCAGAAATGGTTAAGTTGTGGTTTGGAGGAATATATGGGGGAAATTATTTGGTTTATTATTATTGGTAAATATAATTAATTGATTTGTAAGAAATTGGATTGCATGGAAATAATTGGAATATTCATGTTCATATTGATTAATATACAAAAAGGTAGTTATATAACTAATTGATTTATATTAAAATGTTGAATTCATATTAAACAACTGTAATATTACATAATTAACCAATGTGAGGATGGATATAAAAATAGATGACAATGGGAAGGGGTATAATATAGAATAGAAGGGAAAAAATGAATTTGATTAAGATTAGAGATGAGGATGAGGGTAATATTGGTTTTTTACAAAAATAGATGAGGAATAAATATGGCAAAAAGGAAATATAGAAATTGTAAATTTAATTGAAATGACTAAACACTGTTTAAATTTGTGAACCGGCCAAATACTCTGTTCAAAGAAAATACATTGTATGTTTGTATGTGTGTTTCTAATTATTGTTATTTATTCATATTTGTTCTCTTTTATTCTTTAAAGTTTAACAATTCATTCTTTATCTTAATATCTTTATATTTTTGGGGGGTTGGCTTTCTTCCCTTTCATCTTTTTTATTGTACAGCAATCTTTCTCCTCAAACCTACCACCTCTCTTTTCTTTCCTTCTTACTTTCTCTTCCTCCCCCTCTCCTTCTCCTCCCTACTTCCTCTTCCTTTCTCCTTCTCCTCCTTTCTTCCTCCCTCTCTCTCCTACTCTAATTTCCCTTCCCTTCCTTCATCCCTCTCTATTGCTGTATCCTTTTATGCATATGGACTACTCAGAGGGCTGAAAAAGTTATTTTTGACTGGTCCTCGCACTTTTGACCAGTCCTCGAACTTACGACTGTCCTCACATTTTACGTTTTTGCCCTATCTTGTCACCATGGTGAAGAAAAGCAGTTGTGAAATGAGTGACATGGTTGTTAAGAAAGCTGCACGGGCATAAATGTGAGGATGGTCATAAGTGTGAGGACCGGTCATAAGTGTGAGGCCCAGTCAGAAATGACTTTTTTCAGCCCTCTGAAAAAAGTCTATGCACACAGCCATGTCCACCCGGTCACATGACGAGCTACCCACGCCTACACAGTCACGTGACCAGCTAGCCATGCCCACCCAGTCACATGATTGCCAAGCCACACCCCCAACTAAGCCACGCCCACAGAACCTGTTGTTAAAAAATTGAATCCCACCACTGGTGAAAGGGCCTCATAAGTGGAATAGCCTAGGGCCTCTTCCAATCTAAATCCGGCCCTGGGAAGGATACTGTAAAATCTCCATTCTCTCCCCACTCCAGGGGAAGGTTACTGCAAAATCCTCATTTCTTCCCAATCAGCTGGGACTTGGGAGGCAGAGAATAGATGGGGGCGGGGCCAGTCAGAATTTTTACTACTGGTTCTCCGAACTAGTCGAAATTTCCACTACCAGTTCTCCAGAACTGATCACAACCTCCTGAAACCCACCTCTGCTCTGAGATCCCTTCCAGTTCTATGATTCTATGTTCTTTGTTCTTATTCCTTCCTTGGATTCACAAGTTAACCAAGAACATGCTATCTATTTAGAAGTTAGACTTGTTAAGGAGCTACCCTGAGGAACATCTGTTAAGTCTCTTGCAAGGTTGAAATCAAGAGGTTCTGACAGGTTCTGGAGAACCAGTAGCGGAAATTTTGAATAGTCAGAGAACCGGTAGCGGAAATTTTGAGTAGTTCTGAGAACTGGCAAATACCACCTCTGGCTGGTCCCAGAGTGGGGAGGGAATGGGAATTTTGCAGTATCCTTCCCCTGGAATGGGGTGGGAATGGAGATTTTGCAGTATACTTCCCCTGCCATGCCCACCGAGCCACACCCACCAAGCCACACCATGCCCACCAAGCCATGCCCAAGAACTGGTAGTAAAAAGAATTGAATTTCATCACTAATCTCTTGGTTTCACTTATTTAGTTTGGCTTGCTGCTTAAAAACAGGCTGCTTTATATTTCTTTTCATAATCATCATGAAGAAGTCATACTGGGCAACCTCAGGAAATTCACCTGTCATTGTTAAACTCCTATTAACACTACCAATAGAAGAGGATATTTGTAGCTCAGGGTTGAACTGTGAAGTCATTGGTGCTCTCTGAGCAAACGAGATAAATCAGCCATCAAGAGAGATAAACAACATCTACCTACCATTCAAGAAAGACAATCAAAAAAACCAAAAAGAAAATAAAAAGACCAAAAGATTCCCTTGCCAGCAATCAACACTCAGATAAGCAGAAATTAACACCAAGGTTAATACTAAACCAACAATCAAGCAGTAAACAATACCTCCAATCAAGGAACTACCAACTCAGACAAACAGTCAAACAATAAACAACAGCCTAATCAAATCACCAGCAAAACCACTCCCACTAAAACTGACAGGGCAAGCTGATAATATATAAATTGAGAGCAATCCGTTCCCTTCCATCACAGATGATATCTAGTTGAGTAATGAAACATCTGCAAGAAAACAATCAAGCTCAGAAAGCACCCAGGACCCCACAGTCCTATTAATTCTGTTCACTTACTCACTCAGTGAATGAGAAGAGATTTTGGTCTTTTTTCCCTCCCCATGAAATGAGAGTTCTTACTATATATGGTACTAGCTGGATACTCGTGCTCCACTACGAAACTATGTGATCGGGCTTGATAAATCAACCCTTACAGCTTGAAAATTAATGAGTAGTTGTGTTTGGCCTCTCCTTTCCCCTTCTCTCTCTCAGGCTTGCCCCACAGAAGCCTCTCCTCCCCTATCCCGCTTCTCTCCCTCAGGCTGGCTCCTATCCCCTTCTCTCCCTCAGGCTTGCCCCACAGAAGCCTCTCCCATCTTATCCCCTTTTGTCCCTCAGGCTCGCCCCACAGAAGCCTCTCCTATCTTATCTCCTTCTCTCCCTTTCAGGTGGGGAGTAGAATATCTAAACTCCTAGCCCACAGGCCGAATGAGTCATGCACTGGCCACACCCACGCCCAAGTAGCAGTTGGAACAGAGTTCTTTTCAGGTGGGGAGGGGAAATAGAATGTCTAACTCCTTAGCATCAGAATGTGTTAATAATAATATAAGAAATACTAATGATTGGATGATCATTTCAAAAAATCCCAGAATCCAAGAGGAACATATGTGCCAAATTTCAAGTTTGTAGGCTTTACTGTTCTGGAGATTTTGTGATGATGCATGAGTGGTATTTTACTTTTATATATATAGATTGGAAATAACATCCTTTATCCGGGATGCTGTAATGTACTCCTTTATCTCAGAGACTGTGAAGCGTCTAGCAATAGCAATAGCACTTTATCTACCCACCTATTGCTTATTGTGGGAGAATTGACATTATATATTACTCTGCAATAATTATTCTACAGGTTTGTTAGCAGATATACCAAACACATCATCTCTTAATACAATAATATCATTGTTTATTAGAGGTTTCAATAGCTATACTGTTCAGTATCTGGGTATACATTCATAGCATTTTAGAGAGGATGATTTTGTGCACTGAGTTTTAAAACATGTAGAACAGTCTTCCCCTATCTGGTATTCTTTAAGTCCATGGACTGCATTCCCATGATAACAAATGATGGCTACGTCAGCTAAGGATGATGAGGAAAGTAATACAATACATCTGGAAAGACCTATGAAAATTCTCAATCATCCAGGTCATGATTATCCCAAAGGTGATTTTTTTCAAAAGGCAACTGAACTTTGGGGGGGGGGTGTTTTTTTGTGGGGTTTTTTTTTTTTTTGGTGCACATTTTGCTTCTCATCCAAGAAGCTTCCTCAATGCTGATTTCTCAGACAGAACTGAAGAAGCTTCTTGGATGAAAAGCAAAACATCTTCAAGGAAAAAAACAAAGTCCAGTTGCTTTTAGAAAAAAGACATCTTTGGGACATTTGAAGGGGCCTTATTGGGAAAATAGTTTTGAGTTTTCCAAGGAAATAACAGGACCTTAAGCTACAATGCTGGTAAGTCACAGTAAACCAGTTTAAAAAGAGATCCCAACAGAGGGGGGGAGGGGAGAATGCAATAGAATTATATAATTCCAGCTTTTTTTCCTTTACCCATTCTATTAATCACTTGGTGACAGAGCATAATGTTGTCTTTAGACCTATTTTTGCACCCAGCCACAGAGGGATCTTCTCCAGCTGCAATAACTGTTTGTTAGGCGCACTTGCTCCCAGTATGTGCTTGAGGGAAATCTCTTCCTCTTATTGCCCATCCACTGCCTTCCTATAATTGCTCATGGAAGGGCTTTTTGGAAAATCGAACCAGGCACATTTGGAGACATCAGTTCTCTTTGCATTCCCTTTAGCTGCGTTAAGCAAGACTAATGTGGGTTGAAGAGGTCTCCAGCAGACCAATTAAACCATTACCGCTCTCTGTAACTCTGCAGTATTGGCTTCATGAGCACGAGAGAATTGCTTAACTGGGACAGAATGGGAATTTGTGTTTCCAGTGCAGGATAGTTAGTGGAGAGATATATTGGTCTTACTCACATTTGCTAGGTTTTCTTCTTTATTGGGGAAAAAAAATCACACTTGGCCATCTCAGCTTCTTCTGTTGTTCAGAAACAGGTGAAACATTGAATCAATAGAAATAAAATATTTGCCTTGATTCCCATTAGTGATTATTACTTTAAAAATGTTTTCAATGGATACATTTTTGTCAAATGGACAACATCTTTGAGAATCTGTGTGTATTGTATGTATTCAAAGCATTTTGTAAGTCATGCAGCAATCCTATAAAATCCTATAAAATAAGTCATTGTGATGATTTCTTTTTATGGAGAGATTCTGAGAATATTGTCTTGCTTAAAACAATATCCGATATGAGAATCAGAACTTCACAAGTTGTACCTTAGTGTACAATATTAAACCACACTATTAAACTTAAGCCAGCATTCCCCAACTTTGCAGCTTGGCAGCCTGGTGAGGGGGAGAGGGGAAGTTGAGCTGCATGTGTTTGCTCTGGCCCACCACACATGCAAGTCGAGCAGAATGCACGCTTGTGCACATCAGTCCACCGGTTGCATGGCCCGGTTCCAAATGGCCACATCCCAGTAGTGGGCTGAGGCCCGGGGTTAGGGACTCCTGACTTAAGCTATCAAATTGTTTGCTATTAGAATTCACTCTATAGAAACTCTAGGGTTAGGGTCAGGGTTAGGGTTGGTTTCAGATTTCAGACTTCTTAGAATCAGCTGGACAAATACCTGCCTGTTTTCTAATATGTGGATGATGTTCTAATTCTTTCCCTGTCTCAAACTGACCTTAGGAGAGCCCTTAGTGAAAAGAATAGAGGTGGAAGGGACCTTGGAGGTCTTCTAGTCCAGCCCCCTTGCTATATCATTTCAGATAAGTGACTGTCTAGTCTCTTCTTAAAAACATCCAGTGATGGAGCAGCCATGATTTCTGAAGGCAAGCTGTTCCTAGTTAATTATCCTCACTATTTCTCCTTAATTCCAGGTTGCTTCTCTCTTTGATTAGTTTCCACCCATTGTTTCTTGTTCTGCCCTCTGGTGCTTTGGAGAATAATTTGACCTCCTCTTCTTTGTGGCAGCCCCTCAAATAGTGCACTGAACCAATTTTGTACTGAAGAGAGGTGTGTCATCCATTATAAAAAAAAACAATCAAAACAATTATAGTTTCCAATAGCCTTAAAAGCAATTACTATATAGAAACACTGGACCATAAGAAAGGCTGAGTGCCAAAGAATTGAGGCCTTTGAACTATGGTGCTAGAGAAGGCTCGGGGGTAAAATGCCCGGGTGTCATTACTTCCCAGTTTTAACCAGGAAGTAATGTGTTTTTTACCTTCTGCGCATGAGCAGAAGGTTTTGCACATGCACAGAAGGTCTGCGCACACATGTGATATGTGCAAGCGAAGCGAGTGCACACGCGGTGCGTGCACTTCTGAACCAGTAAGGAAGGTAAGTAGGTTTCACCCCTGAGAAGGCTCCTGCAAGTCCCTTGGACTGCAAGGCGATCAAACTGGTCAGTCCTAGAAGAGATGAACCCTGACTGCTCTTTAGAAGGCCAGATCCTGAAGATGAAACTCAAATGCTTTGGCCAGCTAATGAGAAGGAAGGACCCACTGGAGAAGAGTCTAATGCTGGGAAAGATTGAGGGCAAAAGAAGAAAGGGATGACAGAGAATGAGGTGGCTGGATGGAGTCACTGAAGCAGTAGGAATGAGCTTAAATGGACTCCAGAAGATGGTAGAGGACAGGAAGGCCTGGTGGAATGTTGTCCATGGAGTCGCAATAGATCAGACACGACTTTACAACTAACAACAACAATATAGATACACAACCAACAGAACAAGCTAGTTGCTTGTTCTAGAAGTAGTTTTTCAAGCTTCTAAAGCACGACTGGCTGGGGAATTCTGGGAGGTGAAGTCCACAAGTCTTAAAGTTGTCAAGGTTGGACACTCCTGCAATTGATATCAAACAACACATATCAACTATACCACAAAAGCAGCTTAGAGAAGCATGGTGGCCATACTAAGATCTTTAGAAACCAGGATATATATTATCTAACCAGCAGTCCGCAGATTATTGTTATAAAATCAGCAGCACCATTTTCCTATGGTGTACATTTGCACTCTGGCATACAGTGCCAACCATATGAAAAAAATATAATCATACTTCCTAAAAGTTATATTCTCTACACCCAGTGCTATACTTAGCCTAGAAAACTAGAAGTGTGTGCAATTAATCATATCTTACTGGCACAGTACCCATCTGTGAAAATTTTAAATCTAGATGATATATAGCAATAAGTTACAAACTGCTACACTTTGGCATGACCCCTGACTTCCTTCTAAATATGGGTTACAAGAAAGCCATGAACTTATTTAACAAAGAGGAGAAGGTGTTGAACTTTAACAAAGCTTAATAGCAGCCACTAGCTTATATTGCCTCCTCTGTGACTTGAAGAAACCACAACCTGTGTATTATTTATTTAATCTTATGCCAATGTTTCTCAACCTCAACACATTTGAAACGTGTGGACTTCAGCTCTCAGAATGCTTGGCTAGGGATTTCTAGGAGTCGAAGTCTACATATTTCAAACTTGCAGAGGTTGAGAAACAATGTCCTGTACCCATCACCAATGGCCTTTTTCCAGTACCTTGTATATCAAATTGTTGTAGTTTTATAATACAGAAAGAACTAGGCCAAAATTCTTCTCTTCAAAACACCTAATGTAGCAATAACAAAGTCAATCATCTGTTTGTTTGTTTTTCAAACAGACAAGATAAATAGGTACAACAGAAAGCCAATTCAGAGTATGTGTCAATATTCAAAGTTTGATTCAGGGCTTTTGAACAGGTCAAGTCCCCATAGCTAGCAGTTCTTAGATACAGAAAATGATAAATATTGGGACAAAACTATACAGAGATTCCTAGTTGTTTAGAAAGAATACAACACAACACTCTAAGAATTCACGGGATGAATTCTACACCTCCCATGGGTATGAGGCAGTGGTGAAATCCAAATTCTTTTACTACTGGTTCTGTGGGCATGGCTTGGTGGGCGTGGCAGGGAAGGATATTGCAAAATCTCCATTCCCATCCCACTCCAGGGGAAGGATACTGTAAAATCCCCATTCCCTCCCCACTCCTAGGGGAAGGATATTGCAAAATCTCCATTCCCATCCCACTCTGGGGCCAGCCAGAGGTGGTATTTGCTGGTTCTCCTAACTACTCAAAATTTCCGCTACCGGTTCTCCGAATTGCTCAAAATTTCCACTACCGATTCTCCAGAACCTGTTAAAACCTGCTGGATTTCACCCCTGGTATGAGGTTTGCCAGTGATTGCTCCCCGCACATGTCATATCTTTAATTAATGTTCTTGTTAGATCTGATATTTTATGCTGATTTTCAACCGTGTTATTGTAAGTTTGGTACTGATGAGTCAGTACAAAATCCTTGCATCTACCACTGTTCATCTTTTAATTGTACTCTAAGAATGATTTGCTTTGCTTTAGATTATAATGTGATCTAACCCATTGCGGTTGGTTTATTTCACGTTTTGTCAGATCCATGTATCTGCCAGTCTTCAGGGGAAGGGTGGGGGTGTTAATTACTTCTTTCCCTATTACTTTCTTTCATTCATTTATTTATTTATTTATTTAGTCCAATTTATATGCCGCCCTTCTCCGTAGACTCAGGGCGGTTTACAATGCATTATAGCAATAGCCTGCATACTTTTTTGTATATACCTGCTTATTAGGACTTTCGCCCCCCGCTAAGCAGTGTTGTTCTATATAAAGTTGGCTTATTGCCCCCACAATCCAGGTCCTCAATTTACCTACCTCGAAAGGATGGAAGGCTGAATCAACCTTGAGCCTGGTGAGATTCGAACTTGCAATAATTGCAGGCAGCTGGCAGCTGAGTGCTAGCACTTAACAGCACTTTAGTCCACTGCACTACCGAGGCTATCCTGTATCCTGCAATATATTGATTTATAACTCCTAGCCTGGTGCCTAAGCGCCCTGGCATTTTCACACCTTTTGAAGAATGTAAAGGGTGGGAGGGCCGTGTGGATCCCATTGCTTGAGAGCCGGTGGAAGGATGACCCTGGGAAAGTTCCCTTATCACTTTCTCAGAGCAGCCAGTACAATAACATCTTTGCACCTGTGGATTGGCTGAGTCCACAGCCAATCCACAGCCAATCCAGTCTGAGTCAGACTGTTGGGAGGGGTTTCTAATTCCTTTATTCTAACTGTATGGCTTGAGGGCCCTTGGAGCCTGCTTTCTTTTTGCCCTGCTATCACCTCTATTCAATAAAAGGTTCCTTTTGAAATGCCCAGTTTCAAGAATCTTTACTTTCTTGAATAAGGGGGAGAGGCTGGGCCTTACATGCTTGTTTGTTTGTTTGTTTGTTTGTTTGTTTGTTTGTTTGTTTGTTTTTATCCAGCCTTTATAATTTTTACAATTAACTTAGTTTGGAAAACATACCTAATTCTTCTTCCTACTCCTAGTTTCCCCACAACAACCCTGTAAAATTAGTTAGGCTAAAAGAGAGCGACTGGCCCAAAGTCACCCCATTCAGAATATAGAATTTGACAGTTAAAAATGAACACTCATTTGACTTCCGGTTTCCTCGTCTTTGGCGACGACGGTGCCTTTTTAAGCACCGCCAGCCCAGCCGCTTGTAGAGCCACTTCCCGATCGTGAAGCGGCTTGAAAGCTTCAAAATCCTCAGGATTTTTGAAGAAGAGGCAGCAGGGTACAGGTCGAGCCCCTGCAACCCCCCCAGGGAATTGTTTCTGGGGAGGAAACAGGCGCGGCTCCCTCCCAACCTGCTGAGACTCCAGGCGGCGTGGGACGTCTCTGCTTTCGCAGAACAAGCCGGCTGCAGGAAACTTCAATAGAGAAAGGAAACAACCCAAACAAGCAGCCGAAATCTACTTGAACCCTGAAACTCTGAACTGCAAGTATTAGCACTTTGCTGATTTCTTATTTTGAAGGGAAAACTTCTGAATGAGTGAAAGTGACTGGAAAAAATATGGCGCTCAGCATTAGAGTAAATGAATCAGCGAGTGTGGATTGGTGAAGTCATCTTGCTTTGTTACAAAGTTAATAAGTTGCTATAAAGTTGCTTCGGCTGTAATAACAGGAACAAGAGGAAAATCTCTCCCTTTTACTTGACTTTGCATCACCACAGTTTTGTCCTGATTAAATCTGGGGGACTTTTTTAGAAGGTTTTGTGGAGGTGGCAGAAGAAGAGGAACCTCCCTCTTCAGAAAAGCTAGCCTACGTGGCAGGATGGCTTCAAAGAAGCAGGAAGGCAAAACAGGGGGGGATCCCCCACACGCAAACAGGACACGCAGTCACAAGCTCAGAAAAAAGATTTTGATATGGGAGATTTAAAAGAATTTATTTCAAAAATCCTGGATGACAAATTTCAAAAAGCTCAACAGGAAATAGATGATAAAATCCAAAAGTCTCAACAGGAAATTATGCAGGAAATGCAGCAGAACCAAAAGAAGGTGACCAAAAAAATATCAGATGTGGCGTCTGGCCTGGCAGGATTTATTATGAAAGTTGAGTCAAAAGTGAATGAATTTAAATCAGAAGTTAATGCTAAGATGAAAGATAATGATCATAAATTTTCTGATGTTGATGATAAGATGCAGAGAGTTGAGAACGAAATTGTTATGATGCAATTTAGGGCAATGGAATTCGCTATATGGCTTCGAGGAATTAGAGAAGAGGAGAGACAAGATTTGAGACAGGTCTGTGCTGAAGCCTTAGCTGTGATTTTAAAAATTAACCCTGATATGGTTTTCTATAAAATAGACAAAATTTACAAAGTGAATTCCTGGGTGGCCAGACAAAGACAATTGCCCAGAGATGTGGTCATATATTTTACAGACAGAGCAATAAAAAATGATATCCTGCAAAAATCTTTTCTTACCTCTGTGCAAGTGGGAGGGTCGAAAATCACAGTTTACAAAGAGCTTCCACCTAAGATGTTGAAATCCAGAAAAGACTTTGGCTTTCTTGTTAAAGAGTTGCAGAATAATCAGATACCATTTCGTTGGGATGCTCCAACTGGCATAATTTTGAGATACAAGGGAGAGAGATACCGTTTGAATACTGTGGAGAAGGCGGAGCAATTTTATACTGATATCCTTAAAGAAAGAACACCATCCCCACGTACATCCACAGTTTTGGAGATTAAGTAGAGTGATAAGAAGCAACTTCAAGAACCGCAACAACAATCTAAGCAGGAATCAGAGGAGTTGAAGGGTGCTGAAGGAGGTTTCCTGGATGAGCCTTTGCTGGAACCTTCTCCAATTTTGGAGCCGGTTTGGATGGCTGAAGTCAAGGACCAGCGTATAACCCGAGCAAAATCCAAGCAACTTAAAGAAAAGTTACAGCAGGAAAGACAAGATGAAAAGGGGGCAAACACTATACAAGAGATTGGGGCCGTGGGGAATGCAGGATTGAAGATTTCGGATGAAATCCGATTATTCTGTTCTTTGCTCCAGAAAGAGAATAATGATGATTAAATGTTTATCTTGGAATGTGAATGGGTTGAATGCAACACAGAAAAGGAAGAAAGTATTTGCATATTTGAAACAATTTAATAATGATATAATCTGTTTACAAGAAACGCATATTACAGTTCAAGATCAAAACTATTTGAAAAATTCCAAATTAGGAACACATTTTATATCTTCAACTAACCAAAAAAAGAATGGTGTGGTTATTTATGTAAATAAAAAATTAACAGCCAAACTTATAGAAGCTGATCAAGATGGCAGGTTTGTAGCAATTGAACTACTTTCTGCAAATAGTCAAATTCTTTTGATAGGAATTTATGCTCCCAATCAACAACAGGACTATTTTTACAAAATGCTACATACTAAAATACTACAATGGGATTATAGATCTATTTTAATTATGGGAGATTGGAATGGAGTAATTGATTCTAAATTAGATAAAAAGACTTTGGCGAAGTCAAGGATTAGATTACCACAGACTTTTTTTGATATGAAAGAAGACTTGGAATTAAAAGATATTTGGAGAATACATAACCCAAAAGAATTGGATTATACTTTCTTTTCTGATAGACATAGATCCTTCTCTAGGATTGATTTCATTTTGTTGTCAGATGACTTACTTGTTAGGACAAAAAGAACAAAGATTTTGCCAAGAACTTTGACTGATCATAGCCCAGTGTGGATAGAAATTGAGACATGTAAGACTGAGAGACGCTCTTGGAGATTAAATGAAAACTTGTTCAGATATGAAAAAAATATAATAGAACTTAAAAAGTATTTGAAAGAGTTTTTTGAAATGAATCTGAATAAAGGCACTCCAATGGAAATTGTGTGGGATGCAAGCAAAGCTTATATGAGAGGGGTGCTTATTTATATGAACTCTAAACATAGATTGATCTGACAAAAGAAAAGACTTGAATTGGAAGCAGAAATAAAGAATAAAGAACAGTTACTTATTAAAAATCCAACAGATGAAAGAATACATGGTGTCATAAAACTTTTGAAAGATCAATTCCAAATGCTTATAGCGGAACAAGTTGCAACAAATTTACAATACGCGAAGCATAATACATTCTGCAACGCCAATAAACCGGGCAGGTGGTTGGCCTACACATTGACGAAGAAACAGTGTATACGGACTATTGATAGTATTGATATCGGAGGGAAAGAAATTTTTCAACAGAAATTAATTAAAGAAGCTTTTCTTGAATACTACACTAAACTATATGCCAAAGAGGAGGTGCAGAATGGACTTATAGAAAAATATTTAGATAACAAAAGAGTTACAAAAATTACTGAGCAACAAAAGGAAAGAATGAATTATCCTATAACAGAGGAGGAGATAATAGCAGCAATAAAACAATTAAAAACAGCCAAAGCTCCTGGAACGGATGGCCTGACTGCAGTGTACTATAAAACTTTGCAGGCAGAAATGGTGGAACAACTCAGAGACTTATTTTGTAACATACAACAAGGGGGAAAAGTACCCCCATCATGTACTACAGCTTATATCTCCTTGATACCAAAAGAGCAAGCAGGTCCCAAAAAACCAGAGAATACAGACCAATATCTCTTTTGAATACGGATTATAAAATTTATGCAAAAGTATTAGCCAACAGATTGATGCCAGTAATTCAAAAGGTGATTCATGATGATCAAGCGGGATTTATCGAGGGTAGGCATATGAAGGACAATGTAAGGCAAGTAATAGACTTATTGGAATATCTTGAGAAGAATAAACAGATCCCTGCAGTGCTGGTTTTCTTGGATGCAGAGAAGGCCTTTGATAAAGTGGACTGGAATTTTCTACTAAAGACTTTAAAAAAGATGGACTTTGGGGACCAATTTATACAGGCGGTCTCAGCAATTTATCAAGAGCAAAAGGCACAGATTATTATTAATGGAAGTTTAACAACAGAGTTTAAAATCGAAAAAGGAACAAGACAGGGATGTCCGTTGTCCCCATTGTTGTTTATTTTAACACTAGAAGTCTTGTTAAATACAATAAGGGACTCTAATATCTTGAAAGGTATAATGATAAGGCAAGAGGATTACAGAATAAAGGCATTTGCAGATGATCTGGTCGTTACCCTAACACAGCCAATGGAATCAATAATCCAGATGAAGGACATTATACAAGACTATGGTAAAGTTTCAGGTTTTAGACTGAACCAGAAAAAAACTAAGATGATAGTCAAAAATATGACACAAGATCGTAAACACGAGCTTGAAAGGAGGGCAGGTTTTGAGATTGTACCAAAGGTAAAATATCTAGGAGTTCAGGTTGCAGAATCAAATATGAAATTGTTTCAAAATAATTATGAGGTGTTGTGGCGAGAGGTGCAAAAAGATATGGAGACGTGGAAAAAACTGCAGCTGTCTTTACTTGGAAGAATAGCAGCAGTTAAGATGAACATTTTGCCAAGATTTCTTTTTTTGTTTCAAATGATTCCGGTGCTTAAAAATGATAAACAACTAAAAGTATGGCAAACTGGAGTGAACAAGTTTGTCTGGAACGAGAAAAAACCAAGAGTAAAATTGAAAAGTATGCAAGATGTTCCAGAAAGGGGAGGTCTTAAACTTCCAAACCTACAGTTATATTATGATGCAGCAGCGTTGACTTTAACAAGTGATTGGTTTGGAGGAAAAAAGACTGGAATACTAAATGCAGAAAGTTTTGATTTGGAATTTGGATGGCATGCTTACTTATTTCATGACAGCAAAGTGGATAAAGTATTTAAAAGCCATATACTTAGAGATTCTTTGTTGAGAGTTTGGAAGAAGCACCGACTCAAATGGGATTATAAAATACCGCTATGGCTGGATCTTGGTCATACTTTGTGGAATACAAATATAATGTCACTCGGGGGGGGGTGGGTTATATAAAGAGGTTCTTTTTACAGATGCGGGCAGATGGCAGCTGAAGACATTACAGACATTGTTGGCTGAAGGGATTAATCTAACTTGGTTACAATATAATCAATTGCAATTGAGATGGAAAGAGGACCAAAAAACTGGTATTATGATGTATGAGGAAGAATTGGTCAGACATATAAAAGAGAAAGGTCCAATGCATATTAAAAGACTTTATAATGTCTTGTTAGAAAGGGATTCAGAAACTGAACTAGTTAAAGATTGTATGATTAAGTGGGCACAAAATTTTGAGGAACCAGTGATGTTGGAAACATGGGAAAAAATTTGGGTTCAGAATGTTAAATTTACACAGTCGCAGAATCTGAGGGAAAATTTTTATAAAATGTTTTACAGATGGCATTTAGACCCCAAAAAATTGTCGTGTATGTACCCTAATGTGCAGCCTAAATGTTGGAGATGTGATTGTCTAGATGCTACATATTATCATGTTTGGTGGACCTGTAAGAAAGTTAAGGCTTTTTGGATAAAAATTTGGTGGGTCATGCAGAATGTTCTGAAGAAAAAAATTCAATTTTCTCCACAATTGTTTTTACTGGGTATAGTTAAGGGTTTTACATTGGGTGAAACAAAACTGATATTGTATATGATAACAGCAGCAAGATTGTTGATAGGTAAATACTGGAAAAATGAAGCGCTGCCCACGATTGAGGAATGGACTTTGAAGATGGCCAGTTTTGCAGAGATGGCGAAGATTTCAGCATATCTAAAAGATTGTTCACAAGAGACTTATGAATGGGAATGGAAGAGGTGGATAGATTATGTTCAGAACAAATATCAAACTAGGAAGTATCAAATAGCTTTTATTTGAAAATGTTATATTAAGATAGAAATATTTCTAAGGTAATGAGGATGAAAATTTATTTGAAAATGTTATATTAAGATAGAAATTTTTTTAAGGTAATGAGGATGAAAATTTATTTGAAAATGTTATATTAAGATAGAAATAGGTTAATGTAATGAAGATGAAAATTTATAAGGGGGAGGGAGGGGTTCAAGTTTTATATACAAAGGAGGGTTTTTCCTTTTACCTGATATGAGTATACTGTGCGGAAGTCCGGGGGGAGGGGAGGGTTAGGGTGGGTTAGGGAGGTTGGGAAGTTTGGGGTGGGTTGAGGGGGGAAAAAAGGGGTGAAAATGTAATTGTAAAACTTTTGTAATAAAAAAAAATGAACACTCATTTTAAAATTAAATTAAATTGATGAAAATCCATGAAATTGGTGTAATATTCATATTGTTGGATGAGTATGGGTGCATGATCATTTTCAGATGAAACCTGTCTTTGGCTTATGAAATGTATGCTAGGATTATGTTTCAAAATGAGAGCACGGGTGGAACACAGAAGTAGGTGGTAGACAAGCAAAGAAAAAAGAAGAAAAGTTAATCTGTGTTAATGTAATTGTGGTATTCTTGTGAATATATTGCATTAATTACAATAATTTTAATTAGGTTGGTCTCCATGCATTCAATAATTTCACCTTTTGGACACATTAAAAATTATAACTCAATGTGGCAATTTGGTGAGGCTTTAATAACCAAACCCAGGGCACATTTGGTCCCAGGACCTCATGCCTATAAAGGATCTCCTTAGTAACTTAACAGTGGAAGAATAGAAGAAGAAAAGGAAGAGGTTGCTTTTAGTGATCTTGAGGCTGTCCATGGCACTCCCAACACCTTTGAGAATGCATACTTGGATCCACATTCAAGGAATCCTCCAACAATGAAAGAATAACTGAGCCATACTCAGTTCCAAGAAGTGTATGGGCTCAAGTAAGAGCAAGTGGGGGGAAAAAACCAATCGGTGTCTGAATCCTTTGTGGACAAAGCTTTCTTTATGAGTAGAACACAAAAAGGAGAACCTCTGTGCACCTGCAGCTGAGCATCTTGGAGCACTGAGAACCAAGATTTAAAATTTCTTAATTTCAGAAGCTAGCTAGAAGAATCTGTTCATTGCCTGTTACTTTGCTCTGCCTTGTAGAACATAGAGTAATAGAATTGGTAGGCACCCTTGAGTTTTTCTAGTCCAAACCCCTGCTCAAACAGGAAACCCTACATCATTCCAGACAAATGGCTGTCCAATCTCTTCTTGAAAACTCCCAGTAATGGAGCATCCCCAACGTCCAGAGGTAAGCTGTTCTACTGATTAAGTGTTCTCAGAGTCAAGGAATTTTTCCTCAGCTCTATTTGGATAGCTCTTTAATTATCTTCCAGCCATTATTTCTTGTCTTGCCCTCAGGTGCTATGGAGAGAAGGTTGACCCTTATGTGTCAGCCTGTCACAGAGAAGAAGTGTGCGCTGACTTTGTCTGGACATTATTTCTGGTAAATGTTACTTGTAAGATTGAGACAAGGCTTGGATTCCTTGCAGTTCTACTGCTTGATTTGATTCAATTTGTTGTTGCCAATCAGTTCTACCAATAATGCTTTTTTTTTTTTCTGAACAAGATTCTGGGTGCTATCCATGGTCCTTATTCTATCCAACTTCTAGAATTAACCTTTTGATGCTGACTCTGTGTTCCTCTGTGATTGGGTTTGCAGCCCAATCCTGGTCAATATCTGTCTCCTGACAGTGATTAATTTTCACATCCAGAATCTACACATCCAGCTAACAATTATCTCTATTTAAATTCAAAGAGAGCATACTCGTAGAATTGGGAATTCAAATTGCACTGAATTCAAATGAAGATAAGATAAATGTTAGCAAAGCAGAAGATAAGACAAAAGAAGCTTCAAAGAAGCTTATATATAACTTTCAAGCTTCTTTTGTCTTAACTTCTGCTTCATATCCATATAACTGTATATTTATACATATAACTATAACTTCTGCTTATTTACATATAGCATCTCAGTTGTTTAATCATTTATTCCAAAAGGGTCTGCCAGAGATGGATATTTAGCTCACTTTCACAAGACAAAAGTTGTCTACCAATCATTTTTGAAAAGCAGCCTGATGACATTTCCTAACAGTGAAGGAATGTATAGAAGATAGGCTCAAGATCCAGCAGAATCTAGACAGCCTTGAACAAAATGCAGTTTTTGTTCCAACAAAATGCAGTTATCCAACAAAATGCAATTCGCTGGTGAGGCAAGTGTGGGTTTACACTTAGGTAAGAAAAGCTGTCTTCCAGTATTTGAGGAGCTGTCATTTTCTCCAAAGCACCTGAGAGCAAGACAAGAAGTAATGGATGGAAATGTATGAAAGAGAGATCCAACCTAGAGCTAGGGAGAAATTTTCTAACAGTGAGAACAATAAACTAGTGGAACGGCTTTTGCCTTCAGAAATTGTGGATGCTCCATCATTGGAGGTTTTTAAGAAGAGATTGGACAGGCATGTGTCTGGAATAGCATAGAGTTTTAAGAGCACTTTATATCATTTTGGCTTTCCTGACAAAGTAAATATAAAATGAAACAAAATAAAAAAAATCATCACCATATAATAAATAAATATTAATAATTAAAAATAATAAATGAATATAAAAATAAAAGAAACACAAGCAAACAAACGAAATCCTCAAAGGGCAGACTCGAGGGACCACAGGGTCAGTTTCTGTGGTCAGTTTTCTATTTTTATTTCTCAATGTTTAAAAATTAGTTTAAGGACATTGTGTGATTGTACTAACCTCAAAATGCTAAGAGTAAGATATATCTGATTTAGTGTTGCTTCATAAAACTTTGGTAAGACTGTACTTAAAATACTGCATCCACTTTGATCACCATATTACAAAAAAAGATGTTGAGATTCTGGAAAGAGTGCAGAAAAGAGCAATAAAGATGATTGGAGGCTGGAGGCTAAAACATTTGAAGAATGGTTGCAGGAATTGGGTATTGTTCTGGTCCGCCAGCAGCTGGCAGCAGAGTTGGACAGTGAGGAGGCTGGGAGGAACATGGGCCAGTCCTGGAGTATGGGGAAGGCTCAAATGAAGGCTCTGCATCTGAGGCAGAGATGGGGCCAGGGCCATCTGGGAGTTATGCGTGGAATCCAGAGCCTCCAGAGTCAGACATCAGAGAGGCAGAGGAACAGGAGGAGCCTGTTCCTAGTGTGTGTGTGTGCAGAGCTGCCAGAAGGCAAGAACAGCTAAAACAAAAAGGACGACTCGGGAGTAAGGTCTGGAGATGATTGGCCCCTCCCATAAGGCTTAAAAGAGGAGCAAAGGCATGTGGGTCCTTTGCAGGAAAGCAACATTGTTAATTCTGTTCCCAGTCAGCATCTCTGTTTGATTCTGGACTCCATGTGGCTTTGCCAAGTAGGTCTTTGGCAGCATGTCAAAGGAGATAAAGGTTGGTGATTATCCTGAAGGACTTCTCCCGAAGGACTTTTTGCATCTAATTGGGACTCAGCTGTGAATGAATGTAATTCACAGCTGTTGCAATAAAAGAGTTTTTTGGGACTACTTGTGTGTTTTAATGACTCAGGAAGCCTATGTCACAACAGGTATGTTCAGTCTACTGAAAAGAAGGACTAGGGGGTAACATGATAGCAGTGTTCCAATATTAGAGGGACTTCCACAAAGAAGAGGGAGTCAACCTATCACCAAAGGACCAGAAGGCAGGACAAGAAGCAATGGATAGAAACTAATCAAGGAGAGAAGCAATCTAGAACTAGGAGAAATTTCCTAACAGTGAGAACAATTACCAGTGGAATTGCTTGCCTTCAGAAGTTGTGGGTGCTTCATCACTGGAGGCTTTTATGAAAAGACCGGACAGCCTCTGCAGGGGGTTGGACTAAAAGACCTCCAAGGTCCCTTCCAACTCTGTGATTCTGTTATTCACTGTTCTGTCTTTCACGCCTTGCCTATGCAAACAGCAACACAAATTTATTTATTGTGATTAGTTGGACCACTTGGCTGATGATTTACAAGACAGATCTTTCTGTTCCCTATTGGCATTTTTAATTTCCAAATTATTAAAACTGAGTCTTAAGAATTCCAAAGCACCAAAATACTCAGTGGGAATAACTTTCTATGTTAATATATTGAGCATGCTATTAAATATGCTTCCTTCCAGTCTTCTGATAAGACAGTCTTTGTGATAAAGCTGCATATGTTACATGAATTATTAAAGGACTAGATACTTAAGAGAATCTGTATATTGTCAAACTATCGTTATTTACTTATTTTTATTTTGCCAGGAAAGCCATAAATCTTTGAGAAGACATTCTAGAGAGCCCTTTCCTTGCAAAAGCTCAAGAATAAAAACGACAAAATATCTCAGGGCACTTCAAAGACTTTAGCCTGGAATAAAGTTTGATGGTATAAAGCTATAGTGGCTAAACTGCCATTACATTTTGTTACATGGTTCTCCAGACAGAACTATTGTGTTTGCATTTCTATTTAATGCATCAATTTTTTTCATGTAATGTTCTCTAATATAATACACTTGTATTGAGTATATGTTATATTGTATATCTCATTTTTCATGTGTTCATGCTTTTTGCACAGTTTTCCCCTAATATTATTTTTAAAATTGCATTGCAAAAAGCCCTCCTTTGTTCACATTCTGAAATAAGTTTTGGTTTGTTTTTGTTCAAAACTGAAAATCTATGTAAATTCACATTACAGTAAAAACTGTTATGTATCTACATATCCCTCTCTATGTTGCCAACTGTGCTTATTAATGTGATATGGAAGCTGTTTACGCTAAAAACACTGCAAGATTCCTTGTTCCCCTGCTAAGAGAGGGATGGCAAGCTGAACTACATCACTCAGAACTGTGATGGAATAAATGTGAAGAATAGTTGATACTCAGTAGGGTAGTATTGATGCTCCAATATCCACCACATTCACTGCTAAATACAATAATTTCACCCATGCTAGCTCAAGGAAATGATCCTCCCTCCCTCCCTCTCTCCCTTTGTTCCCTCTCTCACTGTTCCTTCTCCCTCTCTCCCTGCCTTCCTCCCTTCCATAATTCTTTCCCTCCTCCTTCCTTCTGTCCTTTTCTCCCTTCACTTCCTCCTCCCTCCCTCCCTCCCTCCCTTCTTTCCTTCCTTCTTGAGGAAATATGCCTTGCAGTCCTAGACAGATGATTCAAAGGAAAAAGTGAGATGGGCAGTGTTGCAATTTAATAAATAAAAGAAATAAAACCCTTTCTCCTAAGTGTTTACTCAACTTAGCTATATATATGTCCTCTTTAGAATGATTCATCTTTGCAAGCCTACCAGCCAATGGTTATCATTGCAGCCTAAACATGTTCTTTGAGAAGCCTTTATTTTCAAAAGTTACTATTAAATTATAATTCTAGTGGGAGAAAAGAGAAAATGTATTCAATACACGGCTGAAGAAAAATAGCTATATTTCAATTTAATTAAATGTAAATTAAATCTATCCTAGTTTTTCTCCCAGCCCTATGCATGATTTCCTGCTGGGTACTTCCCAACCCATAACATGACTCTCCAAGGCTAAATGTAGCTTCAATCTTGAGAAGCTGTGCATGGCTGCCTTAGGAGAATTGGAGTCTCAATGTCTGTCCCATCCTCTAACAAAATAGACAAGGATGCTGCTTCAGCTTCTCCAGTTGCAGTTGTGTGACACATTTGGGGGGAAAAAAATCCACAGAGACAAGTGTGAAATAACTTACCTGTGCTGCCCAGCAAGAAAAACCAGCCTCTAGGAAATGTCTTCCCAAACTCACACAACAAACCAATTTCACTCCTGACATCTATTAAATGAAATCTCACTTCTGCACATATATTTCAGCCTCCTTCCAAATTTGCATTTTAAATTTTAAGCTATGAATAATGCACCCAATAAATTCTGAATGAGGCATGGTCTCCTGGAAGAATTGGGCTTTTGTATCCAGTTATTGCAAGAGCATATTTCATATTAATAATTAAGAATATTTAATTGGTCATCCCCCCCCTTCCCACTTTTACTGTAGACACAGCAAATAAAAATTTTCTTCTACGTGTGGAAAGAGAGAGATTTGTTTTTGATTGCTTCTGGGTATATCCTCTGTCCCCTTCCAATCTCTTCTGGCACAAAGAGATCGCAAGATTTCTACAGCACAGTATTCCATAGTGGGGTGAGGTTCCTAAATCAATTAGCAGGGCTGAATCAAAGCACTCGGGTGGCGTGACAGAGCAAAAGGCTGTCCCTTCTTATTCCATACCTACAATTCAAGGACTTTTCAAATCAGATAATCTTTCAACAACCCACTTATGACCATAGTGGGGCTCAAAATTTTCATGGCTAAGCAAGACCAGTTGTTAAGTGAGGTGTGCCCCATTTTATGACCCTTTTTTGCTGCATTTGTTAAGTGAATCACTGCAGTAGTTAAGTGAACCATTCACTTGTTAAGTGAATCTGGCTTCCCCCATTGATTATGCTTGTCAGAAGCTGGCTGAAAGGTAACTGTTAGGAAATGATTTTACCTAACTTGTTGGGTTGGCAATATATAAACCATAAATATAGCTTTAAGATTGCTGTGTTGCTGTACTGCATCATACTGTGTCCTGATTGGTTAGCTCTGTAGCCAATGTCCTTAAAAGGGAGCTAGAACCTGGTTTGTTTCTCTTTGCTTCTCTTTGCTGTTTTGCTGTTTGCTCTTTACTGTGTTTTGCTACTGTTTGCAACTGTTTATCGTGTATGACTACGATGATTGGTAAGAAGACTTTATTATTGGATTATCCTTGGACCATTGTTTAACCATCTACTACTTTATATGTGAATGATCTGGACTGTTTATTGGACTCTGCCTTATTACTATTTCCTGAAAGTAAACACAACTCAGTGTATCTGTGTGTTGGCTGTGTGATTTCCTAACTACTCATTTGCTTTTTATGTGCACACCCTTGCTACTCAACGGTTGCTCTGCGAATTCCTCAACAGTAACAAGTGGTGATCACATGACCATGGGACAATGCAACTGTCATAAATACATGGCAGTTATCAAGTACCTGAATTTTGATCAGATGACCATGGGGATGCTCAACAGTTGTTAGTGTGAAAAACACTCATAAGCTATTTTTTTTCAATGCCATTGTAACTTTGAAGGGTCAGTAAATGAATGTCTATGGAGATTCTCACTCATTCAGGTTGTCCTAAAGGTGGTTTTTGAAGAGACAACTGGGCTTTCTGATTTTTCTTTGAAGATGTTTTGCTTTTCTTCTCATCCAAGAAGCTTCTTCGGCTCTGGCTGGATGGTGGGGAATAGAAGGATTTATACTCTTTACAGTGATGACACAGATAAACCTCCAGGTGGCCTCAACGACTCTCTAAAAGAATACAGATGACCAGCTGTCTATAAGCAATATAAATCCTTCCATTGCCCACCATCCAGCCAGAGATGAAGAAGCTTCTTGGATGAGAAGTGAAATGTCTTCAAAGAAAAACAAGAAAGTCCTGTTGTCTCTTGAAAAAGCATCTTTGGGACAGTAAATGAATGACTGCAAGTCAAAGACTACTGTACAGAGAAAATGCAATGCTCTGCTAAACCAGAAGGCATCAGGTTATCTTAAGATGACTCATGACTTTCTCCTCAGACAGTTTTCTGCCACCTTCAAGAAAGTGATATCCGAAAGATGGGACTCATTCCTCTAATGAAATGTTTGATCTTGTTCAATGGAAGATAAAAATGGTGTGAAGGCAGAAGAATTCAATCCAGCATCACTATTTATATGTCCAGGAGCAGTGAATGACAAGTATTTCTCCCTTGATCAACCTGCTTCCAGTCAGAGTACCCTACACTGTTAGATGTGTTGGGGAGAGGTGTGACTCTCTAACAGAGGTGGGTTTCAGCAGGTTCTGATCAGTTCTGGAGAACCGATAGCGGAAATTTTGAGTAGTTTGGAGAACTGGTAGTAAAAATTCTGACTGGCGCCGCCTCCATCTATTCCCTGCCTCCTGAGCCCCAGCTGATCAGGAGGAAATGGGGATTTTAACCTTCCCCTGGAGTGGGGTGGGAATGGAGATTTTACAGTATCCTTCCCCTGCCATGCCCATCAAGCCATGCCAATCAAGCCATGCCACACCCACCAAGCCACGCCCACAGAACCGGCAATAAAAAAAATTGAAACCCAGCACTGACCTCTATCCCAATATTAGCTTTATATCTCATATCTACAGCTCCATATTGAGAAACTGGCTTCTCTTCTCAAGTCAGTGGCTCATGTTATCTTTCAACAGTGTGATTTCATTTATCAAACTTCTTTTTAAAGAAGCAATCAGGAAGTATCTATCAGAGTTCAATATTCTAGACATGTAGAAAGCCTTTAAATATCTCAGGGGGAGACATTTAAAACATCCGTTTGGAGGGAGAGATGTTTTTTCAAACAATCAAATGTCCCAAACAATAATATTCTAAAATCCAGATATGTCACATCTGGAACCAGAAAAGTTGACTATTAGATTTAGCATTTCAGTCACGCTAGATAAGATCCCAGATCAGGAATTAAGAATATTGAACAATGAAATAACGAAGGATAGTATTGTAATACAAAGGGAATGTCTTTTAATTAATGGTGTCATGAATAAAAGTTAGAATAAAGACAGAAATAAGAAAAAGGAGGAATAGTAGTTGACACATTTTTATAAAATAAGACAAGTGCAATGATAAGAGGGAGGTTTAGAAACTGAATGGCGGTAGTATTATGTATGTTTAAACAACATGAAATAATGAAAGATTATAATTTGATATGAATGTGTATTGCTACTAGAAATATATAAACTGGATGAATGTGATAACTATGATCAATAATGCTCTTTTATCTGTATTGTAATGTATGGCACCAAGATGTCACACTGTTCAACCATTGATATGTATATATAGTATAAAATTAAAAACTTGATAATTAAAAAAAAGGAATTAAGATTCTGTTTCTCATCATATTGTTGGCCATAAACTGAAAAAATGAAACATTTAGGAAAGTAATTCTCTTGGAAAAAAAGTTTACAGCTAGAGAGCAGGTGATAGAGGCATGGGCAACAGACTTCCGGTGCTCCTCTCCTTAGCAAATTTATTGCATCTTCCCACTGAACATTTATTAGTTAGTTATGTATCAATTTAAAGACCACTCATTAAACTGTGGTAAGACTAGGTCCCTCTTTGGGTAATGTGTGAAATGGCTCCTTTAACAGTACAGAAGAACCTCTGGTCACAACCATTGTTTGTTGCATAACTTTGGTTGCAACCCAATTTGGTTGTGACCCGAGCCTAATTTTGGAAATTTGGTGCTTACAAAAAAAAATGGTGCTGAAGGGGAAATCGGCGCAAAAAAAAAAAAAAAAACATTGTGAATTTTTTGGTCAGAGCCCGATTTGGTCATGGTCAGAAGCGTTCATGATCAGAGGTTCTACTGTATATGCTAAGCAAGAGCAGTTCGGATAGTTAAACCAGGAATCAAGATACTTTCTGGAATTTTAGAAATCAAGTGATTGTGTTTGATTTCATCGTTGTGAGTTTTCCTACAGAAAAAGTGTCCCAGGGCCTATGCTTTTCTTCGTTTTCCTCCATATCTTTTCATTTCCCCCTGCTAATAAATCATATATGCCTCATCTCTCAATTCCTGATTAAATTACAGTTCCATACTCTCTTGCAGAACCTCTCATTAGATCTTCATCTTTATATGTCTAGTAGAGCGCATCTCACATTATTAATATGGCAAATTACCCTTTTCCTTTCATCCTTTAATTTAAGCTGCTCTTTAGACTAAAACCTTTGGAGACCAACCAAGAGCGAACTGATGAGAAAAGTACACTGTTTTTGTGTGCATATGTGAGCACACTTTCTTTCCCTCTTGCCTACTTTTAAAAAATATATTTTCTTTGCTCAGTTGTTTCTTTCTTATTGCTCTCCGTTTCTCTGTTTCTCTCTCTCCATCTCATTTGCCTTTCTTCTTTCTCTCTCCTTCCATCTATCTTTCCTGCATGTCCATTTAACATAATATCAATTTTAAAAGAGATACACAGACAGATTAGCCTCTTACCACAAATACAATCCTTTATTATTAAATTATAACACATATCTTTATTAATTTGTGTATTAATTCTATATTTCATTGAATAAGAAATGGATCTGATTGTACATGGTTGTACATGGTTTAGTTCCTTTCAGAGGAACTAAAGAGCCTCTTGATGCAGGTGAAGGAGGAGAGTGCAAAAGTGGCTTGAAACTCAATATTAAGAAAACTAAGATCATGGCATCTAGCCCCCTCAATTCCTGGTAAATAGATGGGGAAGAAATGGAGGTAGTGACAGATTTTATTTTCCTGGGCTCCAAGATCACTGCGCATGGGGACTACAGACAAGAAGATGCTTGCTCCTGGGAAGAAAAGCTATGGCAAACCTAGATAGCATACTAAAAAGCAGAGATATCACCCTGCCAACAAAACTGTGTATAGTCAAGGCTATGGTTTTCCCAGTTGCAATGTATGGCTGGGAAAGCTGGACCATAAGGAAGGCTGAGCGCCAAAGAATTGAGGCCTTTGAACTATGGTGCTGGAGAAGACCAGCAAGGGCCTGGTGGCTCAGCAGACTAAAAGCATTGTTATTAAGACCAGCTGTCTGCAATTACTGTAAGTTCGAATCTCACCAGGCTCAAGGTTGACTCAGCCTTCTATCCTTTCTAAGGTAGGTAAATTGAGGACCCAGTTTGTGGGGGCAATAAGCTGACTTTGTATAAATATACAAAAGTATGAAGGCTATTGCTTAACGCATTGTAAGCCACCCTGAATCTCCGGAGAAGGGCAGCATATAAATCAAATTTAAAAAAAAAAAAGACTTCTGTGAGTCCCTTGGATTGCAAGGCGATCAAACCGGTCAGTCCTAGAGGAGATCAACCCTGACTGCTCTTTAGAAGGACAGATCCTGAAGATGAAACTCAAATACTTTGGCCACCTAATGAGAAGGAAGGAGTCTCTGCAGAATAGCCTAATGCTGAGGAAGATTGAGGGCAAAAGAAGAATGGAACGACAGAGAATGAGGTGGCTGGATGGAGTCACTGAAGCAGTAGGTGTGAGCTTCAATGGACTCCAGAGGATGGTAGAGAACAGAAAGGCCATGGGGTCACTATGGGTTGGACAAGACTTCACAGCTAACAATAACACAATGCTTTCTGTTGAATTTATAGAAGGGAGGTATTGCCTGTTTTAATTTATGCTATTTTATTGTATTGGAAATTCTTCAGCCACTAGAGAATATGTAGCCCCCTCAAACTGAAGTGCAACAATGATAAAACACAACAGCAATAAATGAAACAATTTCTAAACAAAACAACTATAGAAACAAGTCATGCCAGTGACAGCCTAACACCAGTTATTAATTACCATAACATCAGGAAACCCAATTCTATATGCAATATCTGAAATAAATACATAAATAAATAAATAAATAAATAAATAAATAAATAAATAAGTGAGTAAGTAAGTAAGTAAGTAAGTAAGTACGTACGTACGTACGTACATACATACATGCATACATACATACATACATACATCAGTGGTGGGTTCCTCCCAGTTCCACCTGGTTCTGCTGAGCCGGTAGCAGTGACGATATGATGTCACTGAACCGGTTCTGCCCTCCCCCGCCCCCCCCCACCCCCCACGTTATTCTTACCTTTTATTTGGCCCCACCCCCAATCTATTGCTGCCTCCTGAGTCCCAGCTGATGGCTAGAGGGAAAAAAACTGTTTAAACTCTTGCCGCAGGGCTTCAAAGGGCCGCCCTACAGCTGATCAGTGCTAAAAGAAAACAAATGAGTAGACCAGTGCCTGCAAAAATACATGAGTAGGCCAGTTCCTGCAAAAATACATGAGTAGATCAGTGCCTGCAAAAATAAATGGGTAGATCGGTACCTACAGCCTGGTAGATCAGTACCTCTGCTAAACCCTAAATAATTGTCCCATGACGATCAAGCCACACCCACAAAATAAGCCATGCCCACAGAACCGGTAGTAAAAAGATTTAGAACCCACTCCTGACATACATACATACATACTTCAACTTTCAGGACAGGCTAGGAATATTATGCAAAGCATAGATGTATAATAAGAAATAGCAAGCCAAGAAATAGAAATATAACTAAATGTAGTTTATCCAATTTATTGCATTACTCATGCCTTCCTATCCTTGCAAAAAAATCTTGCTTCCAGCACATCCATTTACCACTTTAAATAATAGAATAACAGAGTTGAAAGGAACCTTGAAAATCTTCTTGTCCAACCCCTGCTCAGAGTCAGGTATAAGGTCAAGAGACCTTATAAGACAGAAGAGACTGTCCAGTCTCTTCTTAAAAGCCTCCACTGATGGAGCACTTTTAACTTCTGAAGACAATCCATTCCACTGGTTGATTGTTCTAACTGTCAGGAAATTTGTCCTTAGATTAGGTTGCTTCTCTCCTTGATTAGTTTCCATCCATTGCTTCTTGTCTTGCCTTTTGATTCTTTGGAAAATAGGCTGATCTCCTCTTCTTTGTGACAGGCCCTCAAATATTGGAACACTGCTATCATGTCACACTTAGTCCTTCTTTTCACTAGACTAGACATACCCAGTTCCTGCAACCGTTCTTCATATGTTTTAGTCTCTGTTCAGTATTGGGTCACTTACTAAGCATTCCATTTATTCACAATACAATGCAAAAAGATGCTGAGGCCCTAGAAAGAGCCACAAAGAGCAACAAAGATGATTAAGGGGACTCTGAAGGCTAAATAATATGATGAACAGATAAGTATGTTAAGTCTAATGAAGAGAAGGTTTAAGGGAGACATGACAGCCGTCTTCCAATTCTTCCAATTCTTGAAGGGTTGTCATAGGAAAGAGGTGTCAATTTATTCTCCACAGCACCTGAGGGCAGGACAACAACCATTTGTTGGGGATGGTATAAGGACTCCTGCCTTGGACAGGGGGTTGGACTAGAAGACCTCCAAGTTCTCTTCCCTATGATTTTATGATCCTGTGATTCTCACATATGTTAACTTGCATTATACACCACTCTTAATCATCAACCAATTTGAGCAAAGCATGCAATAGCCCAAGCATATTTATTTATTTTATTTTATTTGTCAAGAACATATTAGGTAATATATATAAGTATAAGCATGAATTGAATACATAAAATAGATACAAATAGAGGAAACATTAGGACAGTGATAGTAAGCATGCTGGTGCGCTTATGCACACCCCTTATAGACCTCTAAGGAATGGGTGAGGTCAACAGTAGACAGGTTAAAATTTGGGGGTTTTTAAATGATAATATTTATCATTTACATTCTCCAAACCCTCAGGCACACAATTAACATTCTTTCTCATGGTATATGTTTCTTAATAATTTGTCAAAGTGCCAAAATCTGGTCTGTCAACTCCTTTCCCATCACTGGGAAAAGTAACGCAACATCTACAAGTAATGTGGGAACATAAATGATGAACCAGGAATCTTTTAAGTTTCCTTAGTCTGTACATGAAGTCTGATTTAATTGAAAAGGTTGCATATGTAATGAACACTCTTTCAGTGATGTTAGATATGTGATGGGCCATTCAAATTAAGAGAACAAAGAAGAGCAACAAACATGATTAGGTGACTGGAGGATACAACATATAAAGAACTTGCTGGAATTGGGTATGTCTAGTTTAATGAAAAGAAGGACTAGGGGGTGACATGATAGCAGTGTTCCAATATCTCAGGGGCTGCCACAAAGAAGAGGGAGTCAAGCTACTCTCCAAAGCACCTGAGGGCAAGACAAGAAGCAATGGGTGGAAACTAATCAAGGAGAGAAATAACCTAGAACTAAGGAGAAATTTCCTGACAGAGCAATTAATCAGTGGAACAACTTGTCTCCAGAAGTTGTAAATGCTCCAACACTGGGAGTTTTTAAGAAGAGATTGAATAACCATTTGTCTGAAATACTATAGGGTTTCCGGCCTAAGCAAGGGGTTGTACTAGAAGATCTCCATGGTCCCTTCCAACTCTGTTATTCTACTCTACTCTACTCTACTCTACTCTACTCTACTCTACTCATTATAAGGAGTCACTTGATGACTCAGTCAACAAATGAAGAATTTTTACTCTTGACCATGCTAGTTACATTTGATGGGAGCTGCAGTTCAAAACCATCTGAAGAACCATACATTCTCTGCCCTAGGATAGTATTTCTCTAGAAATAGCAAGAAAATAGTGCTTCATAGGACATCTTGCTTTTTCCCATCTTTATTAATCAGTACATAATGTTTGAACTAGAGATTTGGGACATTTATGTACATTTTCCAGGATTAGTTTCATTAAAATGACCATCCTTGGGCATTTTCCTTATCAATCATCCACTTTTCATATCATTATTATGAGGTCTGAGATTCGCTTGAGCACTTTTTTTCCTGACAGCTTCTATATCCTGTTACTAAAAATGTAGTTAATGCATTATTAGCAAGTGGATTAGTCAGCTGCTGGCAGAAATGATGGTTTAACATGTTTACATGACCCTTTCTATTCCTCTGAACCTCAAGAAGAACAAGAAGATGTGCTGGGATTTGGGAGCATGTGGAATCTATTTATCCTCATAAAAACTGAGGTATACTCAGTCCTGCTGTTGTCTTAAAAGCTCCATCTGTTGTCTCAACGGCAAAAATGAAATGACTGCTCCCCATATGGTCTGACACGTAGCTATTTTCCTTCATCCCTTCATGTCCACTTTGATCTTAAAAAAATTTAGAGTGACAGAAGAAAAAGAATTATTAAAGGTTATTATGGAATTGGGGTAGATATTTTAAACTCCGAACATCTGCCATGTGTTAAGAGAGGAAAGTGCTTGTCAGAATTGAGCAAAATGGTTGGAAATGTCATTTTTCAAGTAGTTCCAGATGCAATCAGTTATGTTCTCATTTTACCTGTGCAAGCTACAAAATCCAAAAAGAAGAATTTGGGTCAGTCTGTACTTCTTAACAGATGTAAAACAGAAAGACATAACCATATGGTTCAGTTAAATTTTTATTTTAGCATGCTTATGGGATCCGAAATTCCATTCCCCTAGTCAGGTTTGTTCATTGGTACATCTGGAACACTTTCAAACAGAAAGGACTTTGTAGTCTTTAATCTACTATTAAAATCTACTTGAAACTATTATTTTCAGTAAATGTCAAGATAAGGTTCTTGACATCAACACAAAAGACGTACCAGAAGGATTGGGGTGGGATCCTGAGAATTTGTGTGTAAAGATGTAGACCCCAAGAAACCTCTGTAATAAATATTGTACATGCATCTGTCTCAGGACTGACTCTTAGCAACTACCTGGATAAACTCCTGCAGTTTCCTTGGCAAGCTATTTCAGAAGTGGTTTGCTATTGCCTCCTTCCTAGGACTGCAAGAAAGAGAGAGAGAGACAGGGAGGGAGGGAGGGAGGGAGAGGGAGAGGGAGAAGGAGAGGGAGAGGGATTGTCCAAAGATCATCTAGTTGGCGTTGCGACTTAAGATGAGACTAGAACTTTCTTCAGGTTTCTAGCCTGATGCTTTGACCACTACACCAAACTTGTTCTTATTAATTAATACTGACAAATAGCTAGGTCATTGAGCACAAAGACACTTCTCTAAACTACATTTTGTTCAAGATCACATTGTCTCTTTGCAGCCATGAGTTGTTTTGATCACTAAGGCATATAACAAGAGCTAAATAAGGAAATCTTCACAAGCTGTCTTTATTTGTTAATGTTTAAGAGACACAGGGAATGTTCTCTCTCTCCCTCTCCCTCTCCCTCTCCCTCTCCCTCTCCCTCTCCTCTCCCTCCCTCCCTCCCTCCCTCTCTCTCTCTCTCTCTCTCTCTCTCTCTCTCTCATGCTTTTCATCCATCAAAATTTAGCTTAAGGAGCAAATTGTTTTCCTATGCTATTTATTTATTAAAAATATAACTTCTAATATAATGAATGTTTGCTGGAAGTTTGATTTCATGGTTAAGGTATCAGGCTAGAAGCCAGGACTGTGAATTCTAGTCCTGCCTTAGGCATGGAAAACAAATGGGATGACTTTGGGCCAGTCCCTCTTTGTCAGCCTTGTTCATCTCACAGGGTTGTTGTTGAGGGGAAAGTAGGAAGAGGAAGGAGTATTAGGTGTGTTAACTTCCTTGCGTTATTTGTAAAAATAATAAAGGCAGGATATTTTTTTTTAAAAAAAATGAGGTAATCCCACATTTGGCATCCAAGAAAACTATACTATGAACATTTTTCTTTGTAAATGGGATCTACTGCTACTTACTTAGTCAGTATGCTTTTAGCACTCTTTAAGGGAGTATAGAATATGGAGTTGACAATACTCAATACTCAAGAGCACATCCTCTAACTAGGGCTCCTGCTATATATAAATCCCCAACAACTTCCATCTATCCAAAAAGCCACAATCTCCCACTTCAAAGACACTAAGAGAAGCAGCAAAAACAAAAGTTTTAGGATGCTAAGACCTAAGGTTTATATTAGAATTTTTCTCCAAGATTTCCATCTTCAGAGTAGAAGTCTGACTAAAAGCACATTACAGGTCTTCTGTGGGATCGAAGCAGTTTGCTGCTTGGATTGCCTCTTTAGGATTGCTGCTGCCTCATCTCCATTCTTGGTGCTGGGAATCATATCTGTGGCTATCATATCCCTTACATGAGTATCTCCTTGCTCATCAGCTAGACACTCTACCAAATCTTCTCTTCACAATGTACATAAGTCAGACAGCCAATCCCTGTTATTGTCGAATGTTCTCAGATGCAGGAGCTGAGGTTACATAATCAATCTTTGGCAAATAATGGGTTTCCCAGTTCCAGAGCAAAACCTATGAATTTCTGGGTCATTCCTTCTTTCCTGCATTCAAAACAAGAGTAGGTTATGAGCAGCAGAAGAAATATTCTTTTCATAATGTTCCTTCAGGCTGATTCATTCTGTCTTTGAAACTGATTCCCTGCAACGTCTTGTTAAGCCCACAAGTAGAATGTGCAGGAGAAATCTCACTGCAAGAATACTGGCTGGGCTCTGTCTTGATTGGGCAGGCAGGCCTAATATGACATCTAATTAATTCTTTCTTATTTTAATTATGTCTCTCTTTTTCTCCTTAATTCAGGAAATATTTGGCTACTTGAATAATTTTATTTAACATTTTCTGCATCATGCTATGTTATTCTGTTGGAAAAGATGATACAACAATATTAAAATATCTACAGGTTACTGCCACTAATGAGTGATCTTCCTGAAAACTCAGCACAGCAGGAAGGAAGGGAGGAAGGAAGGAAGGAAGGAAGGAAGGAAGGAAGGAAGGAAGGAAGGAAGGAAGGAAGGAAGGAAGGAAGGAAATTATTTCCTCCTTTGCTTTGGTTCCCTTATGATTTATAGGGCAACTCTTTTAGATTTATAGCACTGCAAATATATTCTTCCTTTATTGTCTAAACTTTTCATATGAGACTGGAACTTATTAAAATGTGTACATTTCCCTGAAATGTGGCAAATAAATGAATGAAACACAGCACATTATGTAGAAGCAAGTATTAAATGAGGATAATTAATCACCTAGCAAATAAATCAGGAGTAGTGACTAGGTCATCCTGCACAAGAATGAGAAGTGGCTTGGCATACAAACCAATCCATATGGGTAAAGATGCGCATTTTCCTTAACTGCAACCCATTATCTCCTAAACACAGCTCACATTTCTCTTAAGAGACAAAGAGACTTTGATTTATGCCCATTAAACACTACCGAACATGGCAGATTGTGCACCAATCTAGACAAAAAGATGATGAAGAACAAAGATTTGAATCAATGCAAGCAGTTGGGCATAAAAAAACCATGAATAGTTTGTTTTATTTTCAGAATTACTACCCACTCCCTGATCCTCTCCCCTTAAAATCGATCCACAGAGAATTCAAAATCCAAAAGAATCTAAGAACTGCAATATATGACATTAAAAAAGCAAGAGATAAAAGGAAATCTCTATTTTAGAAAAGCCAGATATCTAGATTTTGGGTAGAAATCAGTAAAATAATTATTTAAGTTCACTCTCGGCAACCACTGTAACTTTTGTGAAGCCTTTTTTAATTGTTTATGGCCAGATTATACAAAAATCTAAATTGATTAATCAAATGAGTTTCAGTTCACCGATTCATCATGTCATCAATTGACCAAAACTGCATAAGAGCCATGGTGGCACAGTGGTTAGAGTGCAGTATAGAGTGCAGGCTACTTCTGCTGATCACCGGGTGCCAGCAGTTTGGCAGATCGAATCTCACCAGGCTCAAGGTTGACTCAGCCTTCCATCCTACCGAGGTGGGTAAAATGAGGACCCAGATTGTTGGGAGCAATATGCTGACTCTTAACCACTTAGAGAGGGCTGTAAAAGCACTATGAAGCAGTATATCAGTCTAAGTGCTATAAATGCTATTAACAAACATTTTGAAGAAACAGTCTCCTTTCCAGTATATCAATGTTGTAGCTGCAGGTGACATCTGGAAAAAAGGCATTCCCACCTGGGTGAAAATAAGAGCCCTATCATCTGTAGATTTATATGTTTTAAAATATATTGTTCCAAGATTTGGGCAAAGGCGTGGAAAATTTTAACTAGGTAGGCCACCAGTTATTGGCAACAGTAAGTACAGTTATATTTCTATTCCTTTTCATTTCTCCTGTAAGCCTTTGCTATTAAGTGATTTGGAAAAGGAAACTATTTCAGTCCTCTGAAATATTCAGGTGCTTTAAAACACAACTGATACATTAAGCTCTAAAGTCAGACCTTAATTCAGATAATAATTCAGATAAATCTGAAGTCAGCCTTCTTCTGCTTCTCTCTCTTCCATGCCTAGCCTTCTGTTTATGGTAGAAAGAGGGGGAGGAAGAAGAGGAGGAGGGGGGGAGGAGGAGGGGGAGAAGGAGAAGGAGAAGGAGAAGAAGGAGGAGGAGGAGGAGAAGGAGAAGGAGAAGGAGAAGGAGAAGGAGAAGGAGAAGGAGAAGGAAAAGGAGAAGAAAAAGAAATGTAGTGACCACCTGGATATTTAGTTAGTTAGTTAGTTAGTTAGTTAGTTAGTTAGTTAGTTAGTTAGTTAAACAAATGTATAGCCCTGGTTGGACAAAAGTGACAGTTGAGTCACTCTCTACTAGGGTAGTTCTTAAAAAAATATTTATTAAGAAAATTTATATTGCCGCCCAACTGACTCATGGTGACTCCAAGCAGCTTACAGAAATAAAACCCCAATACAAACCCAATAAACCCATCCCTTCTGAGAGGGGATAGATGAATGCCTCCAAGGTTCCCTGTGAATAGACTTATGAAGGAGCACATGGCTTTGGGACCCACAAACTGTCTCCACATGAGCAATGAGCATACATGCTGCTGAGGAAGGATGCTTGGTGTTATTGTAAAAGCTTGCATTTGTTGAATCCCTTTTTGAATACAAATGGCCCTGTCTCAAATGTGCAATAAACCTAACCACTATACAGGTTGTCCTTGACTTACAGCAGTTCATTTAGTGACCATTCGAAGTTACAACACCACTGAAAAAAAATTGACTGATCACCATTTTTCATATTTACAACTGTTGCAGTTTCCCCATGTTCATGTGATCAAAATTCCAATGTTTGACAACTGACTCATATTTATGACGGGTGCAATATCCTGGGGTCACGTAGTCGCCTTTTGCGACTTTGTGACAAGCAAAGTCAATGGGGCAAACCAGATTCACTTAACAACCATGTTACCAACTTAATAACTGCAGTGATTCACTTAACAACTGTGGCAAGAAGGGTCATAAAGTGGGGAAAATTCACTTAACAACTGTCTCACTTAGCAACAGAAATTTTGGGCTCAAATGTGGTCGTAAGGTGAGGACTACCTGTAGTTTATAAGCCATCTGTAAAATTTAGAGGGATGTGTGAATCCAACCATTCAACAAACAATGGCTAAAACAAACCCTAGCTTAGAAGAATGTATGGCATTCACTGGATACTCCAGACTCAAAGACCATTGAAATTAGTATTTTATTGAAAGTTTAATGTGTCAGAAAGGACAAATATTATATTATTGAGGATGAATCAAATCAAGTGAATTTAAATGAATTTAATTCATACAATATGGAATCTTTTTTAGTTTTTACTCTGGTCTTACCAGCTCCTGTTTCAAGTATAGCTTCCATCATACCACTTAAAGGCATACCAAGAGCAGCTCTGGGCTTGAAAAGAAGTCACACAAGTTCTGAAAAAACTCAACTTATTGAAATCATTATCAGGAGTTTCCAAACAGTTGGACCAGATGCCAGAGATGGCATGAAATATTCCCCTTCAGAAAGCAGAGCAGGTAGGATGCCATCTTTCAAATGCATTCAGTTACTGCTTAGGAGTCCCAATTACTTGTATGTGATTTGATTCTCCCTAGTACTCACAAACACACACATGCAAAATTGCAAACATAAGCAACCCACCAGCATAATGTAATTAACAGCTTGAATGTTACCAATTTTCCTGGGAAATAATGACCTGGACTCTTTTCATTGCTGCCAATGCTGCAAAGCTGGCAGCCATCCCTGTATTCAGATGGCTGCCCCCTCACCCATCCTTTTCCCCATATTTCAAATCTGATTGCATATTTGCTTGTCATACCAGATACCAGTTTTACCAAACTAACACAGGAAGATGACAGCTTACCCAAACTTCTTCCTGGGTCCTAAAATAAATTGCTGAGGGTCTGCCAATCCTGTCGCCACCCACCAGGCTGATGATTCAGAAGAGAAGCACTTTATGTTTTCCTGTTGGACTTCAGGGCAGTGATAGCTTTTAAAGGGACAAGAAGGCAGATGTGGGATAAATAGGAAGGGAAATTGAGAAGGGAGATGAAATGGTATTTGGGTTTCATCCTCAAGCAAGCCCTCTTCATTTCATACTCTTTAACCAAGAAATGAATCTATTAAGAGGTTTAGTGCAACACTGACTGACTTTTTTTGGTACTCTGGGGGATCCATTGGGGAGTTCAAATAAGTCAGTACAGCAGATACAATCTACAAGGGAAACTTCATGGGGTTTTGATTGTGTAGTTGTAGCAAACATCTTGACCTTTTTGACCCCACCCCATCCCTACCTGTGCTTCCTATTCAGGGGAAGGGGAAAGGAACCACCTTGCTAAAGTGATGGGGTCATGGAAGAATAGAATAGAATGGAATGGAATGGAATGGAATGGAATGGAATGGAATGGAATGGAATGGAATGGAACGGAACGGAACGGAACGGAACGGAACAGTTGGAAGGGGACTTGGAGGTCTTCTAGGCCAACCCCCTGCTTAGGCAGGAAACCCTATACCATTTCATATACATGGTTATCCAATCTCTTCTTTAAAAATTCCAGTGTCGAAGCAAGTTGTTCCATTTTGAAGGCAAGTTGTTCCACAGATTTGGACGAAACCACAATTTTCTTTTTTATATGTATTTTCTTACTTTCCGATTATAATTTTGAGAAATTCTCCTTTCTGCCTTTTTTCCTCAGCTTTCTTTTGGCTGTATCCTGCTGTCTTGGTGCACTCCCTACTTAAAAAGAATCAGAAACCATGTCAAAAATAATCACAAATCTAGTCAGAAAGTACACCAGAGAGACAAAGAACAGACTCGGAGGCTTCGTATAGTCCAGGAGCCTCAAGATGAACAACTCTAGTTTCATAGTTTATAATCAGTTCAGCTGCCTCTTGACTTTTTTCATTGCTTAACATCGGCTAAGCAACTTGTGGCTGAATGTAACGTGTAAACACAGATACTATTTTGCTAGATAGATGAGGATCGGAAGGTGACGGGATGGGATAAATGGCAGCTTCTATTGTGTTGCAGGGATTCCTACCAGGACTTAAAAGGAGAGATAGTTTTCAGAGGAGGCTCAGAGTTTTGTAACATCCACATAAAGTTCTTGTTCCTAGATTAAGGTTTACAGAGACTTGGACAAGGCAATGAGAAATGACATGGGTTTTTGTTATGTTCTGGGTGAAGAATGGAGGTGAGGCCAGAGTGATTTCTAACAGCTCTTCATTCAATACTGCCGGTGAGGCAACTGTTGCTCCCTGGCTGACGCAGCTCCTTTTATAGGGAAGCTGATCAGCCCACAACCAATCAGGAGAGAGTATTTTCCCGCTCCAACAGAGGACCAGACTGAGAACTTTGACTGACAACTATATACAATACATAACAGTTTTCATACTTTTTGGGAAAGCTCTCTGTCTTGCAAGGGCTGGGTGAGGGGGGGGGAGAATAACTGCATACAGCTTCCTCCCTCCCCTCCCCCCTCCCCCCCCACAGAGTTTCTCACATCATCTCTGGAAAGACGCAATGCCTGTTTTGATTCATGGCGGGCGTTATCAGCCTGTACCACTACAGGGAGGAAAATGCTAAAGCCAGAACGAACAAGAAAAGCTGTTTCTGAATAAGATAAAGAACTTTAAAAACAAACACCATTACATTCTGCCCAGGGAGTAACAAGATTATTAGCGAGAAGGATCAAGATTTCAGAGCTTGAAATCGTTCCAGTTTTCACCATTTCTAGCACCTAGCAGTGTCCCGACTTAATGCCATCATGAAGACAAACAGGAAAAAGAACATCTCCAACAGTTAGCCCTGCCTCCCTTGATGCTTTCAGATCTCCTAATGGGCTTGACAGAAAGGAAGGGAAGTGAAAAGTATTTATTGTCCAACACATGAAAAGCACAATTTGTGCTTGCTTTGAAGCAACGTTTATTGGGTGTAAGAAAATGAGTTTTCAGATGAGAATGCGAGAATGGAAGTCCAGTTTTGGACTTTCTCTCTGGCCTAATAAGTAAAAGAAGCAAGGAAACTAATTACGGTTCCAAGTAAAGTAAGCTGGTGCAGCAATCCCATTTTTGAAGGATAAAATGAGCTCATTGAGTATTATTTATTTTATTTTTATTTATTTATTTTTATTTGATTTCTATACCGCCCTACTCCCGAAAGACTCAGGGCAGTGCACAGCCAAACAATAAAACACATACATACAAAATTTAAAAGTAGAATAAAATCAAATTAAATAATTTTGGCCCCGACAAATTTAAAACCCCAAACTTTTAAAACCAATTTAAAATTGAATGTATAAAATACTAAAAGATATTTAAAAATTAAAAATCTTTTATAAAAGAGGGGGAAAATTAGGCCAGGCCCGCCTGGTGAAACAGTAAGGTCTTTAAAGTGCGGCAGAAGATGCGCAGATCCGGGATCTATTAGCCCTTTTGTTAGGGAAATAATGAAATATGTATAGGATAATAGAAATAGAATAACAGAGTTGGAAGGGACCTTGGAGGTCTTCTAGTCCAACCCGCTGCCCAGGCAGGGAACCCTACACCACTTCAGACAAATAGTTATCCAACATCTTCTTAAAAATTCCCAGTGTTGGAGCATTCACAACTTCTGGAGGCAAGTTGTTCCACTTATTAATTGTTCTAACTGTCAGGAAATTTCTCCTTAGTTCTAAGTTGCTTCTCTCCTTGATTAGTTTCCACCCATTGCTTCTTGTTCTACCCTCGGGTGCTTTGGAGAGTATCTTGACTCCCTCTTCTTTGTGGCAGCCCCTGAGATATTGGAATACTGCTATCATGTCTCCCCTAGTCCTTCTTTTCATTAAACTAGACATACCCAGTTCCTGCAACCGTTCTTCATATGTTTTAGCCTCCAGTCCCCTAATCATCTATAAATATATAGATGTATAGATAAGTGCATGTAACAGGGACATGGTGGCTCAGTGGCTAAAATGCTGAGATTATCGATCGAAAGGTCAGCCGTTCAGTGATTCGAATCCCTAGTGCCACATAACTGGGTGAGCTCCTGTTACTTGTCCCAGCTTCTGCCAACCTAGCAGTTCGAAAGCACATAAAAAATGCAAGTAGAAAAATAGGAATCACCTTTGGTGGGAAGGTAACAGCATTCCGTGTGCCTTTGGCATTTAGTCATGCCGGCCACATGACCATGGAGACATCATCAGACAGTGCTGGCTCTTCCGCTTTGAAATGGAGATGAGCACCGCCCTCTAGAGTTGGGAATGACTAGCACATATATGCAAGGGGAACCTTTACCTTTTTATAGGTAAGTAGATGTGGCTCATGAATTAATTAGAGCATCTGTCAGAACCCTGACAGCATGGCTATATAAATGCATTTGTGTAAAAGTATGGGATGAAGTTGTATAGGATATCTTTTCATCATGAAGAAAATCTATCTATGTAGTTCCTAGGAATCAGAAAAAATGCTTGATGGCACATAATGAATCTATCAATCTATCTTAGAGATACTTTGCAACTTTGCTGTAGCAACAGAAATGTTTACTGTGGTAGCCTGGAATTGCAAAATTCAAGCTCAGTTTGCTAGTCTTCCCTCTGCTCCCCCGCCCCAGCCCCCACCCCCATACACACACATGTACCTAATCGTAGCACAAATGTTCCCTGGCAATATCTTTTCTCTCTCATGTTCCCTTGATATTTTCTTTACTTCATCACTAGACCATGAATGAGGCAATTCTAAATCATCCTTAGCTGTACAAATATTAAAATTGTATTTTCTCATTATTCCAAACCCATTTAAGATACATAAAATCTGATAGGCTTTATTCCTTGCCATTACCCGGCAGGGAAATTGGGTGACAGGAGTAATTGGGAATAGAGGCAAGGATAGAAATCAGTAAGGGGACAGCAAACATCATTCCACCATAGTTTTGTACTTAATCAAGAATGGGTGGAAACTTGAAGTTGAACTTGATAAAGGGAAAGCACCCAAAAATTGGAAGAAATGTAGATGTCTATGGAGATTCTCAGCCATTCAGTTCATGGTTGTTCAGAACTGAAGAAATTTCTTGAATGAGAAGAAATGTCTTCAAGAAAAAACAGAGAAAGTCCAGTTGCCTTTTGAAAAAAACACTTTTGGAAAAAAAATTAGAATTTGCTTTTTCAGGACAAAGTTATATAAACATCTCTTGTAGTTCTGGATTTTGATGTAAACAATATGGATTTGGGCAGTGGTGAAATCCAAACTTTTTTACTACCGGTTTTGTGGGCGTGGCTTGTGGGCATGGTGTGGCTTGGTGGGCATGGCAGGGGAAGGACACTGCAAAATCTCTATTCCCTCCCCACTCCAGGGGAAGAATACTGCAAAATCCCCATTCCCTCCCCACTCTTGGGGGAAGGATATTGCAAAATCTCCATTCTCACCCCACCACCAGCCAGAGGTGGTATTTGCTGGTTCTCTGAACTACTCAAAATTTTTGCTACCGGTTCTCTGAACTACTCAAAATTTCCACTACTGGTTCTCCAGAACCTGCTGAATTTCACCCCTGGATTTGGGCCATCACCAAAAGGTTAAGGAAGCCTAATTGCTCTCAGACATCTGGGAAGAAATTGTGAAATAAAGGCTACTCCACTAAAAATAGTTACCCACCATGACAGAGCCAGCAAGTAGCCTGCTATTTGTAATTCCTCTCTGGACAAGAAGAAGAGTTGAGATCACCCACAAGTATTTCTTACAGCTGCTCTTCCCAAAGAGACAGCAAGACAGTGGTCTCTGGCATGTTTAGTGCTCTGGGAAATGAGCTATCTTAGTCAACCGATGTTTGGTGCCTATTTTCCATTTTTTTCTTTTTTTTCCTGCACCTTCAGCTTTTTATTTTTTGTACTATGTATTACTTTTTAATTATTGAGTTGTCATTTTTAATAAAATTATTTTCAAGAAGGAAAGCCTAATTGCTCTCCTCTGTTCTGATTTCCAGCATAAAGAATAATTTTCAAAGATATCTGCTTCTTCTAATACAGATATGTGTCTGTGTCTGTGTTTGTGTCTCTTCATTCATCATTTTCTAATTGTGTAGCAAGGAGGTGGAATTGGTTCCTCCAAAATGTACAAACAGATTATAGCTAATTCAACCAGATTAATGATGTAAAAAAAAAATCCTTAACATCCTGAGAATAAACTTCCAGATTTTGCTGGAATTGTCAACTTTGTGAGATAGTCCAGATATGAAGCACAACCAGATGAACTAATTCTACAGTATTGTAAGGTAAGGTTAATAGAATCTTGCAAGTCTGAAAGATTCTCATTTCTCCCCCCATTGTCTTTACAGCCCATGAAATTATGGAGAGTCCCTTCTGAGACATTTGCCACATCCAGATTTCTTCTAAGCCAGGGGTGTCAAACTCAAGGCCTGCACATCTGGCCCATAGGGTGCTTACATCTGGCACACAGGGCTCGCCTGGAATAGCAAAGGACCAGCCCGTGGTGCCTCTGGAAGCCAAAATGGGGTGCACCCTATTTTTGGCCTGGATGGTCTTCTGCAGCACTTTGCTGGCCAAAACCAGGCACAGGGGTGCTGCAAGCAGCCTCCACATGGTCCATTTTCAGCCTGGATGGCCTCCTGCAGCACTTTGCCAGCCATGCACCCCGTTTTGGTTGGCAAAGTGCTGTAAGAGGGCATCCAAGCCAAAAATGAAGTGCGGGGGGGCACACATTGCCCCCCACACCCCATTTTTGCTGGCAGGGTTCTGCAGGAGGCGTCTGTCCCATCTCCTTGCCCCATTGGAGTAGAACTACAATGCTAATCTGGCCATCGAAAAAAATCCAGTTTGACACCCCTGTTCTAAGCATTCAACTGCTACTAGCCTACAGCTTTGACTCCCAAGGCCATTCTCACAGATCATTACAGTAATGCTATTTGATTATACCTGAAATTAATCCTACAAAGTGGAAGCATAAACCACCTCAGAGGATTAACTTCTGATAATTAATGTCTAGAAAACTACCAGACCATCCTTTGAACAACTAAATTAGTATTGTCCTGCTCAATAATGAAATATATTGGACTTCCATTCTTAAAATATTCCATTTACATTTCCTAGTCTTGCACTTCAGAAATGAACTTCAAAAAGGGAACCACAAGATGCACATGTTGAGTATCAACTCCTCCATCTCTTACAATGTTTCCAGAAAGGATGGAAAATGTATACAAAGTGAGTCAAAGATATAGTTCTCAGCATGAGATAAGCTTCAGAAGAGGACTTTGGAAATTTTATCTATGAATATTTTAATTTTATTTTTCTTGATGTATTTATTTTGTATCTCCTTTTAATTACTGTAAGCTATTTTGACTGCATGCATAAACAGAACAGAGAGGGGTATCAAATGTAATCATAAAATATAAATATTTAAATATAGGACTACAGCTCTGTGGCAGTGAAGATGCTTTGTATTCAGGTCCCAGAGTACAATCCTAGGAAATTCTAATGCCTGGAGAGTTCCTGCTTCTTGGTAGAAGGAATGTTAAGCTTGATGTTGTAGTTGAGAATATAACAGCACATAATGTCTTGTAATTGATAGCTATGCTTAAAACAAATTTAGAACTTTTATGCAACACTTGGCTTGTTCTCTATTGGCATTGCAGATATGCAATTGGCTTCACATCATAAGGTTCAAATGAATGGCATTCAAACGATCATTTTTCAAAGTCTGCTGGTTATCAGAAGGCTGCGGAAGATACATAAACTACATGCTAATTTTTTTTCCCCTCTACCATGAAAGTTTCTTACCAATCCTGGGAGGAACTGCACTGCAGTCTGCTTTTCTGCATGGAAGAGAATCAGCTTGATAACCAATATCTTGAAATAAAATGCATAGTGGGGATGAGGAATCTGTGATGAAAAATAATGCACCGTTCCACTTGCCAGAATAAATAGATAGTGAAGATGTGTCTCGGATTTTCAAAACAATGGATTCTCTGAATCTCCACCAGCCTTTTCTTATCCTTCAGTACCTCTTCACATAAAATTGTTTTATTTTTAAGGCAAGGCGATGAAAATGCATGCAACTTTGTGGACTACCTCCTTCAAAGATTTTGCATAATGCAAGGGAGGGAATTTCCTGAAAAGAGGGGGTCTTCCTGAATATTTGTCATCCACAGGTACTTATTTCATTTGTGTAAAAAGCATTTTACAAATTCCAAAGATGACATCATTTGCATATGGCATTATTACACCAGTGACACAAATTGCCGCATATGCATGTAAAAGTAACATAAATTTAATTTTATCAAGTCTCTGTTGGATGCAATAGGCTCAATCCATCTTTTTTTTTTTTACTCTAAAATGGAAATTTGATCCATTGCATTTAGAATCTGCTAAATGTGCCTTGGACTTCAACTAAATTTCTTTAAACTAAATTTGATTCTGGGTATGTGGATGCATGCACAAATATACACAATGTGACATCATTTCAGGAGATCCCTGTTTGTTTTAAGCTCAGTACCCGTTTTGAACTTTTTTGTATTCAAAAGGTGATAGTATCACTTTATATTTCACTCTACTGCCATGTGTGGAATACTGCATCCATTTCTGGTCATCGTGATAAAAAAAAAAAGATGCTGAGACTTTAAAACAGGTGCAGAGAAGAGCAACAAAGATGATAAGAGGCTAAACTGTATGATGGACACTTAAGGAAACTAGGCATGTCCAGCTTATCAAAGAGAAGGATTAGGGCAGGGGTGCTATTCAGCAGGTTCTGACAGGTTCTGGAGAACCAGTAGTGGAAATTTTGAGTAGTTTGGAGAACCGGTATTGAAATTTTGAGTAGTTCGGAGAACCGGCAAATGCCACCTCTGGCTGGCCCCAGAGTGGGGTGGGAATGGAGATTTTGCAATATCCTTCCCCTAGGAGTGGGGAGGGAATGGAGATTTTGCAGTATCCTTCCCCTGCCACGCCCACCAAGCCACGCCCACCAAGCCACACCATGCCCACCAAGCCATGGCCGCAGAACCGGTAGTAAAAAAAATTGAATTCCACCACTAGATTAGGGGTGGCATGATAGCGGTCTTCCAATCATTGAGAGGCTGTCAACACAGAAGAGGAGGTTGATTTGTTCTCCATAGCAAGAAGTAACGGGTGGAAGTGGGAAAATGATTCAACCTATAACTAAGAAGAAATTTCCTGACAGTGGGAACAATTCAACAATCAACAGAACAGCTTGCCTGGTGGTGCAGTGCAGTGGTGGGTTGCCCCCGGTTCAGGCCGGTTCGCAAGAACCGGTAGTAAAACCAGTGGAGGCTCCATCCACTGACCCAGATGTCATCAAAGTTGATCTGCACATGCACAGAAGCTTTTGCGCATGCACAGAAGAGCGCACGGGCGCGATACAAACCAGTAGTAAAGGTAAGTAGAACCGCACCCCTGGTGCAGTGGTTGAAGCATAGTATTGCAGGCAAACTCTGCCAACAGCCTGACAGGGTTCGATGTTGACTCAACCATCCATCCATATTACCAAGGTTGGTAATATGAGGACTCAGATTGTTGAGGGCAACATGCAAATAATGCTTGTAAACCATCCAGAGAGTACTATGGGGTGGTATGGTATATAAGCCTAAATGCTACTTATATTACCTCTGGAGTTGTAGGTTCTCCATCATTGGAAGTTTTCAAGAATAGACTGGACAACCATTTGTCTGGGATAGTATAAAGTTTCCTGCCTTGAGCAAGGGGTTGGATTAGAAGATCTCCAAGGTGCCTTCCAGTCCTATGTGTCTGTGATTTTGTGGAAGAGACAAAGCAATCTTTACTATATGTCTTTAAGTAGATGCTTTAGATGATTCAAAAAAAAATATCTTTATTTTACTACATTTTTTAAAAGTGCACAAATATGAACCCCCCCAAAAAAATTTTAAATATTCAACTAACAAACAACAACAACCAAAACCCCAAGAAGGAAAAAATAATCAAAGCATCTCATCTATTTATCAAATATTAATATTAAATATTGTATATCAAATGATAACTTAAAAGACTCTATTGTAAAACATTATGAAATTGTGCCAAAGGGAAACATACTGCATTGTTTTCCGATTAGTAGAAAATATGACCTTTTCAACATGAATAAATAATGCATATTTTGAATCCAGTCCTTAATATCCAGGATAGCAATACTTTTTCCTGTTTCTCAAAGTAATTATCTTACCAATTCTCCCTGTCACATATAACCAAAGTCCTAAAATTGTAAAATTTCACATTTTTTTAAATTAATGCAATGTACTATATTTAATAACACCCACAGATATGGAAATAATATTGCTAATAATAATATGATGCCAAAAGATATTAATTGCTCACCAAACAAAATCATTTGTGGGTGTGACTTTCACATCTCCAAGAAAATTTGGTATCCAATCTTAATTAATTAATTAATTCAACATATATGTCTGCCCATCACAATGAGTGACTTTTTTTGGTGCTTCCAATAAACTCTACCTAGAATCTTTTGATTAATCAATTTCATTCTTAAAATCAACAGGATCAATTGAACAATTTTTAAAAACATTAACCATTGATGTTTCATTATTACATATTTAATAGAATAAACGAATAACAGAGTTGGAAGGGACCTTGGAGGTCTTCTAGTCCAACTCCCTGCTCAGGCAGGAAACCCTGTACCATTTCAGACAAATGGTTGTGCAGTCTCTTCTTAAAAACTTCCAGTGTTGGAACATTCACGACTCCTGGGGGCAAGTTGTTCCACTGATTAATTGTTCTGTCAGGAAATTTCTCCTTAATTCTAGGTCCTTCTCTCCTTGGTTAGTTTCCATCCATTGCTTCTTGTCTTGCCTGTCAAAAATGTGCTTCAGAAAAACATATTGCTACAGTTGTGATTTAGGTAAATGGCATTTGATTTGTTCAGAAAAATCCTTAAAATAATTGGTTGTAAACCAATTGTAAAGTAATTGGTTTACAATAACTAATTTTGGAGAGCCTAGCTTGAGAAAAGCATGAACTAATTGACTTCTAAGATCTCTTCTGATATAATCATTTTATAATCAAAAGAAAGAAGAGCAAATGAAAAACTAGGATTTGAATTTAGTTCTCATTCAAAGGGTTTTTACTGCGTATCCAATAAAATAGCAATAGTCCAGCAAACAGCATATTTCTGAACAACCATTAGATTGAAATTTTAATCCTAGAGTTGTTTTCATTTCCAACTATTACACCAATGAAGCTGAGGTCTCTTTGTGTCATTCTGCTACCTTAAAACTACATCTATGTCATGATCAAGTAGACTTGATCTAATAGAAGATACGTCTCCTAAAGCCATTCAAACCCTTCAATCAGAATAGAGCTAGAAGGGACTTTGGAGGTCTTCTAGTCCAACCCCCTGCTCAGGCAGAAGACCCTATCTGTAAAAAGTGACTTTCAAATCTCTTCTTAAAAACCTCCAGTGATGGAGCACCGACAGCTTCTGAAAGCAAACTGTTCCACTGGTTAATTGTTTCTCTTTAATTCCAGGGTGCTTCTCTCCTTGTTTAGTTTCCATCCATTGTTTCTTGTCTTGCCTACAGGTGCTTTGGAGAATAGATTGACACCCTTTTCTTTGTGGCTGCCCCTCAAATACTAGAATACTGCTATCATGTCCCCCTTAGCCCTTCTTTTCTCTACCATACCCAGTCCCTGCAACCGTTCTTCATATTTTGTTAGTCTTCAGGCCTTTAATCTTCTTAGTTGCTATTAGTTTCCCTCTCAACAATCATTTCTGTAATCCAAAAATTTAGGAGAACTGAGGCCCATCATCTATTATTTAAGTTTTATGTGGATTTTCCATATATATTCTAGCAACTAATCAAGTATAAACTCCCATTTTAATTGATATTGCATTATTCTTTTCCATTTCCATACATTTTGTGCAGATCTTTTATGTTGTTTTGTGATTCTCTACTTTTTCTTTAGACATTAGACACCAAAGAGTTTGTGATTAAATGAAAGGCTGTAATTTTCCCCACAGCCTCTTTAAAATCTAAATTAATTGTTATGATAAAAATTAATATCATTAATGGTTTAACTACTCATTTTCTTATCAAAACTGTCTCTAGTTAAAAGCTCATTTTTCTCTCAGATTTTATATATGACTAATTTCTCACAGAGTATTCATGAAGCTTTGGTTTTGCAAAACTGAGTTTCATTTTTCTTTTGTTTGCAATTTTACTCTTTTCCCCTCTCACACATATACACATTAACATGATGTGTCATAATCGCATTCCTCTTTTGTTGTTTTAGCTGGTTCAATGAAAGCATTGCCCTGATATAGAATAAGGAATTTACATTTTGGACAAGAAGATTAATTTCCTTTAAAAGAAAGAGAATGACTCTCTACTGGTTTTAAGCTTCATTCTATTACAGGAACACACTTTGGAAATATAAGAACAAGAACAATCTCAGGACGATGAACGAATGGGAAAATCAACACAGAGAATAAAAAAATAGGAATACAGCAAGGTGAATTGGCTGTTGATTCAGAGGTTGTCTGATTTCAGGACTATACCTTCTTTCATTCTTAATGGGGCTTTGTTACACCAGAAAGGATGCATTCACAATCTAGTGGGCAGAGTGGAGTGCTTCCTGGGCTCAAAGCTCCAGCTCAAATAGCAGAGGGCCTGAAGGGCTTTTGCACACTTCTAGCTGATGCAGCAGTTATGGCCAGGATGCGGTTATGGCCTGGAGATGCTTGCTCATGTCCTTGACATTTCTCAACTTGATTAGTGAAAAGCACTAAATGCAGCTCCCATCAAAGATAGTTAAGAACAATTAATAGTTAGAACAATTAATCAGTGAAATGGCTTGCCTTCAGAGGTTGTGGATACTCCATCATAACAAGTTTGTAAGAAAAGATTGGACAGCCATGTTTCCAGAATGGCATAGGGCCATGATCGCGAATCTATGGCACACGTGCCACAGGTGGCACGCGGAGCCATATCTGTGGGCACGCAAGTGTTGGCCTAGCTCAGCACCAGTGTGCATGCTCACACTGGCCAGCTGATTTTCAGGCCTTCCGAGCCCACCGGAAATTGGGAAACGGGCCACTTCTGGCCTCTGGAGGGCCTCTGAGGGGAGGGGGAGGCTGTTTTCACCCTCCCCAGGCTCCAAGAAACCCTCTGGAGCCTGGGGAGAGCAAAAAACAGGCCTACTGGACCCACCGGTAACCTTTTTGCCATCGCGTGCCAAAAGTGGGGGGGAGCGCAGGGGGGTCACGCGCACATGCACTGGGGGGGCGGGGTGTGTGGGGCATTAAATTATGCGTGTGGGCATGCTCATACACAAACACACACACCCCGTACTCCCCCCGCTTTTGGCATGCAATGGCAAAAAGGTTAGCCATCACTGGCATAGGGTCTCCTGCTTGAGCAGGAGATTGGATTAGAAGATCTCCAAGGTCCCTTCCCCTGTTATGACTAATGCTATAGTTCAAAACTAGGAAACTGGCAGAAGTATTTACAGTTGTAATTAGAAAACAAACCATAGTCCCATTCTGAGTTCAGGTTCAATAGAGTGGTCTAATATTCCACATTGAGTTTTTGTTGTAGGGATAGCATTGAAGGAAAGTGGAAACTAGAGCCACCAGAAAAAATGAATGAATGAATGAATGAATGAATGAATGAATGAATGAATTTATTTCACAGGCATTTTGCAGTGCTACTCAAAAGTCATGGCTTTGCTCCTATCTGTTTAAATGTTCAATGGAACTTTTTCAAAAGGAAAAAATAGTGTAGCAACTTGACAATGAGATTTTGTGGCAATAGATATTGTTTTACTCCCCACAGGAGATAACTAATACAATTAAGAGACTGCAAGATGATACAAGCTCCACATTTGATTGAAATGCCAAAGCAATTTCATTTCTAGATTTTAACAGTTTATCATGTGACAGGAAAGCTGCTAATGAAAGAAAAGAATCAACTATTGTTCCAATTTTGCTAGGCAGATTTCTGGAAATAGTGATAGTAAAATTGTTTTGTATTTTTGGTAGTTGTTCTTGCTGTTGTGTGCAGAACCTGACTGGGAGAGAGAAGAGTCTTCTGGTGCAGGTAGACATAAAAGGGTAGTAAAACCTCAATTATCTTACTTCTGCAAAGTCAAGCATAGCAAAACCAGTTCATTGCTTTTCAGGATAGAGTACTGAGAGTACACTCTGTGTAATGTCAGCCAATTCACCATGGCAATATTTCAAGAAGGAATTTTTTTCCTCCTGGTTTAAAAGCAACAAACAATAGACAGACTTCTAAGGTACTAAAATAATTGCATAATGCAACAATACCAAGCTGAATTTGGCTGATTTTGAAACAGAAACTTAAAGAGTGCTAAAATAAAACGTTTAGTGTTTCTTTCTTCTCTTTTTTAGCATTTTATTACAAATGTTTTTACTGCATTTTAGCAAGCTGCTCAAAGCTGTTAAGGGAGTAGGCAGCATAATGTATAATAAGCTGTTAAAGAGGTAGGCAGTAAAATAAAAATAGATTTTCTACATAAATAAATACAAATGGGGGGATGGGAGGATGACAAATAAATTAACTGTAGATATTAACATTATTACTTTGATCAATTAATTAATTATTTATCTACTAGTCTTTTAACATACATATCCAAAAATAATTTACTCCCAGGTTTAAAATAAACTGAGATGGGGGCATGAGAATTATCTAATACACAGACACATTCTCCTGATTTTCAGAGTTTTGTATTTACACATTTGTTGGTAATCATAGGTATTCTGGGATTTCAGCTCAGGGAAAAGCAAGAATTCCACGGAGATGAGAGACTTAAAGAACTGGCATGGTCTGCTTCTAACATAAACCTGGAAACAAAACCTTCTATCTTTATTTAAGCAACGTTAGAAATGATATTGCTGTCTATCCCACTGACCATTATTGGCAACTGTTAGGAGGCACAGCTAAGCATGGTAGTTAAATCTTTTATGACCAGAATTTTTTGAGGGGCTCCAATAATGTTTTGTGTTCTACACAATCAGGTTGCCTTGCCCAGGTGTAATGGTATGACCTTGGGAAATGGATGGAAGAGATGTCCCCAGAGAACCATCAGATAAGAGATGGCATGACCAGTAGTGAGTTGCCCCCGGTTCGCACCAGTTCTATAAAACCGGTAGTAAAACTGGCGGGTGGCCCTGCCCACTGACCCTGACACAGAAGAGCGCGCGAGGAAGCAAAGCGAGCGTGTGCGCGCAGCCCCGTTGCAAACCGGTAGTAAAGGTAAGTAGAACGCACCTCTGGGCATGACCCATAGTTGCACAATGGGTAGAGAAAGAGACCAACGGTAGGTTTCACATATTCTTACCACTGGTTCGCCGTGTACGTGCACCTTTTGCGCATGTGCCTGGCCTTCCGCGCACGTGCTTTGCTCACACACACACCTTCCATGCATGCAGCTGGCCTCGAAAACGTGGCTAAATAGGACAGCATTACGCCGGGGCGGGTGGGTGGCTTACCCGCAGTCACCGCTATCAGTTCGCCTGAACCAGTACGAACTGACTGAATACCTCTGAAAGATATAGAAAAGAACCTCCCAACTTCTCGGACTGTAAAGCAGGCTCCAGGAGGTTTGCACTAGGATAAGGTGACCAGATTTTAACATTGGTAAAGAGGGACATTGTGGGTGTGGCTTATTTTGTGGGTGTGGCTAGCTGGTCATGTGACTGGGTGGGCGTGGCTAGCTGGTCATGTGACTGGGTGGGTGTGGCTAGCTGGTCATGTGACCGGGTGGCCATGGCTCTGCGTATAGGGTAAGGTGAACAGATTTTAACATTGGTAAGAAGGACACCATTGTGGGCGTGACTTATTGTGTGGGTGTGGCTTGGAAGCCATGTGACTGGGTGGGCATGGCTAGCTGGTCATGTGACCGGGTGGCCATGGCTATGTGTATAGGGACTACTCAGAGGGCTGAAAAGTCATTTCTGACAGGTCCTCACACTTTTGACTGGTCCTCACACTTATGATCATCCTCACATTTATGCCCGTGCAGTATTCTTAACAACCATGTCACTCATTTCACAACTGCTTCTCTTCACCATGGTGACAAGATAGGGCAAAAACGTAAAATGTGAGGACAGTCGTAAGTTCGAGGACTGGTCAAAAGTGTGAGGACCAGTCAAAAATAACTTTTTCAGCCCTCTGAGTAGTCCATATGCATTAAAGGATACAGCAATAGAGAGGGATGAAGGAATGGAAATTAGAGTAGGAGTGAGGGTAAGAGAGGGAGGAAGAGAGGAGGAGAAGGAGAAAGGAAGAGGAAGTAGGGAGGAGAAGAAGAGGGGGGAAGAGAAAGTAAGAAGGAAAGAAAAGAGAGGTGGTAGGTTTGAGGAGAAAGATTGCTGTACAATAAAAAAGATGAAAGGGAAGAAAGCCAACCCCAAGCAAATATAAAGATATTAAGATTAAGAATGAATTGTTAAACTTTAAAGAATAAAAGAGAACAAATATGAATAAATAGCAATAATTAGAAACACACATACATACAATGTATTTTCTTTGAACAGAATATTTGGCTGGTTCACAAATTTAAACAGTGTTTAGTCATTTCAATTAAATTTACAATTTCTATATTTCCTTTTTGCCATATTTATTCCTCATCTATTTTTTAAAAAAACAATTTTACCCTTCATCCTCATCTCTAATCTTAATCAAATTCAATTTTTCCCTTCTATTCTATTTTATACCCCTTCCCATTGTCATCTATTTTTATATCCATCCTCACATTGGTTAATTATGTAATACAGTTGTTTAATACAAATTCAACATTTTAATATAAATCAATTAGTTATATAACTATCTTTTTTGTATATTAATCAATATGAACATGAATATTCCAATTATTTCCATGCAATCCAATTTCTTACAAATCAATTAATTATACTTACCAATAATAATAAACCAAATAATTTCCCCCATATATTCCTCCAAACCACAACTTAACCATTTCTGCTTTCAACACAGTATACAATTAATAATATCTCAATTATTACAATTCCCTAGTTAAAAAGAGCTTTTTTTTCTTTTGTGTTTTAAAATCTTGAACTCTCCTCTTTTGCCCTAAATAATTTTCCATTGTTTGCACTTACCTTTTTTGGTGAGGAAAAGGAAAATAAATCTGCTGCCTAATTTTCCAACGTTGCAAGCAAACCGCAAAGCCAACAGCCTGTTTTACTTTCAGTTTCGTTTTGAGCTTGGTTTGCACAAAGAGGAAAAAAAAACTGAGCAATTTAGCAAGAGCAGAGCCCTGTGCAAATCAGCTGAGAGGGGGAAGCCGAGCTAATTAACGTAGGGCGGCCCTTTGAAGCCCCGCGGCAAGAGTTTAAACAGGTTTTTTCCCTCTAGCCATCAGCGGGGATTCAGGAGGCAGCCGGGAACCAGGAGGCAGAATGAAAAATCGGGACTTTTTTAAAACGCCGCGGGACGCGGGACAAATTGCTCAAAAGCGGGACTGTCCCGCCAAAAGCGGGACGTCTAGTCACCTTACCCTAGGAGTCTGTCTCCTGCTTTCTAGCCTGGTGTCTCAATTACCTAAACAAACTAGTTCTCATCTGAATTCTTCTTAGGCACTTTGTTTATATATTCTTTATTTATGTGTATTGCATGCTTTATCTTAGTATTATCTAATCTATTATTTAGGATATAAATACTGGGAAATAAGCAAACAAACAAATAAATTTTGAAGCTGAAAGACTGTGAAACTACTTTTTAATCATCCCCATATGGAATCTAGATGCTTTCCTTTCAATGTTAACAATGGAGTTAACCCTCAGCAACCTTTCACTCTGTTCATTTTCTAAGCATAAATTGCTAGCAAAGGAAACATTCATAGGCCCTTTTCAGAATGCGGAACTAATTACAATATATATTTTGTTCACTTTTTGATTATTTTTGGGTGGGGGGATCATTATTAGTTACCTATCAGGTTTTCCAATGTGATAAATTCCCCTATATTTTCTTTAATAGATTTCCTTATTATCATATATATTAAGTTTTCTGGTCTTTTGTAAAAAACAACTAGTTTCCAGGTTGCTCATACGCACTGCCTTAAAAACAGATGATCTGTTTATTATTAGCTCAACATTTTGGAAGATTAGAATAAGAAGCATGGTTTTTTATGCTTTATTGGAGAAATGCATTGGTTTGAGGCTTAACCTTCCAAATGGCTGTTATATTAAAAGCTAAAAGGATTGTTCAGAACACCGATAAATACTCATAGATATTTGAAATAGGTCTGTGGATTTTCACAAATCCTTTATCAATAGCATCTTTCAGAAATGGCCATGAAATAATTTTGTATAACATGAAGCAGATTTAACTCTCCTTTGCTCTAATAGTTTCTTCTTCTTTTTCCTTATAAAGAATAATCTTATGATCCCTAGGAGGGTAGTCCAAGGTTCTTGGGTGGAACTAACTAAGATTCTTTCTAGCCAGAGTGAAATACCTAATATTCTTGACTGCCAGAGGTGACTATTTCTAACATTTGGGACTCCTGGCTTTGAAAAGACAAAGTGTGCTGTTGGAGAAGAGCAAGAGGCTTTAAAGCAGATCAAAGCAAAGAGAAATTCTTAGAAATAAGTTGGCCATGCAGCCTCAAGGAGTGCTTTACTTGAACCTCTATTAATGACACATCTCTTTGAAAGTTTGCAAAGCCCTAAAGGACAGATCTAATTTCTTTTGCCCAAGTGGAGGCCAGACGTTCCACAATAAGTTGCTGCCTGTATTTCTCCCCTACAGGAATTTTATTTTATTAAAAAAAAAAAACACATTGTGCAATGTATAGGACATTGTACCAAAAGAAAAAAAAATGCAGGGGTAAAATTTCCATTTGGTGAATCTAATAAATTCATATTAATGTTTTTGTGCAAATAATTTTATTGAGTTCTTGAAAATAATAATAAAATACTAAATAATACAAAGAGGGAAAATTGAGGAAGGTAAAATAAGGGAGGAATGTAGAAGATAGCAGGGAAAAATACATAAAACATAAAAAGAATAAGGCCTGACTTTTTCCAATAGATACAATTTTACAATATAGCAACCACCTACTCTAAATTTAAGTAAATACATCAAAAACATACTAAAAGTAATATAATGAAAATATCTTATTTTAAATTTAACCAATAGGTAAAATGCTAATTATTAAATAAAAATTAGCATTTTACCTTATTGGTTAAAATTTAAATAATATATATGTGTATATATATGTGTGTGTGCATGTATGTATGTATAAAAACATTTCTCTAATCAAAGGTGATTTAAATCATCCAATCCCAAAATCAATTTTTCAGATATCTTTTTTAAAAACAAAAATTCCAAAAATACTCTTCCAATAACAAAAAATACATAAAAAGAATTCATAGAAAATGCTAATAATTAATATTCAAAATAACAATACAAATATCCTCTCATTTTAAATTTAAGCCAATACAATAATTTTAGTTTAATGAGATTTATATGCCGCCCTATCTCCAATGGACTCAGGGTGGCTCACAACAATAAAATGCACAATTGCACATTAAAACAATATAAAATATAACATAAATATAAAATATAAAATATAACATATAATATATATATTATATAACAATATAAAATTAAAAGTCCAAATTAAAACAATTTAAAATCTACTAAGAAAACCCCCCATCAGTCCAGACTGTGTAACATTTTTGTATTTTGTATTGTATGTTATGTATAAGATACACGTGACACCCCTCCTGCGCGAGCTGCACTGGCTCCCAGTGGTCTTCCGGGTGCGATTCAAGATGTTGGTTACCACCTTTAAAGCGCTCCATGGCATAGGACCCGGGTACCTTCGAGACCGACTTCTGCCACCAACAGCCTCCCACTGACCAGTCCGCTCCCACACAGAGGGTCTCCTCAGGGTGCCATCGGCCAAGTTATGTCGGCTGGCGACACCCAGGGGGAGGGCCTTATCTGTGGGAGCCCCAGCCCTGTGGAATGAACTGCCCCCGGAAATACGTAAGATCTCTGATCTCCGGGTGTTTCGCTGCGCACTGAAGACTCTGTTGTTCCGTCAGGCCGGGCTATCAACATAATAATTTTAATTTGGGGTATTTTAAATTTCTGGGATTTTAATTGGAGCCCAATTATTTAATGATTTTAAATTTTAATCATTGTTTTGTTTTGTGTTTTTAAATAGGCTGTACACCGCCCTGAGTCCTTCGGGAGAAGGGCGGTATAGAAATAAAATTATTATTATTATTATTATTATTATTATTATTATTATTATTATTATTATTATTATTATTATTATTATTATTATTATTATTATTATTATTATTATTATATCAGTATCTAGTAAGGAATAGTTCCAAAAACTATGGAAGGAGTAGTTCCAACACTCCATGCAATCCCCCTGTCAGTTTTAGAAGACAGTTTTCCTTTTTGCTTCCTAACTGCCACATATTTTAGCCTGGGAAATTGGGAGAGGGGTTTTGTTGGAGTTGTAGAAAGTTATGACTAACAACCTTCCGTATTCAAGGACACTTTTGCCTGCATCTGTTGGAGACTGCCTGGAGATTGTATCCAGTTGAGTGTGAAGAGTTAATTGGACTATGTTATGAACTTATAGGCATGGGGCAGGGCTGTGAACTGTTAGCTGGGTGTGAAAAACCTGGAAGCTTTCAGATTTGGGTTTTCCCACATATGCCAACATGACATCTCTAATAAATTCGAACTTTGAGGAACTTCAGGCCTTGGAGTTTTATTTCGTTGGGGGTATTCCTTGGAACCCTGACACCCCCATCCCAGTTTCCCGTACTAAATGTGGCAGCCCTGAAGATCCAAAGAAAAAGATGGCCTCCAGGGCTGACAGCAGGCCCAGATGAATGGAACTTCTGAGCTGACCAGTGTAATTCAATGCATAATCTGTTGAGTTCTATTAACCGTCTGGACTATTGTAACGCTCTCTACATGGGGCTCCCCTTGAGGTGCACTCAGAGGCTCCAACTGGCGCAGAGTGCGGCTGCGCGGGTGGTGACGGGAGCGACGTGGCCCTCCCATGTAACACCTCTCTTGCGCGAGCTGCACTGGCTCCCGGTGGTCTTCCGAGTGCGCTTCAAGGTTTTGGTTATCACCTTTAGAGTGCTCCATGGCTTAGGACCTGGTTATTTACAGGACCGCCTGCTACCACCAATAGCCTCCCACCGACCAGTACGCTCCCATAGAGAGGGGCTCCTCCGGGTGCCGTCAGCCAAACAATGTCGGCTGGCGGCCCCCAGGGGGAGAGCCTTCTCTGTGGGGGCACCTACGATCTGGAACGAGCTCCCCCCGGAGATACGGAGGATCCCGGATCTGCGTACCTTCCGTCGCGCGCTTAAGACCTTTCTATTTCACCAAGCCGGCCTGACCTAAGTCTTTCCCCTTTTTAAATGGAAATTTTAAATTTGGTTTTAAATTATTGGGGTTTTAAATTTGTTCAGCCAAATTATTTAATTTCGTTTTAATCTATTTTAAATTTTGTATTTATATGTTTTATTCCATGGCTGTTCACCGCCCTGAGTCCTTTGGGAGTAGGGCGGTATACAAATTCAATAAAATAAATAAATAAATAAATAAATAAACTATTTAGAAAGCAAAAACCACATGTTGTTTTAACAAGAATTTACGACATACTTGGAAAATGGAACGTTTACATTTCACAGGCACCTATGTAGTGTTGGACAGGACTGTCTGGGAATAATCTTAGGAAACACTTTCCTTGCAAACCAGCAGCTCACAATGGATAGTTCATACACATACACATGTCACATTTAACAGTGGCAACGTTGCTGGATGACTTCATTAACAAGCCTTCTCAAAGAAACCCTACCTCAGATAGGATATTGACAACTGCCACAAAGTACCGCACAGAATCTTAGCTAGAGGTTCTTCCGAACCCCTGTGAACCTCTAACAGCCCACCCTTGATTAGGGGAATGTTCCTATCTTGATTATGCCAATTCTTTTTACCTAACTATTCTGCTGTGAGTGCCATTTTTCATATTCATCATGGACTCTTTGGCAGTCTTTGTATTTTTTAGGACAGGAAATCTGACAGGTAGATGAACATTATTTGAGTATGGCAGGGTCTCTTTTGCTCATAGGCTGCTTTTTTGTTTTCCAGTGTTTTTTTCTGCCACCATTTTCAAGCAGCATATCTGAAAGCACAAAATTCAGTACCAATTTTTAGACTTCTGGGACTGCATTGCAGATTTTGGAGACTGGAGATTGTCTAAGCCTTTGCGTGAAGGTTGGTTTTTAATCAAGAATACTATAAATCATTAAATTAAAACTACTGCCATGGTAAATGTACTCATTACTCTTCTTGAAGTAAAGCCTCTTGTGCGCTCAAGAATGTTGCAAAAGATGCTGATACTTCCAAACTGACCAGGATTATGTATCTTCATGCAATTGTGCGTTAAAAAAATGTTATTGTTTAATCTGTTAACTACCTATATATTTTCTAGTGCCGATTTTCAATCCTGTGTCATGTTTTATGGTTTTAATATTTTGATTTTTACTTGTTTTGTTCTCTTATTCTAAGTCAGGGGTGTCAGACTCAATTTCATTGAGGGCTGCATCAGGGTTGTATTTGACTTTGGGGGTCTCGGGTGGGTGTGGCAAGGGTGGGCATGGCCAGCTCAACAGTGGTAGGCTGCAATTTTTTTAACCGGTTCTCTGCTCTAATGACTGGCTGGGTGAACGTGGCTGGGTGGATGTGGCTGGGTGGGCATGGCCAACTCGATGTCAACTCGTTGAGGGGCGCGTTACCTTGCCCACCCTCTCATGACAGTGGAGATGCTGCAATGGTTGTGTGAAAAATGGTCACAAGTCACTTTTTTCAGTGCCCTTGTCATTTTGAATGGTCACTAAATGAACTGTTGTAAATCAAGGATTACCTGTACAAAAATACAAAAACCTCCTTGGTTGCAAAAAGCTGCCGTAAATACCGATCATTAGATTAGAAAGTCAAGTCCCAGGAATAAAAGTACCACAAAAAACTCTGGGGGGAGGGGGGACTCCGGAGAAGCTCAGTCTACAGACAGAAAGTCTGGGCGTAAGGCTTACAATGTAACAAGCTTAGCCCAGAGGCAGTTTCTGAAAACACTTAAATCAGCAGGGCAATTAAGATAAGGATTAGGCTAGAAATACAGACATACCAGAATGTTTCCTTCCTGCCTCCCTTGCAGGATTAGCCCTGTAAAGTGGGAAAAGATTTCTTCGAGCAACCGGTTCTCCAAACTGCTCAGAAAATTAACATCCGGTTTGAGAGAACCAGTATGAAGCAGTAGGCCACCTCTGCAGCTCGACGTCACTCATGTCTGGGGTGTCTGGGGTGGCCCTAGTGCTCTGCCAGAGGAAATGGGTTCCCAAGCTCCGTATTTATTTATTTATTTATTTATTTATTTATTTATTTATTTATTTATTTATTTAATTTATATCCCACCCTTCTCCCCGAAGAGACTCAGGGCGGTAAACAGCCGAGAATTAAAATAATATACAATATAAAAGTTAAAATAATTAAAAATAAATTAAATTAAACGGCCGCCCCAATTTAAAACCCCTAGCAATACAATTAAAATAAAACCCTAAAACCTATTCAGGCCAGGCCGGCTTGCTGAAATAAAAACGTCTTCAGGGCCTTATGGAAAGTGCGGAGATCTGGAATCAGCCGTATTCCGGGAGGTAGCTCGTTCCAGAGGGTGGGTGCTCCCACAGAGAAGGCTCTCCCCCTGGGGGCCACCAGCCGACATTGCTTGACCGACGGCACCCTGAGGAGGCCCTCTCTGTGAGAGCGTATTGGCCGGTGGGAGGTTATCGGTAGCAGCAGGCGGTCTCGTAAATACCCTGGCCCTAAGCCAGGGTATTTTGGCTGTGGTGGCCTCCTGCAACCTTCTGCCAGTGAAAACGGAGCTTGGGAGTGCCACCTGTGGACCTCTTAAGCTCTGTTTTTGCTGGCAGAGGCACTACGGGCTGGTCCTTTGCTGTTTCTAGGAGGGCTCCACAGGCCAGATCAAAGCACTGGGCCTTCATGGGCCAGATCCAGCCACCGGGCCTTGAGTTTGACATCCCTGTTCTAAGTCATCCAGGAAACATTTGTGTAAGGGGATTGGCATTAATATCTGGAAATAAATAAATAAATAAATAAATTTATTTATTTATTTATTTACAAATAAAGCTGTATTAAGGACTTTCTGTCCTTAAATTTATTTGAACTAGTTCTCCCGACTGTATTCCAGGGGAGCATAGCCTATGGATCCACAACCACATCTGCCTTACTTTTTCTTTAAAACCTCTAGATGTCCTTGCTGAAAAACCATGGCACACCATTTGTCTCAACCACCTTGGCATGAAACTACAAGAAGAAACTCCCAATGACACAAAAACTCTGATAGGTAGAAGAAGTATACTAGAAAAGCTAACAAAAAGGCTTGTGTAAGCTTTTCCTAGAAAATTGGTTTTTAATCAACAATACTACAAATCCTTAAATTAAAACTACTACTACAGTTAAAGTACTCATTACTCTTCTTCTAAAACTTTTTTTTTTTTTTTTTTTTTTTTTTTGGTACTGTGGAAGGTTGCAAGAGATGCTGATAGTTCCAAGGTAACCAAATTATGTATCTTTTATAAAACCTTACATGGCATGAGGCCAGGTTACTTTTTTTTTTTTTTTTAATTTGATTTATATGCCGCCCTTCTCCGGAGACTCAGGGTGGCTTACAATGCGTTAAGCAATAGCCTTAATACTTTTGTATATTTATACAAAGTCAGCTTATTGCCCCCACAAACTGTGTCCTCATTTTACCTATCTTAGAAAGGATGGAAGGCTGAGTCAACCTTGAGCCTTGGAGAGATTCGAACCAGCAGAAATTGCAGGCAGCTGTGTTAATAACAGGGTGCATTAAACCACTGTACCATCAAGGCTCTTTGTGGAACTATCTTCTCTCAATTACATCAGCTCACCTCACCTGGTCAGGCAGGGAGGATGTTTTTACAGACCCCTTCATTTTAAAGAATTTCAACTGGTAGGACTTAGAAGAGAGCCTTTTCTGCCATTGCCCCCATCCTTTGGAACATTCTCCCCCCAAATGTGAGGTGGACCCCACCTTTTTGGCTTTCTGGCTCTTGCTCTGACAGCTCACTTGAGGGTGTCAAAGCGACAGCCAATCTTGGAATTGGTTAGTACCTTGAAGATCCTTTCCCCACCTCTTAAACTTTATTTATTTTATTCTTATTTTAACTATCACCTACTAGAATATAATATTGATATCTTCTAGTTCTACATCACCCAGAGTCACTCTGTGAGTAAGATGGATGGTCTCCAAATTTGATAAATGAATAAACAAACAAAACCCTATTTGCACTGAAATGAAAATTCTAATTCTAGTGCCTCTTTCTCATGTTCCCATGATGTAACTGGCTAGAAGCCATTTTTTTAGGGGTGAGAGGGATCCACCTCTCCTTCTGACAATTGCTGAACTTTTCGGCCTGGACGGTCTCCTGCAGTACCCTGCTGGTATAAATGCGGCGTGGGTAAGGTGACCAGATTTTAACATTGGTAAAGAGGGACATTGTGGGCGTGGCTTATTTTGTGGGCGTGGCTAGCTGGTCATGTGACTGGGTGGGTGTGGCTAGCTGGTCATGTGACCGGGTGGCCATGGCTATGCGTATAGGGTAAGGTGAACAGATTTTAACATTGGTAAGAAGGACACCATTGTGGGCGTGACTTATTGTGTGGGCGTGGCTTGGAAGCCATGTGACTGGGTGGGCGTGGCTAGCTGGTCATGTGACCGGGTGGCCATGGCTATGTGTATAGGGACTACTCAGAGGGCTGAAAAGTCATTTCTGACAGGTCCTCACACTTTTGACTGGTCCTCACACTTATGACCATCCTCACATTTATGCCCGTGCAGTATTCTTAACAACCATGTCACTCATTTCACAACTGCTTCTCTTCACCATGGTGACAAGATAGGGCAAAAACGTAAAATGTGAGGACAGTCGTAAGTTCGAGGACTGGTCAAAAGTGTGAGGACCAGTCAAAAATAACTTTTTCAGCCCTCTGAGTAGTCCATATGCACAAAAGGACTAACCAGAGGGCTGAAAAAAGTCATTTCTGACAGGTCCTCACACTTTTGACTGGTCCTCACACTTATGACCATCCTCACATTTATGCCCGTGCAGCATTCTTAACAACCATGTCACTCATTTCACAACTGCTTCTCTTCACCATGATGACAAGATAGGGCAAAAATGTAAAATGTGAGGACAGTCATAAATTTGAGGACTGGTCAAAAGTGTGAGGACCAGTCAAAAGTAACTTTTTCAGCCCTCTGAGTAGTCCATATGCATTAAAGGATACAGCAATAGAGAGGGATGAAGGAATGGAAATTAGAGTAGGAGTGAGGGTAAGAGAGGGAGGAAGAGAGGAGGAGAAGGAGAAAGGAAGAGGAAGTAGGGAGGAGAAGAAGAGGGGGGAAGAGAAAGTAAGAAGGAAAGAAAAGAGAGGTGGTAGGTTTGAGGAGAAAGATTGCTGTACAATAAAAAAGATGAAAGGGAAGAAAGCCAACCCCAAGCAAATATAAAGATATTAAGATTAAGAATGAATTGTTAAACTTTAAAGAATAAAAGAGAACAAATATGAATAAATAGCAATAATTAGAAACACACATACAAACATGCAATGTATTTTCTTTGAACAGAATATTTGGCTGGTTCACAAATTTAAACAGCGTTTAGTCATTTCAATTAAATTTACGATTTCTATATTTCCTTTTTGCCATATTTATTCCTCATCTATTTTTTTAAAAAAACAATATTACCCTTCATCCTCGTCTCTAATCTTAATCAAATTCAATTTTTCCCTTCTATTCTATATTATACCCCTTCCCATTGTCATCTATTTTTATATCCATCCTCACATTGGTTAATTATGTAATTATGTAATTCAGTTGTTTAATACAAATTCAACATTTTAATATAAATCAATTAGTTATATAACTATCTTTTTTGTATATTAATCAATATGAACATGAATATTCCAATTATTTCCATGCAATCCAATTTCTTACAAATCAATTAATTATATTTACCAATAATAATAAACCAAATAATTTCCCCCATATATTCCTCCAAACCACAACTTAACCATTTCTGCTTTCAACACAATATACAATTATTAATAGTATCTCAATTATTACAATTCCCTAGTTAAATAGAGCTTTTTTTCTTTTGTGTTTTAAAATCTTGAACTCTCCTCTTTTGCCCAAAATTTCCCATTGTTTGCAGTTTTGTACCTACCTTTTTTGGTGAGGAAAAAGAAAAAGAAAAAGAAAGAAATCTCTCTCTGCCTCATTTTGTCATGTTGCAGGTTTAGTTTCGCTTTCGCCTTTGTTTTCAGTATAGCTGGGGGGGGGGAATCTGCTCCAGGAACTTTTTGCAGCTTTTTGCAGCTAATTAACCTAGCGGAAGCTGTTAACAGGGGCTGTTTTTTCTATTTTTGCAGGCATGGGTCTATTCATTTTTTTTTTAACACTGATCAGCTGTAGGTCGGCCCTTTGAAGCCCCGCGGCAAGAGTTTAAAGAGTTTTTTTTCCCTCTAGCCATCAGCGGGGATTCAGGAGGCAGAATGAAAAATCGGGACTTTTTTAAAACACCGCGGGACGCGGGACAAATTGCTCAAAAGCGGGACTGTCCCGCCAAAAGCGGGACGTCTGGTCACCTTAGGCGTGGGGGGTGCATGCACTACCCCCCCCCGGTGCCCCGTCTTGGCTGCCGGGGGCACCGCAGGCCAGTCCTTTGCTATTTCCAGGCTGGCCCCATGGGCCAGATTTAAGCACCCTCTGCTTAAATCTGACCCATGGCTTCTAGGTCTGACAACTAGAACCCAGTCTCCAGTTTTTAGTCCAGTGGTTTTAATCACTACACCAACAATTTATGTGGGCCTTGGCCCCATAGGAAACTTTTAAGTGTACTCCACAGGCATTAAAATGTTGACATTCTTAATTTAATAGGCACCACAATGCTGTCCTATAAACGTAACGAAAACGCTTTCATCTTAAGCCATAGAAATATAAATAAAAAGAAACTCCTGAGGAATGCTTTATCTAGTCACAATGACACATGAACTAAAAATCCTAAAGACACACCATTCCTTCCAGAAGACCAACTTTAAATATAATTAAGTTCCTCCTTATCTAAGCATTTGCTGGCAGTGTTCTCTGCCAAACAGAAAAATTGTTCCTTAATTTTTTTTAAAGCTGCAAATGTTACATAAACAGCAAACCCTTTTAATATAAGAAAAAAATATTCATCAAAACTACCATCCAAACAGCCAAAAATATGGAAAGGAAGACAAGTGAAAACAACCACAGTATATTTTAATCAACAAGGCTGAAAGCTGAGGAGATTAATTCCATTGTGTCCAAGTCTGAAAAATATGATAACAAAGAGAAGTCTGTCCTTTCCCTCAATGAATATTTTGCTCTTCAGATTGCCTGTTAGGAAACATTCTGTCACTAGGAAATAAAGACACTGATAATGAAGCATTGGAAAGAGATAAATATGTTTGTTTCCGGAACAATTTGACTCTGCTTAGAGCATTTAAAGCAGGGGTCCCCAAACTTGGAAGCTTTAAGACTTGTGGACTTCAACTCTCAGAATTCTCCAGCCAGCATAGCGTAGCCATATCAGTGGGCATGCCAGCTCAGCTCCAGCGGGCTGATTTTCGGCCTTCTGGGCACACCAGAAGTAGGGAAACAGACTGTTTCCTGCCTCCGGAGGGCCTGGGAGGGTGGGGAAGGCCTGTTTTTCTTTCTCACCTGGCTCCAGATCATCTCTATGCATCTGGGGAGGGTGAAAACAGCCTTCCCCAACCCCTTGGAGGCCTGAAACGGCCCATTTCCCAACTTCTGGTTGGACAGGAAGTGATGTTTTTTGCTGTCCCCAGCCTCCAGAGACTCCTAGAAATGCTCTGGAGAATGGGGACAGCAAAAAAGTCACTTTCTGTCCAACTGGGAATTGGGAAACGGGCCTTTTTGGGCCTCCAGAGGGCCTCTGAGGGGGTGGGGAAGGCTGTTTTCACCCTCCCCAGATGCATAGAGAGGATCTGGAGCCAGGTGAGAAAAAAAATGGGCCTACTAGGCCATCGCATGCCAGGAACGGGGGGGAGGGGTCGCACGTGCATGCACGGGGCGGGGCATATAGAATTATGGGTGTGGGCACACGCACATGTGAACCTTCCCCACCCCCCCTTCCTGGCACACGATGGCAAAAATGTTAGCCATCACTGTCCTATAGAATATAGAATAGAATAGATATAGAATAGAATAGAATAGAATAGAATAGAATAGAATAGAATAGAATAGAATAGAATAGAATAGAATAGAATAGAATAGAATAGAATAGAATAGAATAACAGAGTTGGAAGGGACCTTGGAGGTCTTCTAGTCCAACCCCCTGTCTAGGCAGGAAACCCTACATCACTTCAGACAAATGTTTATCCAACATCTTCTTAAAAATTTCCAGTGTTGGAGCATTCACAACTTCTGCAGGCAAGTTGTTCTACTGATTAATTGTTCTAACTGTCAGGAAATTTCTCCTTAGTTCTAGGTTGCTTCTCTCCTTGATTAGTTTCCACCCATTGCTTCTTGTCCTGCCCTCAGGTGCTTTGGAGAATAGCTTGACTCCCTCTTCTTTGTGGCAGCCCCTGAGATATTGGAACACTGCTATCATGTCACCTCTAGTCCTTCTTTTCAGTAAACTAGACATACTCAATTCCTGTGACTGTTCTTCATATATTTTAGCCTCCCGTCCCCTAATCATCTGTGTTGCTCTTCTCTGCACACTTTCTAGAGTCTCCACATTTTTTTTTATATTGTGTCGACCAAAACTAAATGCAGTATTCCAAGGACGGCCTTACCAAGGCATTATAAAGTGGTATTATCACTTCATGTGATCTTGATTCTATCCCTCTGTTTATGCAGCCTAGAACTGTGTTGGCTTTTTTGGCAGCTGCTGCACATTGCTGGCTCATATTTAAATGGTTGTCCACTAGGACTCCAAGATCCCTCTCACAGTTACTACTATTGAGCGAGGTACCACATATACTGTACCTGTGCATTTTGTTTTTCTTGCCTAAATGTAGAACCTTACTTTTTTCACCATTGAATTTCATTTTGTTAGATAGATGTTCAAGTCTGTCAAGATACTTCTGTATCTTAAGTCTATCTTCTGGAGTGTTGGCTATTCCTGCCAGCATGGTGTCATCTGCAAATTTGATGAGTTCCCCATCTATCCCCTCATCCAAGTCATTGATGAAGATGTTGAAGACTGGGTCTAAAACAGAGACTTCGGGTACTCCACTGCATACTTCCCTCCATGTAGATGCAGTTCCATTGAGGACTACATATTGAGTGTGGTTGGTCAGCACTTGTATATAGGTAATACACAAGCCAAGAATATATAGGCTGCAGCAGTACAGAATGGGGCAAATTGGCATGGCCCACTCACACTGGTGTGGTGGACATGCTCTGCACTCTACGGCTCCAGCTCCTGCTGCTGCTGCTGACAGTGCAGTCCATCCTCTTGCTGTGTGCTCTGCCCACCCACCCACTCATCCCACCCTGCCTGCTCTGCCCACTGTTCGCTTGCCTGCCTGCCTGCCTGCCTGGACAATTGAGCAGTGGGCAGAGTTGTCTCCATGGTGAGATGTCCTCCCGTAGCAAGTTGCCCCCATGGTGAGTTGGTCATGCCAAGCTGTCCTGCAGCGAGTTGGCGGCAGGGAGTTGGTAGAGGTGAGTTGGCAGCAGCAAGCTAGTGGCAACACGTTGGTTGCAACAAGTTGGGCATGGCAAGTTGTCATAGATCCTGTAGCAATTTTCACTACTTTTCATGATTTTATAAGTTGATTGATTGGTTGGTTGGTTGGTTGGTTGGTTGATGAAAGGAGGGAGGCAGGCAGGTGGCGGGAAGGAAGGAAGGAAGGAAGGAAGGAAGGAAGGAAGGAAGGAAGGAAGGAAGGAAGGAAGGAAGGAAGGAAGGAAGGAAGGAATTTTATTTTGTATTTTTTTAAAAAAATTCCTTTTACCGTGGATTGTGCAAAAGAATATTGTATATTTGTATAATTTGTATTTTTATAGCATTTTACTCTTCTTGTACACATATGGTTGCATTGTTTTATTCTTTTTAACATTGTAAACTGCCCAAAGCACCTTATAGTAGAGATGGGCAGCAAATAAATTTAAATAATAAATAATAAATAAATTAGCAGAAGCCTTTTCTATGTGATTGAATCCATATGAAATTGTTCTTACTATTAGGATTTTTTTTTTATCTTGTATTGAATTGGACTCTGCCTTTTTTTTTTTTTTTAATTTGATTTATATGCCGCCCTTCTCCGAAGACTCAGGGCGGCTTACAATGTGCTCAGCAATATGCCCATTCTCAATGATTTGTCTGAATCCTTCTTGAAGTATGATTCCAGTATTCAGCGTAGGCTCTGAGCAGTTCAGGTAAAGTAGAACTATCATTTCCCATGAACTGGACATTGCACTTTGATGGTCAGGCCTGGGAGCCATCTTTTGCATTGGGCCTTCAGGCCTGCCCCATTTACTACTGTGGGAAACTGGGAGGGGGGATTGTATGGAGCCAGGGTGATATACCTGTATAGTCATAATAACATTCCTTTCTCAGAGAGTCAAGGACATCTTGCCCTGCACCTGGAGGGCTGGAACTGGGAGGCATCTCCAGTTGGGGTGGTGCGGTGATTGGACCATGTGATGGACATCTGGGTGTAGGGAAGGGACTTGGACTTTCCTTTGGGTGGGGAAAATCTGGAAGCTTTCAGATTCGGGTTTTCCCAGATGTGCCAAAATGACATCTCTAATAAAATGGAACTTTGAAGAACTTCAAGCCTCGGAGTCTTCTTTCATTGGGGGTGTTACTTGGAACTCTGACATTGGCCTTGCCTTGCCTTGCCTTCTTTCCTGTCCTATGATAGTAGCCATTTTGTCTCTCATGCTTCAGTGAGACCTGAGTGGACTGGAATGAGGTCAGTTTTAGGCCACTCTAAATTTTCCACCCTTTTGTGCTAACAATTTGGTTAAAAAATGAAGGACTTGTGAACTGCAAAGAAAGGGGAACTTAGTGGCTGATACTGAGGAACTGATATTGCTAGAATGTCAGGGTCTCTTTCTCTGCCTAGACGAGAGAGGAGGGAAGGTGTAATGGCTTCCAGTTTCCCCCCTCCCCTACTCATTATGGGTATGTTTAGAACTCTAGCTAACCAGGTGAGCACAAGGTTAGTGGAAAAGTTGATTAGGGAATGATTAATTGGGGGTAGCAAAGTGGGTACCTGGGGCTAATGAGTGCCGGGCAGAAACATCCCAGAAATGTGGTTAAATGTGCTTGGTTGTGTTTCATTGGGTTGAATGATAAAGGCCTTTAACCTGGATGTTGACAGAAGTAAGAGTTTTGGAGTATCTGGGGAGATGGAATAGGCAGTAACATAATGGTGCTAATGAGCAGGGGAAGATCTGATGGGAGATGAGGACAATCTGTTCTTGGGGAAGGCTGTCTCAGTGTGTTATTCTGATTCAGTGTTCCAGCCTTTTGGACTTGACTCTAAGGCCCAGTGATCAGACTGTCAGTGACCCAGGCTGTGGCCCATCATTGCTAAATACCAGAGCAGCTTGTAATAAGATCTCTGTCATTCATAATTTAATAATGGAGGAGTGGCCCAAACAGACATGTGTTACCAAGACCTGGTAGGCATGGAGGTATGTGTGCTTCTTTCTGAAATGTGCCCATGTGGGTCTCTAGTATGGCATCATTTGCAAGACTATGATAGGGTAAGGGTAATAGAGTGGCAGTGGAATGACTATGGTAGGGTAGAGACAATGGGGTGACTGTTGGAATGTGAGAGATATTGGTAGCTTCTAGAGGCAAATGTGAAACTCTGATTAGGTTGGACAATAGGGATCAGATAGAATTGTATCAGTCTCCCCATTGCATTGTGGCTTTCCTACCTGACCCAGTAAGATTATCATGGGCCCAACTCACATCAGACACTGTATCTGTTTTATCCTGGGACAATGGAGACACAATCTGGAGTGTGGGGACCTTATTATTAGGCCCTTGTCATGATCAGTTCCTTCTCTTTAAGCCTTGGGGCTCTTTTCAGCCACTTCCTCCTATGCCTCCAGGGAAAAAGAAGCTAGTTAATTGGCCATCTCAGGTACCTGATGTGTGATCAGTTCTAGAGGGAATCTGAGGGTCAGTCTAATGCACAGTTCAACTGTAGTCTTAATCACTATCTGGAATGAGGAACAGCATGTTGTTGCTGTTCCTCATTCCAGGCGATTATTAAGACTGCAATTGAACTGTGCATCAGCTTCAGGACTCTATTGTTCCTGGAATTCAGGAATATTATATTGGGTCACACTTCTGCAGATTGTGTCAGTAAATTCTGGGGAGGCCTCTGATGTTCAAGACATTCTAGGGGATGAATAGCGAAAGAGAGAGTTCTGCTGGAGAAGAATGAAGAGCAAATCTCACTGAACAAGGGTAAATCTTGTTCTCCCATCTCCCAGTCTTCAGTCCTGCCCCTTCATTCTATTCCTTACAATTGTCTCATGGAATATCATATGCCTTCTTATTAAAGATTGAGCCAAAAGACATGGCTTTAAAGGCAGATATACCATTTGCATTCCTGCACATTGGAAGCATTTTGGGGAGACTGAATCCAAATTGCCACATGGTTCAATAATGCATCACCCTATATTCATTCTGTTGCGATATTTTCAGGATCAGACTTAATAAGTAGATTAAGAATTAGATATTCAAATAAAGCACTGTTTATTTACAGAAGGCATTCTATATTCACTGAATATTTACAGATAGAAGCACAGAAGGAAAGCATACAGCTCCTTATATATACATGGGGTGGAGCTAGATGTAGGAGTGGTTAAATATGAATATATTAAATAGAGAAGAATAAGTTAACCCCTGATACCCTGGTCATATATTATTTACATAAAGGAGAATAAGGCATTTACTTGTGACAAATCCCCCTCTAAATGCCGATTCGATATATAACAATAATTACATTCAGATTCTGAACAATATAAAACTTGTAACTTAGAAGTCAAATATTTGTGCTGCTTAGAGGGTAAAGGCTTTGTTAGTATGTCAGCAATTTGCTCTGAGGTTTCACAATGGACTGCTTTAATAAATCCATCTTGAGATAACTGCCTCACATGTTTGAATTTTATATCTATATGTCTGGATCTTTGTCCAATGGCATCAGATCTAGATATTTCAATAGCAGCCTTATTATCTTCATGTATGATAAATGGTAATGAAGGTTTCATCCAGGTGTCTGACAACAAGTCATTAAACCATACGAGGTTATTTGAGGCTTTAGACAAACAGACATATTCTGCCTCAGTTGTTGATGTGGCTACTAAGTCTTGTTTACCAGTATACCAGTAAACTGGACAATTGTTAAGAAAAAATATATAACCAGATGTGCTTTTTCTACATGTGGTGTCGCCAGCCCAATCTGCGTCGGCATAACATGTGAGGATGGGCTCTTTGACATTATTGGGTTCCAATAATAAACAAAAATCTAAGCTACCTTTCAAATATCTTAATATTCTTTTGACAGCTTCCCAATGATATACTAATGGTTTGCTGACGTGTCTAGACAACAAGTTGAGAGGCAAAGCGATATCGGGTCTGGTCCAATTGGAGATATATAGAAGGGAACCGATGACTGATCTGTAAAGTGTATTATCTTTAAATTCAGGGGATGACTCATCTGTGTTCCTCAGGAAATCAGTTTGCATGGGAGTATCACAGGGTTTAGCATTGTTTAAGTTACATTTGTTCAGGAGTTCTATAATCTTATCTCTTTGAGAAAGTTTGAATCCCTTTTTTGTTTTACTAATTTGAACTCCAAGATACTTATTTACCTTACCTAATGATTTCAAAGAGAAATGTTCATTTAGTTTCGTTACAAATGTTTCTCTCTTCTCTTTGTGTTTACCTATATACAAAATATCATCCACATAAATTAACACGAATTCTAAAGAGTCATCCTCTTTTTTAACAAAGAAACAGTTATCAGCAGTAGTGGCATTAAAATTCATAGTTTTGAGCACTTTGACTAAACATTCATACCATCTTTTGCCAGATTGTTTCAGCCCATATAAACTTTTATTTAGTAACCACGTTTCATTTTTGTTTGTATATTGACTGTGAGGCGCTCTTACATATATCTCTTTATCTAATTTTGCATGTAGATATGCAGTCTGTATGTCGTATTGGAATACATTAAGGTTAAGTGCTGATGCTATGACCAGTGCAGTTTTAACACTCTCAGTTCTTACTGTGGGAGAGTATGTATCCATGTAATCCTCGGGATATTTTTGTGCATAACCTTGAGCAACTAGTCTAGCTTTGTATAAGGTGTTGCCTCCTTCTAAGTTTTTGATTTTATATATCCACCTAGTACCAATAACAGTTTTATCTTTAGGTGCATGTGTAGGTGTGAATACATTTAATTTCTGCAAACTATCCATCTCTTTAGTCATGGCTGATTCCCACTTTTCCTTTTCTTCAGGGGGAAGTTTTAGCACTTCCTCGTATGTGTTTGGTGTTGATGTTTCTCCATCCATATACATTATATAATCTTTGTATTTGTTTCGTATTTGGTTTCTGTTATTCCTGATTGTTCTTTTTGGTTTACTATCATTGTCATGTAAATACCTAGCTTCTTTTTTTGTTAATGAATCTGTCTTTATTTTGTATTGACTGTTTGTCCATGTTTTGTTTTTGTTTTTATGTATGTTGTGATTGTATTCTTCTCCAGTTCTTTCCTCTTGGTGTTTAGTGTTTGTATAGTTGTTTGGGAAAATTTCATTAAGATGTATTTTAGACCAGTTGGCCTGTTCATGGAATACAGCCGTTCTGGAAACTATAAATCTGTTGTTATTATCGATGAATCTGTACTCTTTTGTGCCTGTTTCGTAACCCATGAACCTGAGTCTCCTAGATACGTTCTCACCTTTACGTCTTAATTGCTTAGGTATGTGTACATCTGCAGTGACTCCAAATATGTGCATATGAGCTATTTTGGGTTTCCTATTATACATCATTTCATATGGTGTCTTGTTAACAATGCTGGACCAAGTTCTATTTTGTGTATAATTGGAATATTGTAAAGCTTCTGACCAGAATTGTTTTCCTAAGCCAGCATCTTCTAATGTGCATCTAATCATGGTTTGTAATGTTGAGTTCTTTCTCTCTGCCACTCCATTTTGGAATGCAGAGAAAGGGCTAGATGTGTAATGTAACATCCCTTTGTCTTTAAGCCATTGGGAGAATTCTTTTGACATGAATTCACATCCCCTATCTGTCATAATTTGTTTTATTCTAATATTATGTTGTGTTTCTATACGTTTGTAAAACTCCTTAAATTTCTGAAAAGTTTCATCTTTGTGCTTTAGTGTATAGACAAAGCCATAACGACTATAGTCATCCACAATGGTTAGGAAATAACGTTTTCTATATGTGATTGATGGTGTTAATGGACCAACTAGGTCCATGTAATACCAAATCAAAAATTTTGTTGGTTGATCTTGTTGATTTTTTGGGTTTGGGGCTAGTTTTGAGTTTTGTAGATTTACATACTGAGCATTCCAAATAGTTTTTACATTTTTTTATTTTAACACCTTCAGCATGTTCAGTCATCTTTTGAACTACAGGAAAACTGGCATGTCCTAATTTCCTATGTAAGACATGAGCACACTCATCATGAATTGGTTTACCAATATTAGGTATTTTGTTGTTGTGTGTGTCTTTGTGATTATGAATAATCTCATGTTCCTCATTGTTACTATTACTACTGCTTTCGTTGTCTATGTTATTGTTATCTTCCATGTTGGAATCAATGTTGTGTAACCATTTTTCTTTTGTCATTAGATAAGGTAGACCTCCTTTAATAATCACAGTACCTATGTTTGTTCTGTTTTTCTCTAATGTTGCTTTTCCTTTTGAGAACACAATATTTATGCCAGAATCTCTGCTTAGTTTTATTGCACTAAGTATGTTATGAGGTATTTCAGGTATTAACAATACCCCCTCTATTTTTCCTAGACCAGGTAAGGTTATGTTTCCTCTACCTATGACTTGAACCTTCTCTTGATTAGCTACCTTAATTACGAATTTATCCTCTACAAATGAAGATAGTATATTTTTATTATTTGTAGTGTGGTTGGTTGCTCCAGAATCGATAAGCCAATCATTGTCCTCTGTCTGTTGTATGTTAGTGTTGTCATGTTTGTTTAACCCATTCAGTGAACCAGACTTTCTATCTTTTGAGTTATCCCTGCCCCCTCTATGTTCCCTATAGATGGGTGGACTTCTATATCTATGTCTATCAATTGATGACTGTCTGTTTTGATACCTATTTCTATAGTCAGGATTTTTTCTATTTCTGAGGAGTTTTGGACAGTCTCTCCTATTATGTTCTTTGGATCCACAGTTGTGGCATCCTATTGGTTCATGATATCTTTCTTGAAAAACTACCCTCTTATATTGTTTATGTTCCATGTGATTGTTACAACGACTTCTCCTTGAATTATCTTCAGATATTAGCTTGTTAGATAGACTTTCTATGGATAAATATCCTAAATTGATTGTGTCTAAATGAGATATATAGTTATCCCACGATGGGTCTAGTGAGTTAATGATAACACTCTTCATTGTTTGATCTGAAATTATTTCCCCCCTTAAATGCAGTTCTGCTCTAATTTTGTTTAAAGATATTAAATGTTCACTTATGGTAACCCCTGGTTTTATCCTGGCTGAGAAGAAATCTTTAGACATTCTTGTTGTAGTGGCTACACTTTCACTGTGAAACAATTTAAACATGCATTGAATAATTTCTGATACAGTTAGATTTTGCTTAATACTGTGGTACATGGCAGGAGATATACTGGAAATCAATAAGAAAAATGCCCTATGGTGCAGACAGTCTAATTTTAGAGTCCAAGGTCTTTTTGGGGGATTAGTGATAAAAAATAATAAGTTTTCTTTTAGAAAGACAACCTGGAGCTGCTGACACCATTCTTGCAAATTAATGCCATCTATTCTCAGTTTTGGGAAATCATTGGGTAAATTCTCAATATTATTGGATCCATTACTTACAACTGGAGGTAGTCCGTGGTCTTGCAAATGTTGAAAGTTACAAAATGGCGTGGGTATGCTTGCGACGATTCTGAATGGTTCTCTCTGTTCTTCATGTCCTTCGAAGTTGTCTGTGTAGTCTTGCACATGCGCGTTGTTCATTTCGCTCCTGAAGCCGTCGTGAGAGGTTCTCGCTGCCGCAGCTCCCTCGCATCACTCTTCTTCTGAGGAATCAGTCTCGGGCTCGATCTTGGGAGTCCTGGTGATAGCAGGCGCTCGCTTTCTTTGGTTGAGAACGCTGGTCCCTGGGATCGTCTGTGGCGTGGGGTGGTATCTGCAGGGCTCTCTGGGTTCAGGCGTCGGCGCTTTCGTCGTTTGAATAGAAGTGGGTGGATTCTGAGATGTTTGTTTGCTTGCTTGCCTTTTCGTTGATTCTTTAGTGATTTTCAATTTTGGTCCAAAAGCAGCAAAGAGCGTTTTCATTGCTGATTTTACTTGCATATCTATCGAAGTCTCTTCAATCTCTGTGTCTGATTCTTCTGAGGTGTAAATTTTCTCTTTTTCATTTCTTGCATCGAGTAAGGCTTTTCGCGCCAGGTATTTTGAATCTAGCTTTCTGATTGGTTCTGCTTCGCTCATCTTAGGGGTCCGTTGAAACCAAGATGGCTGCCATTCGAAATTTTGCGCGGGACTGTTAGTTTTCTTTTTCGCTGTATTTTTATTTTCAGGCAGATCGCTCACCGTTTTTGAGTCTTTAGATTTATTCGTAACGATGTGCTTCTCTTTCGCTGCTCCGTTGTTTTTTAATATTTCTTGGAGGTTCGCGATGAGATTTTCATCGTTCTTTTGGCTTTTTAAGAGTTTTAGTATCTCTGACCTGATTCGTTGTTTTCTATTTCGTTTTCTTCTTGGTCATCAGTCTCATCCATTGTTTCTTCATTGTCAGTAGTGCAGTCTTCAGATTCTCTCGATATTGTATTCGTGGACTCATCGATTATTTCTTGATCTGCTTCCATTTCTTTGCTGTATGCCCTGGTGTTGGGTCTTTCTCTTTTATTTCTGGAGTTTTCTCTCTCAGACATATTTAAAGTTTTATTGAGTCAATTTAACCATCCTCTGCTACCAAATTGTTGCGATATTTTCAGGATCAGACTCAATAAGTAGATTAAGAATTAGATATTCAAATAAAGCACTGTTTATTTACAGAAGGCATTCTATATTCACTGAATATTCACAGATAGAAGCACAGAAGGAAAGCATACAGCTCCTTATATATACATGGGGTGGAGCTAGATGTAGGAGTGGTTAAATATGAATATATTAAATAGAGAAGAATAAGTTAACCCCTGATACCCTGGTCATATATTATTTACATAAAGGAGAATAAGGCATTTACTTGTGACACATTCACTATCTGAATACCTATGCTCCGCTATGAAGCTATGTGATTGGGCTTGATAAATCGACACTTATAGCTTGAAAATTAATGAGTAGTTACAATCGGCCTCTCCTCTCCTCTTTTCTCCTTCAGCCTTGCCCCACAGAAATGTCTCCTATCCTATCCCCTTCTCTCCCTCAGGCTTGCCCCACAGAAGCCTCCCCTATCCTATCCCCTTCTTTCCCTCAGGCTTGCCGCACAGAGGCCTATCCTATCCCCTTCTCTCCCTCAGGCTTGCCCCACAGAAGCCTCCCCTATCCTATCCCCTTCTCTCCCTCAGGCTTGCCGCACAGAGGCCTATCCTATCCCCTTCTCTCCCTCAGGCTTGCCCCACAGAAGCCTATCCTATCCTATCCCCTGCTTGCTGCTGTGAAGTAAAATGAAAGTGAAACTCCCCTCCTCTGCTTGTGTTTTGCATTTGGAACAGATTTCTTTTCAGGTGGGGCGGGGGAGTAGAACTCCTTAGCATCAGAGCATGTTAATCATAATATAGGAAATACTAATGCTCTGATGGTCATTTAGAAAAATCCTTTCTTAGTGAGCACCTAAAAGCCAAGAGGAACATATGTGGCAAATTTCAAGTTTGTAGGCTTTACAGTTCTGGAGATTTCGTGATTACGGTGTGAATGGTTTTTGCTTTTATATATATAGATTCATTAATTCATTCATTTCTATGGCTGCCCATCTCAGTCAATTACCTTTTTCTCCATAAGGTAGGACAATAATAATAAAGGAGGTTCCATTTCAAGTCATTGGCCTGTCGGGTTGTTTTGCTTGCACACATTATTCCCCGCCCCCCACATCTTCCAGGCAGACGGAAGAGAAAAATTCCTCCACCACCCCCCCACTCTGTCCCAACTAGCACTCCCCAAGGGAATGCAATGTGAAGCTCCATTGATCTCCCTTAATAGCTCCAAGAAGAGGTTCAATAAAGGCCATCGCTCTGCTTTACCTAAATTATACCAATTGCTGTAATTAGCAAGCTCTGTGAAAGCTTTGTTTATTTACCCAACAAACCAATCGCTTGGGGAATCGCTACAGACATGACTCCTTATGGTAGTAAACCTTGCATTTCATCAAGCAAAATTGGGGTGAAGTACAGAGGAATTGTTTCCATGAGTTTAACCTTTGTGGATGAATAGAGAGGTGTAGGTACCTAACTGAATGAGTGTTGTTTTTGTCATGGTGTTGTTTTTCTCACTTTCACATGGTGACCCATTCTTTTCACAAACTTGTCAAATTCACTCCATCCTGAATCACAAATATGAATCACAAATATGAATCACACCATCCTGAATCACAAATATGTATACTTGTCTTACATATCTGACCATCTTAATACATGACTCTGGATGGTTCACAACATTAAAACAGAAAAAAAAATATCTACAAGTACAAATAAAAAATAGGCAAGAAATAAAACACAGAGCAGCCGGAGAATCATAAAAAGCCGTCAAGATAACCAGGAAATAGACTCCCATCACACATCCACGGCTTTAGGCTCAAGCACAGAATCAGGTCTTCAAGACCCTGTGGAAGGCTAACAGAGTTGTAGGGCTAACACAATATCTAGAGTGCTGATGTTCCAGAGGGCAAATGCCACAGAGAAAAGGCTGTTGTGCATATCCAACTTCTGGATGTTTATAGCTCAGTGTCACATGGAACCAAGAAAATTGGTTTAACTATGATAATAGGTAAACTATGGGTAGGTATTCTGGAAACACAGTCATTTAATTCTTTTATATTTTTGTCTCTCAGGCCATGGTACCTGTCTCTAGCTGCAGGTACTGTTATATCTTTGCATTTATCTTCCTTTGCATCCTTTTGCCAGAAATCTCTTCCTTGCATTGTCTTTACCTGTGAATGTTCTCTTGCTTTATATGCAGTCTGCGCAGTCCTGTTTATTGAGTTTACTCCTGGCCTACCCAAGCATTTGTAAATACAGTCTGAATTCTCAACGAACCTACACTCACCTCACTCTGTATTCATACACTTGTTTTTCCACGGACTTAACTCATTTCTTTCCTACTCTTAACCTGCCTTTTGTATTTGCTATCTCATTTCTTCAATTGCCCCGGTGAGATAATCTGAATATTCATGTGTTTGAGTGGTTGTTTTTTGTTGTTGTTTTTTTGTTTTGTTTTTTGCATGAAGTTGTGTCTGAGTAGAGTGTCAGGTGGTTGAGTGTTTGTACAGGATTATCGCCAGATTTAGAAAAGTGTGCCAGAAATGACCCAAGTTCATTATAGCCTTGGAACAAGCACAATCACACAAATTACTGGTTTCCCACCATCAATGGCAGCAGGGAAGCAGAAATCCATAGGGACTGTGTTGGAGAAGCAGGCTAAGTAATGTGTCAATTAGGAGTGTATGAGTTTGCATATCACTTGATCTGACAAATTATGGGTCTCTTTGTTTTCTTCTAAAGTGAAGGTAGGCTGATGCCTGCACAGTTGTCCGAAGAGGACAAAAAGGGTGGGTTCAGATTTTGCTTTATTTTAATTTGGTAATTTAAAAAAAAAACTACATGAAATCTATTTTTAATCTCATAGTAGATTATGAAGGATGTTTTTAATTTAAAATGGCAGGAAACTATTCCATCAACTTTTGGGTAAGAGGACTGAGGGAGTTCAAGGGCTGCATAAATAGCATTCCATTAGAGCAGTGTTTCTCAACCTTGGAAGCTTGAAGATGGGTGGACTTCAACTCCCAGAATCCCCCAGCCAGCGCTGCTGGCTGGGGGATTCTGGGAGTTGAAGTCCACCCTTCTTCAAGCTTCCAAGGTTGAGAAACACTGCATTAGAATATTAGGACCAGTGGTGGGTTGCTCCCGGTTCGGTCCGGTTCTATAGAACCAGTAGTAAAACTGGTGGGAGGCTCCTGCCACGACGTCATCATGGGTGATCTGCACATACACAGAAGCGCACAAGCGGGCGAGCGAAACGAAGCAAAGCGAGCGTGCACATGCACTCCCGTTGCGAACCGGTAGTAAAGGTAAGTAGAATCCACCCCTGATTAGGACTATAAATTGCATATATAAAATAAAATATTACACAAACCTCCCTGCAACACACATGACCAATGATGATGTAGTGAATATGAGGCACTCTTAAAGGGAATTTTCTGGTAGCTCCCTGCCTAATAGTTTAGGTGTACAAAATGGAATACTGTTTTCTCCCTGGTCATTTGATATACAGGGCACTTCCACATGAGATTTCTACAGCTGTTCAAAACTTGTGGAACTTGTGTGATCCCAAAACATTCATCAAATTATTTCTGGAATACCCTGGTCTATTTCAAACCCAGTAAATTAGTTTTGTTTTGGGGTTTTGTATGTAATTTCCTGTCTCACCCTTTCTGGATTCTTGGGTTGAGGTCTTTAAAGTGGAAAGGTGGCTTGAAGTTATTTCAGCTCCCCTTCCTAGAAATCACGGGTACGAGTGTGTTTTATTTTTGTTTTGCCATAGACAAAATGAAGGTACATGCTCAGAAATTATGCAAAACATACTCTGTCCTTATATACTTGTGTCCCACATTTGATAGCCGTAGCACTTAGACTTATATACCACTTTGTAGCATTTTATAGGCCTCTCTAAGCAGTTTACAGAGTAAGCCTATTGCCCCCAACAATCTAGGTCCTGATTTTACTGACCTTGGAAGGATGGAAGGCTTGAGCTGGTGAAAATTGAACTGCTGCCATTCAGCAGAATTAGTCTGCAATACTGTATTCTAACCACTGCACCCCCATGGCTCTTACAAGGTCTAGTGGAAGGCTTTCTTGATACAAGTTAGAATGTCATGGAATGTCATGGAAATATTTCATCTTTTCCTCCCCTTCTCCCCCAAGGATGTCTATGCATATATTCAGACAACTGTGCACAAGATGGGTAGGGATGTGAATTTGTGATGGAGAGTTTTTTTCTCTTTTCCATGGATTGGAGGGAGGGACTCTGTTGCTCCCCAATCTCCAGCAACTCAGGACAGGATACTGCTTCTTGATATCAGGTGATAGTGTTGGAAGAAATATCCATCTGGTTCAGTTCCAAGCCGGGAGAAAGTCACTAGAGACAAAATGGAGTCTGGAGGCTGATTGGAAAGAGGGTACATTTATTTATGAAGCAGAACCAGCAAGCACATGTGATTCTGGGTAGCTGATCACATGGAATTGAGAGTGAGGGGTATATTTATAGTACCTTCTCTTGGGCTTTGCACTTGAGCTTCCTGTTCCTGTGCAAGAACATGTATTCTATTGGATGTTGTCAGACTCCCATGGAGTCATGTGGGGTCATGTTTGTCTGAGTAAAGTTTGCTGGGTGATGCAATGTCCTTAGGAGATTGTGGAATGCAGTGAACTCTGCTGCTAGATAATCCTATTATGTCTTAGAGGGCCATGTTTTAATCCCATCACCCTGGATCTGAAGGTCTTTTGTCTTGTAGATATGTGGCCCAGTCCTGCTGGAGCTATTAAGAAAGACTTGGGGGCTGCTTTCTGTCTTTTAAAAAAAACATGTTTCTCCACTTCTCATCCAGGGAAATATAATATTCTACCTTTTAATAATTCTCAAAATATTTCATTCTTCTAGGAGAGGGGTGGGTACTAACTTTCTACAATAGCAATAGCACTTAGACTTATACACAAACACACACACACACACACACACACCATAGTGCTTTTACAGCACGCTCTGGGTGGTTTATAATGTCAGCATATTGCCCTCAACAATCTGGGACCTCATTTTATTGACCTCAGAAGGGTAGAAGCCTACCAGGATCGAGTTCCAGGCTGTAGGCAGAGTTTATCTGCAATACTGCATTCTAACCACTGATCATGGCTCTGATCATGAATGGTCCTCAACTTCTTTTGCGGGGGTAGAAAGGGTAGCAATGTGGAAATGCCCTCAAAGATCAGAACTGTGGAAACTACTCTGAATTCATTGTTGATTACAAGGGTGAAATTGAAGTATAGAATACACTGAATGACAAAAATATTACTCTAAACAGCTACCTTTCTCTTAGCTTAATGGGCATATCAGACTTACACTCCCATCAGAGGCTGTAATGAAGGAGAAAATGTCATGAGATTAATCACTGCTTCTGACAAAGAACATAATAAAAACAGAGGGATATTACAACCTTAAATCACTCTCATTACATTCTTAGCGCCCGGCATCTGGCAGCTCTTCTTAAATGGCTTCCCTGCTGGGCTGCTGATGCAGAATCAGGGTCTTACTACTCATAGCAGGGCTCTTCTGCCATCCCCTAAAGGGGTTCGGTTTCCTAAATTGCAATAAAAGATGACAGGAAGAGGGGACAGCCTTAGGTGAGGAGAACTCATTCAACTGCAAAACCAGAACGTTACATTTTATACATATATAATGATGGCAAAGGACAACCTAAAAATGTCTCCAAGCCTCTTCAAGACTCTCTTTTTTCCCCAAGCTTCGCTGTTTGGCTACTAATATTTTCTTTCTCTGGAGTGCTGATATAATTCTGAGTAAGAGACAAGAAACTTGTGACTGTGAGAGCGGCATCAGAAGTAGACTTAATCTCCATGTGACAGAATGCCTTAATGGAAGATCTTCTTTCTTAAGTACCTGTCAGTGGTGTGTTGCTCCCGTTTCTGTCCAGTTCTTGAGAACCGGTAGTAAGAGCAGCGGGAGGCTCCGCCCACCCGCCCGGATGTCATAAGGTATGATCTGCGCATGCGCAGAAGTGCACACACTCCTGTTGCAAACCGGCAGTAAAGGTAAGTAGAACCTGCCCCTGGTACCTGACCCATCATTACAGTAAGTTCTGTTGGGGCTGTCAGCCCTTGAAACCAATTTGGAAATTTTCAGGGCTGCCACAGCAAGGCCAGTTGCTGCTGTGGGAATTTAAGGGGAGGAGACAGAGATAACTGGGGGGAATTGTAGCCAAAATAACATTCTTTCCCATGGGAGCCAAGGACGTCCCTACCAGGTGTTTGGAAGGCATGAGCCAAAGGCAGCTGAAGGAAGACTGTGACCTGATTGGACCATGTGATGGATGTGTGACTTGGGGGGCAAGAACTTTGGGGTTTGATTTGGGTGGGGAAAACCTCGGGTTCTTCAGAGTTGGGTTTTCACCAGCTGTGCCAATATAGCATTCCTAATAAATTCTTACTTTGAGGAAACTCCAGGCCTCAGAGTTTTGATTTCGTTGGGACTGTTACTTGGAACGCTGACGGGGCTCTTTTCTTGATGGTACATTTTCTGGGAAATCACAAGGTGGCAATTTGGAAGAAGATATTGGAGAGTCGAGGATTCCAATTATGAGATTCTTTCTCCATTTAGTTAATGGGGTCATTTAAGCTTTACACATGAGATAAAAATTATTCTTAATCCAAGACTTTTAATCAACTCTACTGTATGCCATGGTGACTCCTGTGTTTCTGGGCCTACAAATGAAGCTACATTGATCCCCCACATTTGATCCATGCATCTGATCTAGATTACCAGCTGTGGTTTCTGATCCTGCTTTATGAGGATTCAGATTGTTGGGGGCAATATGCTGACTTTGTAAACCGCTTAGAGAGGGCTGTAAAGCACTGTGAAGCGGTATATAAGTCTAAGTGCTATTGCTCTGATATCTCACTTTGGGATAACATTTGTACTGAAAAAGGAGGAAGAAATCTTATAAACAATAAAGTGGAAAAATGCTTCTTCACTCCATGTGAATGAAGAGGGACTTATAAGGAAGGGTCCTTTGCTTTCATACACTACCTATGTCATTCCTGAATAAAATAAAATAAAATCAAGGCTAGTGTTAATGCAGTCACAGGATACGTGTATGGTATAAGCAGTAAAGTTAGTTGCCAGCACCCAGCCAACCTCAGCTGATCTCTAAAATTATCCATTATCACTTCCATTCCATTATCTCTTGTAAGGGCGAAGAATAGAAAAAGAAGGAAAGTGAAGGAGGACGCTGTTCATTTGCTGCACCTACAGTATACTCTGTAGTTCTGGTTCTCATAAACCTCAAAATGTTTGGAATATTAAGGTATGTTGACATTTGAGAATCATTTCTCTATGATAGAAATGAACTCTGTTGGCGCAGTGGTTAGAATGCAGTACTGCAGGCTACTTCTGCTGACTGTCGACTGACTGGAATTTGGCAGTTCGAATCCGACCAGGATCAAGGTTGACTCAGCCTTTCATCCTTCTGAGGTCGGTAAAATGAGGACCCAGATTGTTGGGGGCAATATGCTGACTCTGTAAACTGCTTAGAGAGGGCTGTAAAAGCACTGTGAAGCGGTATATAAGTCTAAGTGCTATTACTATATTAGAATAATGGTTCTGCAATTTCAATATCCCTCAATATTATATTATTATTATTTATTTTATTCATTAAACATGAAACTCAGTCAACTAAACATTCAAAAATGCATCACAAATACCATTGACTGGTGCTAATGGTTGATACAGGTTGCTGCCAGCATCCTAGGTATCAACCAAGTACCTTCTTAAGATGTACGATGTTCCAAGTAGCACAGGTTTTTGCAGTTCGATTGGTACTATTGTAAGAAGCTGCAATTTGTTGATGTATCTTATAAAATTCTTGGACATGGTACCAAGTGCCCCAATGACAATGGGTATCACTGTTACATCCATAGCCGTGTAGTTTCGATGGCCAGGTCACGATATTTCATGATTTTTTCCAGTTCTTTTCTTTCTTTTTTTTTTTTTATTAAAAAGTTTTAACAAGTATTACAGCAATTTTTCCCATCCCTCCTCCCCCCCTTCCCTCCAACCCCCCTCCCCCCACCCGCCCATCCTGGACTTCCCAGAGCAAAAACAGGGTATAGCATAACAAACATAAGCTAAAGTAAGCTAACTTTCTGTAGTCCCCAAACTCCCTCTTGCTCTTTAACTCCCCTTTCAACTAATAAAACATAATTTAAAAAGAAAATATTGGTTTCATTCATAAGCTATTTGGAACTTTTTAGTCCGATATTTGTTTTGAGTATAATCAATCCATCTTCTCCATTCCAATATATATCTTTCGTTTGAATGGTCCTTCAAATATGCTGAGATTTTAGCCATCTCTGCTAAGTTCACTACTTTTAGTGTCCATTCTTCAATGGTAGGCAAGTCTTCCTTCTTCCAATACTGCACCACCAAGAGTCTGGCTGCTGTTATTAAATTTAAAATCAACTTAGTCTCTATAACAGTACAATCTGTAATTATACCTAACAAAAAGGACTGTGGAGTGTTAGATCGGCGCAGGAATGAAGACGTGACCAGGTCGTTACATGAGTAACTTTATTAAACAGCAACAGTAGCAAGACTGGCGGGCGCTGCCGGAGCTCTCCTTATATTCGCTCCGGCAGACGCACTGCCCCGACAGGGATTCAAACTTTCCCGCCCGGTGGCTGGCAGCCAATCCGGGCGGATGTCCTTATAAGGACATAACACTCCTCCCCCCTAGTCCAAAGAAAAAAAAACGTTCAGTGTTCGTCAATAAACGTGACGTAATCCTGCAGGTACGTAGGACGCCTAGGCACCCTACTTGACCTGCGCAGTCTCATTTCTCCCGTGTTCCCGCCCTGGACGGACGGGGTTTCTGCGGCTCCTGGATCCTTCCCCGGAACCGGGCTCGGTTCGGCTGGCGAGTGTGCGGGGTCACCCTCAGCGCCTCCGGCCGGACCGCAGACCTGGAATGGCTGGTTCTGGTGGTCTTCCTCCTGGCCTGTGGATCTTTCGCCTCGGCGGTGCTGTTCGGTTCCGACCCGGGAAGAGCGTCTGAGTCTCGGTAAGACCCCGGCTGTCACTTGCTCTTCCTCGGTCTCCCGGTGGCTGCGGTTCTGCTGTGGCCCGGCCCGCTGTGGTCTGGAGGGTGGTTCGGTCCGGTGCCCTTGGGTCCGGTCTGCCCGCTGTGAGTGGTGTTGGCTCGGGTAGCGGTGTCCGACCTTGCAGGGTTGGCGCAGGTCTCCTTGGCAGGACAGGCGTTGGTCTTCCCCGTCGGGTTGGTGGTGGTCGACCTGGTCGGGGTGTCGTTGTGGGGATGCCTCCTCGGGTCGGTGGAGGTCTCCCCTGCCGGGTTGGCGCAGGCCTCCCTGGCCGGGTTGTTGTCAGCTTTCCCTTCCCCCTAGTCCCTGGTCTACCGCCAGTTGGTGGTTGGGGTCGTCTGGGTTGGGTTGTTGTTGCCGGGTTGTTTCTTGCGTTGGGTGGGGGTCCCTCTCTCCGGGGAGTCGTGTGCCACCCTCGCCCATGTGCTGTGGTGTGCCCATCTGCGATGGTCCCCGGTCTACTCGCCTTGCGTTGAGGTCTCCCTGGTAGGGCTGCCGTGGGTTGCCTTCGCTGGTGGGGTGCGGTGCTTCCCTTCTGGGCAGGTCCTGGTCTACCTGCGGGCTGGGTCGGGGGTCCCTGGGCCTGTTGTGCCGGGTGCCCACCTGGCCGGGTTGGTGTTGCCATCCCCCGTGCGGTTGGCCCCGGTCTACCTCGCTGCACTGCCGACGTGACAGTGCCTGGTAGTGTGCTGGGCCGACCTCGTCGGGATGGCATTGTTCTGCCTCGTAGGGGTGTGGTGGGCCTACCTCGTCTGGGTATGGTAGGTCTACCTCGCTGGGGTGTTGTAAGCCTACCTCGTCTGGGTGTTGTAGGCCTCCCTCGTCAGGCTGGTTTTCGTGTGCTCCCCCCCACCTTTTCCGGAGTTGGTCGATGTGACGTCTCACGACCTGTCCATCTTCCAACTCGACGGTGTAGGATTTGGGGCCGGTTGTGCTGGCAATCTTCCCTTTCAGCCACTTAGGAGAGCCGTTGAAATTCAGCGCGAAAACTGAATTTCCTTTGCTGAAGGCGCGAAGCGGCTGGCTGGCGGTTGCGGTCACTTCCGGGCTATATTGGGGGTGCAGCCGGTCCAAGGGTGACCTCAACCTTCTGCCCATGAGGAGTTCGGCCGGGCTCTTGTGGGTGGTGGCATGCGGCGTGATGTGCTGGGTGAGGAGGAAGTTGTCGATGCGTTCTTGCCAGTCTCCCGGGCCCATCTTGGTGAGGGCTTCTTTTGTGAGCCGGACCATCCGTTCCGCTTGTCCGTTTCCGGCCGGCCTGTACGGAGCAGAGAGGGCATGGCGGATGCCCAGTCCTGCCAGGAAGGACTCCATGGCCAGGGATGTGAGCTGGGGGCCGTTGTCCGAGACCAGCACGTCCGGTAGTCCGTGTGTGGCAAACAGGCGGCGCAGGGCTCGGATCGTCGCTTCTGTTGTGGTAGATGCCATGGGTATCACCTCGAGCCACTTGGAGAAGGCATCTACCACGATGAGGAGGTGTCGCCCCTGCATCGGGCCCGCGAAGTCGATGTGGACCCTCGACCAGGGGTTGCTGGGGGTCTCCCAGTTCGTGACTTCAGATTGCGGCGGCGCGGGGCAGACTTCTTGGCACGGGTCACATCTGGAGACCCATTGTTCGATGTCTCTGTCCAGTGAGGGCCACCAGACGTAACTCCGTGCCAGGGCCTTCATGCGGACGATGCCCGGGTGCAAAAGTTGAGCAACCCAAGGAATGCCTGAAGCTCCGTTTTGTTTTTTGGGCTTGGAGCTTCATGGATTGCTTCCACTTTTGATTTGGTGGGGTGGATGCCTGTGCTATCAATGAGGTAGCCCAGGAACTCGACTTCCTGTACTCCTATGATGCACTTGTCCCGCCTGACCCTCAAGCCCTTGGCCTTGAATCGCTGCAGGACAAGCCTGAGCCTTTCAAGGAGTTGAGCTCTTGAGTCACCGGAGATGAGCACATCGTCAAAGTAAGGCACCACCCCTGGAACGCCTTGGAGAAGGCGTTCCATCATGGATTGGAAGATGCCGGGGGCAGCGCTGACTCCAAATTGGAGGCGGTTACATTTGAATGCCCCCCTGTGCGTGACAATTGTTTGAGCCTCCGCCGTTTTTTTCGTCTACTGGCAATTGCTGGTAAGTCTGGGCCAGGTCCAGTTTGGCGAATATTGAGCCAGATCCCAGGGAATGCAGCAGGTGTTGCACCACTGGGACTGGGTATGCGCTCTGTGCCAACGCCTTGTTGATGGTACAACGGTAGTCAGCGCAGATGCGCACAGACCCATCATGCTTCAGTGGGGTCACAATGGGGGTCTCCCATGAAGCATGATCGATCGGTTCCAGGACGCCCTGGGCGATCAGCTTATCCAGCTGCTCGTCTACTTTCGGCCGCAGGGCGAATGGAACTCGGCGGGGCTTGAGCCTGATTGGGGTGACTCCCTTATCCAGATTGAAAGAGATTGGCCTCCCCACAAATTTCCCCAGCTTACCATCGAAGACTTCCTTGAATTCTTCGATGAGGTTGTCGAGTTCATCCCTGCCAATTTGGTTGATGCCTTCGATTGAAAGCCCCAGCGGCTTGAACCACTCCACTCCTAGCAGGTTCAGACGGCTGTCCTTTACGACGGTGATGGGGAGCTTGCCTTCGAACTGCTTGTAGGTGACTCGGATTTTGGCTCTTCCTAACACTCCGATGGGGTTTCCCCCAAAGTCGACGAGCTTGGAGTGTAGTGGCTTCAGCTCTCGCTTGGTGATGCTGGGTTGCAGGCGCTTCAACTGCTGCCAGTCCATGATGGAGTAGACCGAGCCGGAGTCTACCTCCATTTTGCAGGGTGCTCCCTCCACGTGGATGGTCACGTGGAACTTGGTGGCATTGTCTGAGGTCGTGTGAGCGATGGTCGTCTGGTGGACCGCTCCGCTCCGGGGAAATTCGTCGTCTCTGCGTCTGGAAGGGCCAGAGGACCGTTTGGATGACCTCTGGTAATCCTTCTGATTCTCGCGGGGACGGTGGCTGGAGGGCTCTGGGGCTGGTTCCTCAGCTCTGCAAGCTTCGGCGATGTGACCCCTTCTGTTGCAGCGTCGGCAGGTCGCATCTCTCCACTTGCAGGTCGCTCTGGCATGGTCCCCTCTGCAGCTGGCGCAGCGCTCCCCCTTGTAGTTCCGTTGGGCGGTTTCCCGCCTTGGGGGTCTGGATACCTTGTGGACGGTGGATTCTCCCTCCGATTCGGATCCAGCTGTGGAATCCTCTGTTGACGATTGCGCTGTGGAGCGAATCTTGTGGACTCCCTTTGCTCTGTTTACTGCGGCGGCTGCTTTCTCCGAGATTTCGGATGCGGTGGCTTCCTCCACCACATCCTTGAGCATGAGCTTCTTTCTGCTCAGGAATTTCTTTTGGAGGCCCCTGTCCCTCATGCCGAAAACCACGCGGTCAGCGATGGCATTGTCCACGTGGTCAAACTCACAGCTGGCTGCGATCTGGCATAGGGCGGCCACGAATTCCTTGATGGTCTCACCTTCCTTCTGATCCCTCTGGTGGAAGGTGAAACGGTTCGCCACTGGTGTTCCCGTTGGGGCATAGTGGTCTTCCAGGATCTGCAGCAGGTCTGCCCATGGCACTTCCTCGATGTCTCGTGGTGCTACGAGATCGATTGCCATGTCGAGGACTTCGGAGCCGCAGTTGGCCAGGAAGATGCCCTTCTTCCGGTCATCGTCGGCGTCCCTGATGTTGTTGCCTCTCAGGTATTGCCGAAATTTGACCACGTAGGATTTCCACTTGTCCTTCCCTGGGCGGAAAGGAGCAAGGGCTGGCAAAGTGACTTCAGCGGATGCCATGCCTTTGGAAATGCCTACTGTGGTTCCAGGTGCCGGAGTCTTGGTTTGTTGGCTTGGTGCCACAAGGTTCGTTTCTTCTCTCTAGTCCTTCGTCGCCAGTGTTAGATCGGCGCAGGAATGAAGACGTGACCAGCTCGTTACATGAGTAACTTTATTAAACAGCAACAGTAGCAAGACTGGCGGGCGCTGCCGGAGCTCTCCTTATATTCGCTCTGGCAGACGCACCGCCCCCTGACAGGGATTCAAACTTTCCCGCCCGGTGGCTGGCAGCCAATCCGGGCGGATGTCCTTATAAGGACATAACATGGAGTAAATTTTATCTTCTTTTTGAGAATATTTTGGATAATCCACCATATTTTTATCCAAAATGCCTTAATTTTTTTACATGTCCACCATACATGGCATCATCACATTCGCATCTCCAACGCTTAGGTTGCAAACTTGGATACATACAGGCTAGCTTTTTGGGATCTAGATGCCATCTATAAAACATTTTATAAAAATTTTCTCTTAGGTTTTGGGCTTGCGTAAACTTTACATTTCTAACCCATATTTTTTCCCACGTTTCCATCATTATTGGTTCTTCAATATTTTGTGCCCGCTTTATCATACAGTCCTTAACTAACTCCGTTTCTGAATCTATTTCTACCAATGCATTATACAACCTTTTTATATGCATTTGACTTTTATTTTATTTATTTATTTGATTTATATGCCGCCCTTCTCCGGAGACTCAGGGCGGCTTACAATGCGTTAAGCAATAGCCTTCATCCTTTTGTATATTTTATACAAAGTCAGCTTATTGCCCCCACAAACTGGGTCCTCATTTCACCTACCTTAGAAAGGATGGAAGGCTGAGTCAACCTTGAGCCTTGGAGAGATTCAAACCAGCAGAAATTGCAGGCAGCTGTGTTAATAACAGGGTGCGTATACCACTGTACTATCAAGGCTCAAGGGGAGCCCCATGTAGAGAGCATTGCAGTAGTCCAGGCGGGAAGTGACGAGTGCCTGAGTGACTGTGCGTAAGGAGTCCGATCCAGAAAGGGACACAACTGGCGAATCAGGCGAACCTGATGAAAAGCCCCCCCGGCCACTTCTTATCCTTTCTTCTTTTAGTTGATTCAAAGATTTTAATTGTAGTATACCTCCTTCCTTATTAAGAAGCTCTTTATAAGTAATCACATCTTGTTTTTGCTCTACACTTATATTCTCTATCGTATGTCTGGGTATTGCCCACATTGGTAACTTATAGTTTAATTTATACTGATACTTTTTCCAGACACACAATAAAGCATTCCTTAATATGTGACTTTTAAAAGCCTTATCCACTTTCTTATCATATAATAAATAAGCATGCCAACCGTAAACCAAATCATATCCCTCAATATTCAATATTCTTTCTTCTGTTAAGTTCATCCAGTCACTAATTGCTGACAGAGCAGCTGCCTCATAATATAGTCTTAGGTTGGGCATTTTGAGACCTCCTCTTTCACGTATATCCTGCATTATTTTTTGTTTTATTCTCGGTCTCTTCCCTGCCCAGACAAAATTATTAATACTCTTCTGCCATATCTTCAAATTCTCATCTTTTTTAAGTATTGGTATCATTTGAAAAAGAAACAAAAACCTAGGCAAAACATTCATTTTTACTGCTGCTATTCTTCCTAACAAGGATAATTGTAATTTTTTTCCAGTTTTCCATCTCTCTCTGTATTTTTTGCCACAACGGATCATAATTATGCTTAAATAATTTCGCATTTGATGTCATAATATAGACCCCTAAATACTTAACTTTTTTTACAATTTCAAATCCTGTTAGTCTTTCTAATTCATCTTTTTGATTTATAGTCATATTTTTAGTTATTATCTTCGTTTTCCCTGCATTTATTTTAAATCCAGATATTTGTCCATATTGATTAATTATGTCTATTAAACCTACAACCGACTGTAATGGTTGGGTAATACTCCAATTAGGTTAACAACTTGCCTTACATTACTCTTCATTTGTCTACCATTTATAAAACCAGTTTGATCATTATGAATCATTTGTTGTATGACTGTCATTAACCTATTTGCTAGTATTTTAGCAAAAATCTTGTAATCTGTATTTAAAAGTGATATAGGCCTATAATTTTTTGGCTGAGTGTGGTCTTGCTCCTCCTTTAGAATCAGAGAAATATAAGCTGTCCTCCAGGATGGGGGTACAACTCATCCTAATTGTATGTTGGTAAATAATTCTTTGAGTGGTCCCACCATTTCTGACTGCAAGTGTTTATAATAAGTAGCTGTCAAACCATCCGTCCCAGGAGCTTTACCCACTTTCAATTGCTTAATTGCAAACATAATCTCCTCGGAAATTATTGGTTGATTTAGACCCTCCCTTTGCTCTTTTGTAATTGTAGGAATATTCTCTTTCTGTAAGTATCTATCTATATCTATACTTTGAATTTTATCACTAGCATACAACCTCACATAAAATTCTAAAAATGCTTTTTTAATCATATTTTGCTGATAAACCTCTTTACCTTTATATTCTATTTTCTCTATGACTTGTTTTTTCCTTAACAAATATGCTAACCATCTCCCTGGTTTATTAGCATTGCAAAAAGTATTATGTTTAGCGTATTGCAAATTAGTTGCGACCTGATCTGCCATTAACATATTAAATTGCCCTCGCAATAAGTTAATAGCCTCTTTTATTTTCTTGTCTACTGGGTTCAATATCAAAGCTTGTTCTTTTTTTTAAATTTCCTCTTCTAAGTCCTTCCTTTTTTTTCCTGTTTACGTCTGTGTTTATTATTCAAATATATCAAAATACCTCTCATATATGCTTTACTTGTATCCCAAACCATTTCCATAGATGTACCCTTATGCATATTTATAATGAAAAATTCTCTCATTAATTTTTTACATTCTTTTACATTTTCCTCATATCTAAACAGATTTTCATTTAACCTCCAAGACCTCTTAGATCCCATTCCATACTCTAATTCCATCCAAACTGGACTATGATCCATTAAAACTCTTGGGCAGATCTTCGTCTTCTTCACCCTAGAAAAGAGATCATTAGTAATTAATATAAAATCAATCCTAGGGAAAGATTGATGTCTATCAGAAAAAAAATAAAGTCTTTTTCTTCAGGGTTCCTCTCTCTCCAGATATCTCTCAACTCCATATCATCCATCATTTCAAAAAACGATTTTGGCAATCTTGAACGCGTTGAGATATTCTGCAAGAGCCCCTTCTTATCTTTTTTAGTGTCCAAAACTCCATTCCAATCGCCCAGTAAGATACATGATTTATAATCCCATTGTAATAACTTGGAATGTAAAAGCTTATAAAATGTTTCCTGTTAATTGGTTCGGTGCATAGACTCCAATTAAAAGTATTTTTTCTCCTTTTATTAAAAGTTCAATTGCTATAAATCTTCCTTGATCATCTGCTTCAATTAATTTGGCAATTAAATATTTTTTTAGGTATATAACTATACCATTCTTCTTCTCAGGAGCAGATGCAATGAAATGTATATCTAACCTTGCATTTATTAATTATTTTTGATCTTTACTTCTAATATGAGTCTCTTGTAAACAAATTACATCATTTTTAAACTGTTTCAAATAATGAAATATTTTTCTCCTCTTTTGTGGTGAATTTAGGCCATTAGCTTCCAAGTCAAAAATCTAGTTGCCATTCTTGGCCCCCTGAAGCTTTTGGAGCATCTGCTGAAAATCTCCATGCATTTTACTTTTCGGCCTTGCTCCTCCCACTGCTTCTGTTTTTGTAGTGTCTTGAATCATCTGAAGTTGCTGCACTCTTAATTCTTCTTGACGCTTGGCTGCCGCTCGGGTCTGTCTTTGATCCTTAGGTTCTTCTATCTCCAAGACTTGAACAGTAGTCGAAAGTTGTATTAATTCTTCTTGAGTAACCAAAGCTCCCTTTTGGGCCTGTGCCAACATTTTTTCCTTCTCCCCCTTTCCTGCCCCCTCTGCTTCTGGCTTCCTTCTGGCTTCTGGGGGCTGTGGGCATTCAGTCTTTAGTACATTGGTGTAAAAATCTCTTGCCTTCCACACTGAGTTAAGATGATATCTTTCTCCTTAACAGTTCACCACTAGTCCAGCTGGAACTTCCCATCTGTACTGTATCTGACGGTTTCTCAGTTCTTCCACCAGAAAGGCATAATCCCTTCGGGCTCTCAACATTTTGAGGGGGGGGATCTCTTTTGGTATTAAAACCTCCTGCCCCTATACTTGAAGTTTATTTTTAAAAGTGACTTGTAGGATTTCATTGTGTATTCTCCTTGTTGTAAAATAGACTACGATGTCTCTTGGTAAATGTTTCTGTCTGGCAACCCATGAATTGACACGATAAATTTTGTCAATTTGCCATTCAAGATTTGCTTTTTGATCTCCCATTCTTTCTCTCATTCAGAAGCAAATGTTTCTGAAAAGATCTCTCTCAAATTCTCTTGCTTATTTTCTTTGAGGCCTCTTATTCTCAAAGCAAATTCCATATCTCTATATTGTATCATTATCACCTCAGCCTCTGCTCTTTCCATCTTATCCTGGACCTCCACCATTTTATTTTCCAAGTTCTCATTAGACTGCTTAATTTCTTCCACTTTTTCATCTACTGCTTCAATATGGCCTGCCAGACCTTGAACTGCCATGATAATATCTTCTCTAATTTCGTGATTTCGCTTTTGAATGATCTCTTTAATTTGAACTATCTCCTCAGCAATATCTCGAATTTCATCCTCAAACACCGAAGTAATTTTTTTTTCCATAACAGAGGCTTGAGTTTTAAGGGCTTCCTGCAACATTTCAAGTGTTAATATTGTTGGTTCCGTTGGAACAGAGATTGATTGCAATTTGGACGTTTGAGCTGGAGAGCTCCCAGCACTTTTGGGGACTATAGTCTTTATTTGTTTTGAAGACATTTTTAGTTTCCAATTTGAATTTATTCAGCAGCCAGAACAATAAATCCGCTAAATCCAAAAATTCCCAGTCTTTAAATAATATCAATCCTTTTTTAAAAAAAGATCACTGCTGTAGTCTTTTTAGCCTTTAATCTTTTTTTTTTTAAAGCAGAAATCTCTAATTTTGAACAGGGGCTGCCAGCGCTCAACGAAACTTTCCTTTTTAACTTTCACTTTCACGCCCCATTAAAGCTCAATCATCATCTTGGTTTCACTTTCTCCCCTTAATAAATCAGAAGGAAGTAATACACATTTGGAGTTAAAGTTCAGTACTTGCAAATCTGATCTCTCCTGAGTTTGCTCAGCCTGCTTCCAAATGATGTTTATTCCAAGTGTTGTTTGCAGGGGTGGTCGCAGCATCTTCTTCTGCTTAAAGCAGAAACATCCCGGATCCGGAGCTCTGTCAGGCTTCCAGGGAGTTCTCACCCTTTGAGCCCCAGAATTGTTCCTGGGGCTCCTTGGGAGCTCTACCTACACCCGTTTGCTCTCTTCTTCCCCTTTTCCCGGGGAGAACGTTTCCAAGCCGCTAGATAGCTGATTTGCACTGTTCTAGCAGCTTTACAAGATTGCGGGGCTGGCGCTCACAAAAAGAGCATCTTCAGCGCCTGTGGTGCCACCGGAAGTCAGTTCTTTTTCTTCGACTCTGGCATCTCCTGGTACCGTGAAGTCAGTAAATTGTATGTTTCAGTTTTCAACCACTGTGATATCTAGCATGTTGTGTTCCAAGTGATGATCTGTGACAATTGTGTTCCAAGTGACGATGATGATGATGATGATGATGATGATGATGATGATTCATATATTTAACTTAATAACAACAACCTATTGAAGTGCCAAGGCATACAGTATTGCAGGAGGAGAGGGGGGAAGCCCTTCCAATGCCAATAACCTCCTCTGAGATTAGATCTACACATTATGCCCAGAAATAATTCTCAGTTGCTGGAAGATTTGTTGAGTGTTTCAGATGCTCAGAGATAATTAAGAATTTGTTCAGAGAACAAAATGGCAAACTTGAAAAGTGCAGAAGCTGAACAAATTATCTCTTAAAATCTGCAGTATTTATTAGATGCCATGTAGGCTGGGAGGCAAGTTAACATAAGATGCCACTCTAGTTGTTTGAACAATGGATATTTTAAAAAAAGAATCAAAGAAAAAAAGAATAGAATAAGAACTTAAAAGCACACCACCACCCCTGCTCTGCAGGTAAAAAAACAGTCACCTTTTGCTGCTTGAAATATTTGAGCAGCATAATTCATTTCTGAATGAAGTTAAAGACAGTATGGTCCTGCTTCCTAACCTGGATTCACTATTAAATGTTCTTAAAAGTTGTTATGATTGGAGATAAAGTTTTGAATGCTGACAACAGTTTTCCTCTTGTTAGAAACAAAACGTCAATAGCATGACATGAATAATGGTTGCTCTTGAACTTTTAGCTTCCATGTATTAGCATACCTGAATTGTATTAACCCTGGTCTAGATGAGAAATAGCCTAGAAAGATCAATGCATACAAGCAATCTAGTTTTCATCCCAAACATTAAACAGGATATAGCACATGAAAAACAAACAGATGGATAAATTGCAATGAGGAAATTTGTAAAATGGGAATTTCCAATTAGAGTGTTTGCCTTAAGCTAAATATACAAAAGTTGTTGTTTTCCAAAAGCTGCTTAAAGTATATCTGAGTCTTTTACTGGTTATCTTAGATGAGGAACAAAATTGGAATCTTTTTTATAATAAACACATAACCACTTCATAGAATCCGATAATAAACTCAGATCTCTTGTTCTTCTAATGGAGACTGAATTAGTTCTGTTTTCCTGAAGAGAAAGAAGAGGAAGAGAGAGAGAGACAGAGACAGAGACACAGAGAGGGAGGGAGAGGGAGAGAGACAGAGAAACAGAGGGAGAATTGATTGCTGAACATCTCATAAGGTAATAAGCCCATTGATACTATTCTTGATGTCCACCATTCTCAGCTTCTAAGCTACAAGTTTTGTCATTAACAAAGATATACCTGCCAGTTAACTGGTTTTCCTGACATCCAAACCATTTCAGTGTGTCATTGTTTGCATGTGTGTATACTACATCCACTTTCCACAATAAGAATGGTTTCAAACCCTACTTTAAAAATGCTTTAAAAATACAGAAGGATTCTATATTGTTCAATTGTTTCTGGGTCCAATTCAAGGTCCTGGTTTTGATTCTGAAAGCCCTACATTACAAGGGGACGGGGTGGGTGGGTATCAGGTTATCTGAGGGATCACCTCTCCCTGATTACATCTGACCTCCCATCAGGTCTGGCAGGTCTGGCTGAAATTCCCATCTGCCGGGGAATTACATCAGGTGGGTTCCAGGAGGTTTGGCCTTCTCTGCTGTGACACTTGCCTTGTAGAATTTTTCCCTCCCATCCCTCTCAGTATTCCACTTGTCTCTTTAGAATATTTTTAATTACAACAATTAATCAGTCAGTCTCTTGTGAGATGGGCAACTATAGAAATTTGATAAATAAATAAGAATAGCAAGGATGAGCAGAGGACTACTAAGGCAGCCTTTTATTCCAAGACTAAATACATCCATTTCCCTCAAACTTCCCTTATAAAGGTACAGGTAAAGGTTCCCTTCTCACATATGTGCTAGTTGTTCCCGACTCTAGGGGGTAGTGCTCATCTCTGTTTCAAAGCCAAAGAGCCAGCCGAAGACATCTCTGTGGTCATGTGGCCAGCATAACTAAACACCAAAGGTGCACGGAACACTGTTACCTTCCCACCAAAGGTGAACCCTATTTTTCTACTTGCATTTTTTACATGCTTTCGAACTGCTAGGTTGGCAGAAGCTGGGACAAGTAATGGGAGCTCACCCCATTACGTGGCACTAGGGATTTGAACCACTGAACTGCTGACCTTTTGATCGACAAGCTCAGTGTCTTAGCCACCACATCCCTAAACTTCCCTTATAGGATATCCTTAATCTCAGAAGAAAAAGTTGAGCAGCAAAATGATAGTACACTGAAGTGCAAGATATCATATAGATTGGAAATACAGATCCGAAGCATCAACTTTTTCCCATCTTTTATTGTATTGACAACCAGAGGCCTTAGGGGTAAGGGATAGGAAACTCTATCTCTGTTCTTTTTTCTCCAGATTGAAGACTCTTTCCACCTGTTGTTTACTAAAGAAATAAGAGTACTTTCTTTCTTCTTTCCCCCCTATTTTCCCCCTATTCACTATCATGAAGACTCAAAGGAAACATGATGGATGACTGGACACCATCAAAGTTGGCACCACCAGAGCACAGAAAAACTCAAAGAAATAGTGCAAGATTGAAAGATAATAATAATAATAATAATAATAATAATAATAACAATAACAACAACAATAATAATAATAATTATAATTATAATAATAATAATAATTTATTTCTATACCGCCCTTCTCCCGAAGGACTCAGGGCGGTGTACAGCCTATTAAAATAAAAAAATACAGACATCAATTAAAAATAATTAAAATTATTAAATAATTTCGGCCCAAATTAAAACCCAAAAATTTAAAACACCCAATTTAAAATCCTTTACATTGATAGCCCGTCCTGGCAGAACAGCAGGGTCTTGAGGGCACAGCGAAATACACGGATGTCGGAGATCTTGCGCAATTCTGGGGGCAGTTCATTCCACAGGGCAGGAGCTCCCACAGAGAAGGCCCTTGGCCGATGGCACCCTGAGGAGCCCCTCTCTGTGGGAGTGGACTGGCTGGTGGGAGGCTACTGGTGGCAGAAGTCGGTCTCAAAGGTACCTGGGTCCTAAGCCATGGAGTGCTTTAAAGATGGTGACCAACACCTTGAATCACACCCGGAAGACCACTGGGAGCCAGTGCAGCTCACGCAGGAGAGGTGTCACATGGGCAAAAGTCACGCCCATAACTACCCACGTGGCCGCATTCTGGACCAGTTGGAACCTCCGAGTGCTCTTCAAGGGGAGCTCCATATAGAGAGCACTACAGTAGTCCAGCCGGGAGGTGCCCAGGGCATAAAGAGCCTTGATGTTACAGTGGTCTACGCACCCTGTTATTAACACAGCTGCCTGCAATTTACTGCTGGTTCGAATCTCTCCAAGGCTCAAGGTTGACTCAGCCTTCCATCCTTTCTAAGGTAGGTGAAATGAGGACCCAGTTTGTGGGGGCAATAAGCTGACTTTGTATAAATATACAAAAGGATGAAGGCTATTGCTTAACGCATTGTAAGCCTCCCTGAGTCTCCGGAGAAGGGCGGCATATAAATCAATTTTTTTTTAAAAAAAGAGTAATCATGCGCAAGGCGTCCCAGTCCAGAAAGGGCCGCAACTGGCGAAAGATGTGGAGATACCTAGCCCATAGAATCGCTAAGAGTGGGACTGGCTGAATGGATAACATCATCATCATCGTAATTGACCCAAAATATTTTATTTTAAAAGGGAAGGAGAAGGAGAAGGGTTCCACTCTCCAGTGCCAGTTCCAGGACAATTAGAATACATGCCTTGTGCAACTTCTTCTGGTTGGTCATATGTATTTAGTTGTTTGTTTGCACCAACTTCTTTTCACTTTTAATCAACCCTATCCTTGACCAGAGCACATGTCTTGGGCTGTGTAGGACTCCAAGAACCATGGAAAAATATCAAGAGCATCCCTTCTTGGATTCTGCCCAGGAAAACCACAGCAGCCTGAAGTACTTCAACCTTCCCCGCTGCTACTAATATCCCCATCAAGTTGACCTTTGCTGTTCCTGCCATTTTACAATGTACAAGCCAGCAGGAGATGTCAATCTTGTCAGCATTAATGCAGATGTGAAATGTGACTCATTACTGTCCTCCTCCATTGATGAATAGGGGCTGGCCAGAGCAATGCAGCTGAGGCATAGTTCATCCCAATTGCCAGAGAGATAAAAAGTTGGAGACCAGCAGAAAGAACTTGGTGCAATTACATAAATTCTGTTGATGCGCAGAAATATCCCATGAGTTTCCAGTGGGGTAGAGAGTGGATGAAGGGTGGATAGAAAAGGAGACAATTTGGAGAAGTCTGGCTTAAGGCAATTCTTCCTTCCTTCCTTCCTTCCTTCCTTCCTTCCTTCCTTCCTTCCTTCCTTCCTTCCTTCCTCTTTCTTCTTTCTCCTTTTTTATTTTTTCATTCTTTTCTTTTTTCTTTCCCTGCCTGGCCTAACTCTATAAACCCTATTACTCTATAAACCCTATTACTCTGATTGTTTCAGGTCCAACCTCTTCCACAAGGCCTCAAAACAAGGGGTAGAAAGAAGAGCATTGTGTTTGCAACAAGGAGATCAGCTTACAGTTCCACTTCCAACGAATATCAAAGCAAGCTTTGCCAAGGCCAAAATAGTATAGCTACTGTATTCACCTTTTTTTTTAGTGACCAAGAGTAATATTTGGACTTTGAATTGGTATAAACAGCATCTTGCAGTGGAGGGATGCCAAAAAAAGAAGAAGGGGGAAGATGATGACCGTAATCCTCCAATCAAATCCTGTCCTGTCACATGTAGGTAGAATGTCAATGTGTGTATCAAAATGGTGAGTCCTCAATCATATAACAGCCATCTGTTTTTTTAAAAAAATCCACCCTTGTGGTTAGTGAGTTTAAGACCAAACTGCAAAAAATTCAGTGATTCTGATTCAGTGAAATTGTAGTGTTAATAAAAACAGATTAAATAATTACTCCCTAACTCGTTTAATAATTTGCCTTTCTACTGCTTTAAAAATGACCACACTTTATTCAGAATACAGGTAGTACACAATTTATGTCCACAATTTATGACCACAACTTATGACCACAACTTATGTCCACAACTTATGACCATAACTTAAGTCCACAACTTATGACCACAATTTATGTCCACAACTTATGACTACAATTTATGTTCATAACTTATGACCACAATTTAGGACCAGAACTTATGTCCACAACTTATGACCACAATTTATGACCACAACTTATATTCATAACTTATGACCACAACTTATGTCCACAACTTATGACCACAATTTATGTCCACAATTCATGACCACAATTTATGACCACAACTTATATTCATAAATTATGACCACAACTTATGACCACAATTTATAACCACAACTGAGCCCAATATTTCTTTTGTTAAGCAAGATAGTTGAGTGAGTTTTGCAACCTTTCTTGCCAGGGTTGTTAAGTGAATCACTGCAGTTAGTAACACGGTTGTTAAGTGAATCTGGCTTCCTCATTGACTTTGCTTGTCAGAAGGCCCCCAAAAGGTGATTACTTGACCCTGGGACACTGCAACCTAAAAATCCTAAATATGAGCCAGTTGCCAAGCATACTAATTTTGATCACATAACCATGGGGATACCGCAACAGTTGTATGTATGAAAAAAAATGTCATAAGTCACTTTTTTTCATTGTCATTGTAACTTTAAATGGTCACTAAACAGATAGTTGTAAGTCGAGGACTACCTGTATTCAAGAAACTCAGAAACTCCTGCCTTTGTTTGCTACTGAGATTAATAGGCTCCACAGAAATCACCATAAGAATTGCATAAAATCTTTTTCAAATATCCATAAACCATCCTCCTGGTAATATATTATAAATTAAAAATATTGCCAAAAAAATAGTTCTGTACTGCAAAAAACAAAACAAAAAACAACCAGCTCTGTTTTCACTGCTTTCTTACACATTACAAAGGATGGCAGGGGCATCAAAGAATCAAGATGGCAACTGTAACCATACACCCAAATCCCTCGCCTTCTTTCTTTGTGTTGTGCGTGTAAAATTGACAGATCTTTGGCTGTATGGTTATAGCCATCTTCTTGACTATTTTAACCTCCAAATTGGTTCATATATACATACATACATATGTACATACATACATGTGTGTGTTGTTGTTGTTCTTGTTAGTTGCGAAGTCATGTCCGACCCATTGCAACCCCATGGACAACATTCCTCCAGGCCTTCCTGTCCTCTACCATCCTCTAGAGTCCATTTAAGCTCACACCGACTGCTTCAGTGACTCCATCCAGCCACCTCGTTCTCTGTCGTCCCCTTCTTCTTTTGCCCTCAATCTTTCCCAACATTAGGCTCTTCTCCAGTGAGTCCATCCTTCTCATTAGGTGGCCAAAGTATTTGAGTTTCATCTTCAGGATCTGGCCTTCTAAAGAGCAGTCAGGGTTGATCTCCTCTAGGACTGACCGGTTTGATTGCCTTGCAGTCCAAGGGACTCGCAGGAGTCTTCTCCAGCACCATAGTTCAAAGGCTTCAATTCTTTGGCACTCAGCTTTCTTATGGTCCAACTTTCACAACCATACATTGCAACTGGGAAAACCATAGCATTGACTATACGCACTTTTGTTGGCAGGGGGATGTCTCTGCTTTTTAGTAAGCTCTAGATTTGCCATACATATACATGTACATGCCATACACACACACACACACACACACACATGCACGCACGCATGCATGCATGCATGCATACATACATACATGCATACCAGAGGTGGGTTTCAGCAGGTTCTGACAAGTTCTGGAGAATTGTAGCAGAAATTTTGAGTAGTTCGGAGAACCGGTAAAAACTGGCTGGCCCCGCCCCCATCTATTCTCTGCCTCCTGAGTCCCAGCTGATTGGGAGGAAATGGGGATTTTGCAGTAACCTTTCCCTGGAGTGGGGAGGGAATGGAGATTTTATAGTATTCTTCCCCTGGAGTGGGGTGGGAATGGAGATTTTATAGCATCCTTTCCTTGCCACGCCCACCAAGCCACACCCACCAAGCCATCCATGCCCACCAATGTAGGGGTCTGCAGTTTGCATATGTGCAGGGATTTTCCTATCTTGGGTGGCAAACCTCAGATAAGGAAGGTTATTTGCTCGTAGGCATTAAGACCCTAACTCTGTAAATAAGAGGAACAGCCGGAGAGGAAATGGGATATATGTGTATTAGACTTTAATTAAAGTCTAACATTATAAGTGCTTAAGCAAAGCAGTAATGGTTAACCAAAGACTCTAGTTACCTGGAAGATTCTGTAGCCAATGAGATGATGCCAAGTACACTGTAACTTGAAAGTAACAAACTATATAATGTCACTATGTAAGACAATAAAATCACCACATACATTCCTCAACCTTTGTGTGTGTGGTCTCTACACACCAAGCCACACCCACAGAACCAGTAGTAAAAAAATTTGAAACCCACCACTGATGCATACATACATATATTAATATACAAATGGCCCATTGGGAACCCCATATTAAAACAACAAACTTTATGTGCGGCCAGAATCGGAAAACAACATTTAATAAGGCACAGCACTTGAGTGAGATGATTCGGCTGAGATTGGCATATGTGGGTCTGATTGGGGTAGATTGTAGGGCTGATACTTAAATATAATTTTATTTTGTTACTTATTTATATATCAAATTATTGTATTTTACTCCAATTTCATTTTAAATTGCTTTTGTAGGATTTTATTAATAGTTTGTATTTGGAATTCTACATTTTGATATGGCCTATGGGCAAATCAATAAACTAAATTAAACTAAAACTAAAACTGCACATTTTTGAGAATACTATTCAAATTTCCAGGGGAATAATACCCCAGTAGAGGAAGGTCAGAAACAGTGTCTTCTGGTCCCCCTCCACAAACTTCACATAAGGGGAACTTTTCGTATCTCAACTTGGGACAAGTTCCCTAGCAGTTCCATCCCTCTCTTTAGAGAACTTCAGCACCTCTTTCCTTATTTGGAGATAGCACTGATTGGCTCATGATGTTCTCATGTTTCAAATCAAGTAGAAATCAATTATAGGCCAGTTTCAAACTGTTTGCTAGTGACTGGGGAATGTAAATGGCTCAATCAAATCCTTAAGCAGAACTGCTGTCAGTGCATGGCACAGGGGGGGAAAATGATTTGTAAGTAACAGTCTTAAAGTTGATGTAGACCAGTGATGGTGAACCTTTTGAGCTAGGTGTATCAAAAATTTGGAATAGGCCTAATTTAACATCTCTAGAGTGTCACACCCTATCCCCTAAACAAAAGAAACATTTTTTTACATATACATTTATTTTTTAAAAAAAAATAAAGTCCAATCATATTTGTGATCTCCAGGATCTGAAGTGTGCCATACAATATTCTATTGACAGGACTCTATGGCCTACCTGAGACAGCTCCGGGTCACACAAGACCTTCATGGTTTAAGCTCCTTCAGAGAATGTTCTTCTGTGGCTTCCTGCAGCCTCCAAAAGCCACATGAAAGCATGTTCCGTTCTCACATGGTTTTCAGAGGCTATGAAGGTTGTGCAAGAATCATGTGACTTCTGGAAAAACCAGAGACCTCATGAGAGCATACCTCATTCTTGCACAGCCTTTACAGCCTTCAAAAATTACATGAAAATGTGTACTTTTATCACATGACTTCTGGAGGGTCTGGAGCCATGCAAGAGAATATCCATCTCCTCAAAAAAAAAAACCCAAAAACAACCATCAGTGGTGGGATTCAGCCGGTTCGCACCGGTTCCAATGAACCAGTTGTTAAATTACCCACCCACCCACCCACTATCAAAGTGGATCCTGGGCACTGTGCTGCAATGGAGAAACAGGCAACGGAGCAGCTGGCGTGAGGGAAGGAGAAGGCCGCTTTCTCTCTTTCTTCTCCCTGCTCCTCCTCCTTCCCTCATGCCAGCTGCTTCGTTGCCCATTTCTCCATTGCAGTGCAGCACAGCACCCAGAATTCACTTTGATAGTGGCAAGGGGTGGGGGGAAAGCATAATTTAACAATCAGTTCCCCCAAGGTCAGGTTGGCCATTGCAGGAGGCTCATCCCACAGGTTCGATGGAGCTGGAGGATGGGATAGGCCACGCCTCCCACAACAGCCAACCTGATTCTGGGTGAACCGATTGCTAAATTGTTTGAATCCCACCACTGAAAAACATGTGAGAATGAGGGTGCTTTTAAGAATAACTCTGATATTGGTGAACCCAAAACATCATAGCACACATGTCATAGGTTGGCCATCATTGGTAGATAGTAGTAGACTATCAACAAATCAATTAGGGGAGAGGAGGGGAGGGAAGGGGAGGGAAACTTCTACTGTCTCTGTCCTGAGAGCTAAATGAAATGCATGCACTTTAGAAAGAGAAACAATAGAAAGAGAAATGCTGTAATGCGAAGAATTTCAAATAGATAATGCTAATGTAATTTACATAAATCCATAATGCATTTTCAGAATGCAAAATACTCTAATTTAATAATGTCTCTGATGATTGCTGTAATAACTTTGCATATTTGTAAATTGTATCAGGATTTACAGTTATTTGTGGGTTGGGTATGTGTGCTTCTTTATTATTTTCCAAATACTGGATAAAAAAAACCCCGATGCCTCTGAAAAGGAATGTATTTTATCTCTCCAAAATAAATTAATTTCTATCCAGATAGAAAAATGAATGTGGGGGTGTATGCAAAGTTGCAGATCTGCATAGATGTGACTCCTCTCCCCATTAATTTTGTGTATACAGAAGATATCCAACATGGAGCTTGAGTTACCCTTAAACACACAGGCCTTTTAACATTAGAATAAGATTCATGTGACCATTTAAAATTCTCCATGAAATCTATGGTAAGAGAAATTAAATGGGGAATTTCTACACATTTTTCTAATATTTTTTGAAGTGCAAGGGTCCGACATTAATAGGGATAATAACTTTATTTTTTTAAGTGAACTATTTTTCCCCCGGTGCTTATCCTGTCTTGCAATTTAATGAAAATATGGAAAAAAGGGGAGACTGAAGAAATGATTGTGCAATGCTCTGTGGAGAAATGATTGTACAAGAAAGACAGAACCATCATATCTTTTGCCAGCTCTTATAGCCTGACTTATAGCCTGGCTAAGACACTGAGCTTGTTGATCAGAAAGGTCAGTGGTTTGAATCGCTAGTACAGGTCTTCTGCATGGACTAGATGACCTCCAAGGTTCCTTCCAACTCTGTTACTGTTACAAGCCACCCATGTGAAGCTCACTGAAATTCTCTTCTCTCAAAGATGCTTCAAAAGGAATTCTTTTTCATCAAATTGAATGAGAACTCGTGGGGGGGAAATGAAAGACAATTTCTCTGCCTGACACTATTTTCTTGCAGGTCTGCTCTTTTGCAGGATTTACTTACTTACTGTCATTTAGCTGTACAACCTTTGATGATCCCTAGGGGGCAGGCAGGAGATACAGAAACCATTACCGCTTTGGTGCCACCTAGTGGATGTATGACAGACTCAAGTCTTCAATCCATAGTTACAATGATTTTTTTAAAAAAAAAAACAGTAAAATATTCAGCAGTACAAGAAGACAGTTTTTTTTTCAAAAAAAAACAATAACAACATCAATTATTTGGAGTACAACAGAAAAGGGGGGAAATTGCACCACTTAGAGAAAATGCAGCATTGCGCATGCCAGTGAGAAGTGGTTTTTCATGTGCTACATTATGTTGAACAGGGTATGAATTTCAACTGAGGGAACCTACCATGGATCTTAGGATGTTGCATGTTTAAACTCTGTAGAGAATAGCATGACCTGGATGGATTCCATGTACATCATGTGGTGTAGAGGAAACAAAATTAATGTTTATACTCCTCCTGGAAGAGAGGGGAAGATAAAAAGGCAGCTGTGTAGAAAAACCTTGGGATATTCTTTAGCACCATAGCTGACCTCTATCTCTTTTCTGGACAAGTGGACACACTTCCAATCAATGCATTGGGCTACAGCTACCTACCCTGAGAACTGTGGGGATTAAAAATAAAGCTGTTGGAAATAAAGATAATGCTGCTAGCTGGTGTTTTGCTTTACCAAATCCCATTTTGCTATGTTTTTATTTTTAAAGGAAAAATAATATGTCCTAAGACAAAATAAGGATTGTATTAGACATTAGTAGAGATATCTAGAATATAGATCATCCTTCCACAACTTGGATATTGTCTTGGTGTGTGAAGTTTAATGTGCAGAATTTCATAGAAAGCTGGGCCACTATAGAAAATTCTGAGAAGTAAAGTCTATCCTATTGGAGATACCTATAGGTAGGTATAAATTTAGAGATATAAATTTCTAAAATAAAATAATCAATTTAAGTTTAAAATAGATGATAGAGGGTGGAAGGAAGGAAGGATGGATGGATAGATGGATGGATAAATGGATGGATTAGACAGACAGACAGACAGATAGAGGTAGATAGGTAGGGGTGGGTAGGTAGATAGGTAGATAGAGATAGAGATAGATGGATGGATGGGTGGATGGATGGAGAGAGAGAGAAAGAGAGAGAGAGAAAGAGAGAGAGGCAGGCAGACAGACAGGCAGATAGACGTGTGTGAGAGAATCTATCCACAAGTGAAAATTAAGATCCTTAAATTAAGGTCCTTAACTTAGTGTAGATCTCTTAGTTCCCACTTTTAAAAAGCATTCTTCAGCAGAATAGGCCCTTAAACAAGATTCTGGTTTTTTTATATCAACAAAAATAAATCCAGCTAGGATACGAGAGGGGTTCCCTGTTATATAGAATTAGAAGATTTTCATAATTCACATGTGCTTAATATCTCCACTTTACAACTTGTCCCATTACTTATCTTTATTATCCCAAAGGTTGTCAGGGAAGATGATAGCACTGTAAGGCAGATGATTTAAAAGCAATGGTGAAAAATTGGCCCATGAGGTTTCAAAGAAAGAGCAGAAACAGCAGGAACTGCCTACCATCAAAAGTAGCCAGGGGGATAAAGGTGATTTTTATAGTTTTCCTCCTTTCCGGCTCACATTTGTCTTAATTAATCACATTTTATGTCTTCTCCAAGGAGTTCATGGTGATTTCCATAGTTCACCTCATGGGTGGGTCTACTTACCTTTACTACCGGTTCACAACGGGATCGTATGAGCAGATCGCAGGTGACGACATCCGGGGCAGTGGGCGGGGCCCCGCCGGTTTTACTACTGGTTCTTGCGAACTGGTCCGAACCGGGGGCAAAAGAGAAAAAGTTACTCACTCAAGCTCAAACCATGAGCATCATGGTTTACACAAGATTTATTTTTTTTTCTTCTCCAAAGTTTTATGGTCTTGTGCAGAGGGAAAGGTAACTTTGATTGCATAAAGGGAGGGTGGGAAGGATGCAAGTAGCCTCCCTCTCTGTCCTGCATTCAGGGTAAGGATCAATCTCACCTTGCCTGCAATTAGGTGCAGAGGAGAATCATAGATTTAGAAAGATCCTTGAGGCCATCAAATCCAACCTATTATTTGGATATATTGGCCACCAGAATGCACCACACAACTGATTTAATCCCACTGGGGGTCATCATAGATGGTAGCCAGTTGTTATTCACATAACTTTTGAATTTTAAATGACTATAAGTGCATTAGCTCAGTATTGACATCCAAATTTTTTTACTACCAGTTTTGTGGGTGTGGCTCGGTGGGCGTGGCAGGGGAAGGATACCACAAAATTTCCATTCCCACCCCACTCCAGGGGAGAATACTGCAAAATCCCCATTCCCTCCCCACTCCTGGGGGAAGGATACTGCAAAATCTCCATTCCCACCCTACTCTGAGGCCAGCCAAAGGTGGTATTTGCCAGTTCTCTGAACTACTCAAAATTTCTGCTCTCTGTTCACCAGAACCCGTCAGAACCTGTTGGATTTCACCCCTGCATTAGCTCTAGAGCAGGGGTGTCAAACTCGATTTCATTGAGGGCCGCATTAGGGTTGTGTTTGATCTCAGGGGGCTGAGGTGGGCGTGGCCAGGTGGGCATGGCCAACTCGATGTCACTAGTATTGGGGGTACCTGTGGTGGCCTGAGTGCTCTGCCAGTGAAAATGGGCTCCTGAGCTCTGTTTTTGGCTGTGACGGCCTCCTGGAACCCTCTGCTGGCAAAAACGGAGCTTGGGAGAGCTGCACATTGCCTTCCTGAGCTCCATTTATGCTGGCAGAGGCACCATGGGCTGGTCCTTCATTGTTTCCAGGGTGGCCCTGCGGGCCAGATCTAAGCACCAACCCGTAGGCCGGTCCAGCCCATGGGCCTTGAGTTTGACACCCCTGCTCTAGAGTATTAGCTCTACATTGTAGACAGAAGAACAGATGCTTTGGAATTGTGGAGGCGGAGTAGACTCTTGAGAATCCCTTGGATTACATGGGGATCAAATCAGTCAATCCTAAAGGAAATCAACCCTGACTGTTCTTTGGAAGAGCAGATACTGAAGCTGAAGCTCAAATACTTTATCTATCACATGAAATGTGAGGATTCATTGGAAAAGACCTTGATGCTGGGAAAGATCAAATACAAAGGAAGAAGTGGAAGGCATAGGATGAAATGGTTTATATAGTGTTATCAACACAAAGAATATGAATCTGGGCAATCTCTGGAAGGCAGTGGAGGACAAGGGAACCTGGTGTGCTATGGTCCATGGGGTTGCAAAGAGTTGGATACGATTTAGCAACTGAGCAACAAAATAAGCAGAACATTTGGTTCTGGCACTCAAATAATTTCAGGAGAGATATAGAGAGCCAATCAGAATGTATATCCAGTCCACCTTCCTTACATTCTTAGAACAGAAGGGCATAAATGTTACAGTATATTGTGTATTGTTGCAGTTGAAGCTGAAGTAGTCATTGACAGGTAGGACATTGTAGTACATAATTTTATGTACTACGCTTAGGTCAGTCTGAAAGTGGTTTAGGCAAGTTTGGCTTGCCTAGTTTCAGACTGAAAAGTAAAAGTAGTCCTTGAAATTAATCAGAACTCAGAAAGCCACATTCCTTCAGTCTTGATTTCTACTTCTGATTAACATTAAACATTTTCATTTATTTTGGTTTTAGGACGGGCGTAACCAAACTTTTAAAAGGTTATGGATTATCCTTCAAAAAAAAATGGTTAAAACTAATAGGTATCCACAAGGATGGCCTCTTTCTTCTTGTGGCCTTTTTTAGTCTGTTGGATACAAAGGTAAATTGTGATTCTATGGATTCTTTATTGAAGCAGTTGTGATTTTGAGCTATGCATTTAGCCAATAGTACTAGGTATAGACTCTAAAATGAAACACTGGCAAGTTAGACAATCACTTGAATGCAATCATTTATTCACTCTGATCAGATAAATCAATCAAATACTGTTCTTTGGCACCGCAGAGTTTTAGTGAACTCTGCTAGTGAACTTTAATATTTTATCCTCAGTGCTTCTTGATGGCAGATTTAAGGAGATGAGTTGATGCCAAAGGTTAAGCCCTTATGGTGATGAATTGCTGGTTCATGTTTTATTATTCTCATGCAACATTTTAATAATATCTCTTAGGGGAAAAAAATCTCCTGGACAAACAGTGTTTTGTCCAATCAAAATTTTAACATAAAGTACATAGTAACCAAATCAATAGCAAGCAGCAAATATCTAATTTTCTTTTTCCTCTCCTTCACTCTGTCTCTTCTATATTTTGTTTAACTGGCAGTTTTATATTTGGCTGTGTGAAGATATTATAAATGTTAAAAGATAAATCAATATTGCCTATCTCCCATTATATTTTCTGTTATGTCAACATGACTCTGTGATACCTCCAGGACCACTACTTCCAGGTAGAGACACTGTTCATCTCAGTTTAAAAATTTCAGATAGAGTTATAAGAGATAAATATATATAGTGCAACTGGAGTTCAAAGCCAGCTATTTAATCCAAGACTAGACTTTAATCCAAGACTTTACTAGATGAATAGTAGAAGCAAGATTCGAACCAGTAACTTACTAGCTTGCTATCTGTGATATTATTTCCATAGCTGTAAAATGAAATAAAGTTTACGCTGAAGTTTAAAATGTTCTCAAATCAACATGTAGTCATATTTATAAAAGTAATCCTCGAGTTACAAATATAACGGAACCTGCTCATTCCATTTGTAACCTGAGGATTTGTGGGAGTGAATCTCGTACCTTGAATGGGATCACTCCCTCCTTTCGCCCACTCATTCGCTAATCAAATGCGAGGCTTGTTAAATGTACATGAGGTATTTCAGGGTGGGAAAGGCCATGAGGGTGCCTACTGATGGAACAGGCTACCTGCCTAAGACCATCCAAGGCCTCCCTGACCCACTGAAATATCTCATGCTCCCCAAATTGCTTTCCCCAGAACCTGCCATGCTGTATCACTTACCTTGTGAAGATCTAGCAAACAGTCTCCTCTCCAGCCTCATACACCCCTCTGTAGTTCCGTTCAGGCCTCTGCAGGCCTCCGCTGGCCTGTTGCAGGCTGAAATGGAGCTTCCGGGTGCTGGACCGGCACTACAAGGCTTCATTCAATCCTCCACGGGCCTTCCCCAGCCCATTGCAAGCTAAAATGGAGCTTCCAGGGGTCAGATCCAGCCCCTGGAAGCTCCATTTTGACCTGTAACAGGCCGGGGGAGGCCCGCAGAGGGCTGAACGGAGCTTTGGATGACTGGATCCAGCCCCTGGAGGCTCCATTTCAGCTTGCAGGCCAGGGGAGGCCCACAGAGAGCCAAACGGGGCTTCTGAGGGGCAGGCCTGAGAGACAGGGCTTTGGCAATCATCCCCAAGAGGCATAATTTAAAACAGATAAGGCTCATAACTCTCATTTGTTTGCTAAGGGTTCATTTCTAAGCAATAAGTTAAAAGGCAACAAGCAGGGAAGGTATTATGCTGAAATGCATTAAAAGCAATGCTTAAAAAATCTTGTCCAGCTTCTTTTTTCCCCACTATAGCCCCTAGGAAGCCCCTCCCCAAAAGGGAATGGAGGCAAGGAACTTTCCATGATCAGCTTCTGATGTTTCCATACGTTTCTACATCTGAGGCTCTTATTAGCTAACTATTCATGATACCAACCAATTCTCCCTAAAGGTGTCTTGTAGGTTTCAAAGGAAGCAATTTCTACTGGGAAAATGGTTGAAATTTAGTAATTTATAGAATCATAAAGATGGAATGAGCTATTTGGACCATTAAGTCTAATCTCTTTTCAACGAAGGGATTCAAACTGAAGCATTTTCAAGAGAAAGCTGTCCAGCATCTGTTTGATTGTGTCACTGAAGAGGGTAGTTGACTGTCAAATGGCTCTTATTGTGACCACTTTTCAATATCTTCTGTAACTTAAGACTATTATTCTGCAACCAATACTCACAAAAATAGATTGTGGTCTTCTCCTGTGCCATACTCTTCAGGCATTTGAAGGTAACTACTATATTCTGCTGTTCTTATCCAACCACTATTTTCAGGGTCTCCTGATTGAGCTGGGGGTTGGACTAGAAGACCTCCAAGGTCCCTTCCAGCTCTATTATTCTGTACTCTAACATAATGACTTCCCTCCATTTCATCTTGTATTTTTAAGTTTCCAGCCCTTGGTTATTTGTTGGCATTTTCTCAACACCTCTGAATTTGTCTGAATCCTCAAATGCTTCCATGAGATGGAATCAAGCCAAGAATAGAATAGAACAGAACTCAAAATTTCTGCTACCGGTTCTTTGAACTGCTCAAAATTTCCGCTGCCGGTTCTTCAGAACCTGTCAGAACCTGAAGGATTTCACCCCTGCCTCATACACATATCTACAGTATATTGAGCCTTGGTGGCGCAGTGGTTAGAATGCAGTAGTGCAGGCTACTTCTGTTGCCTGCCAACTGCCTGTAGTTTGGCAGATTGAATTTCACCAGGCTCCAGGTTGACTCAGCCTTCCATCCTTCCAAGGTGGGTAAAATGAAAACCCAGATTGTTGGGGGCAATATGCTGACTCTGTAAACTACTTAGAGAGGGCTGTAAAAGCATTGTGAAGCAGTATATAAGTCTAAGTGCTATTGCTATATGACCCAGAGGAACATCACACTCTAGTTTGATACATATTCATGGTGGGGGAAAAAAAAGAATCCTGTGAATTTACAAGATAGATGGCATAAGGATCAAAGCTGTTACAGAATCTACTAGCCCTACTCTAGGTACTTCAAAACCTCCTCCCAGAGGGGAGCAACAGAAACAGACCGTGAAGTGGGTGTGTGGGGTCTCTAACAATGCTTCGAGTTCTAAGCACATAGTGCTTATAAGCAGTATCCTGAATAATGGGTAGCGAGCTTCCTATAATCTTCTCAGCTGTCCTTACCAGTCTCTGTATGGACCTGTATGGATCAGGGGTGAATTCTACTTACCTTTACTACCGGTTCGCATCGTGCCAGCGCGCATGTGCAGATCGCTTCTGATGACGTCCAGGTCAGTGGGCGGAGCCTCCCGCCAGTTTTACTACTGGTTCTATAGAACCGGTCTGAACCGGGGGCAACCTACCACTGGTATGAATCTGAGGCACTGCTGCCACCAAACCAAACAGTGCAAAATATAATGTAGCTATTCCTTTACAATCATGATGTCATATGATTAGTCAGGCTATTTAAACAAATAAGTAAACAAACAAGAAAAAACAAGTTCTTGGTCAAACTGAGCATAGAAGTAAGGGTGAAAAGAAGCACTTCAATACTACAGAATTAACTCATTTTCTGGGTTTACACAGTACTGTACACTAAACAACATACACACAAACCCTAATCAAGGTTAACCCTCATCAAGCATAGCAAGTTGCTAAATTTGTAACTGATCTGCTTTAAATAGCTTGTGTGATACAACCTTGTGTAGGCATGCTCATGTCCATGTTCATTTAATAACAGATAAGAAATTGAACTACATATGCATGTTCAACTTTGGGATTTTCTGCATTACCAAACACCCACCACGGATAACTGATACATATGTGTAAAATTAATTTGTGTTAGTTCATGCATGAGTCCCTTTTTGAAAGCAAAATTATTATTTTTCTGCCAATACCTTGATTCCAAGGTATTTCCAAAACAAGGTAATACAGCACTATTCCCCCCCACCCCCAAATGTCCTGGAATAATGTAGAACATGACGCATTCTGGGAAAAGAAAATTTTAGCCAACAATTTAGCCGTCGTTGAAATCATTTGAGTAAGTGCTATCACAGCATGACACCTGCAATTAAGATAAAAGCAAGGGCAATGTATTATAATAAATAAAAGGAATGCAAGTTATAATTATAAGCCTAACTTTAAATAGGAACACGGGTGATTCTTTTTTTAAATGACCAGTGAAAATAATTAGGTTTCCAGTAACCAAAATAAAAATGGAGAACCTAAAAAGAGAGAGGGAGAAAATTCCTGCATTATCTTTTCCCTTTTTCTTCCAGCTCTGTTATTCTCTTCTATGTCCTTTCTTTTGACTTAAATGAAAGATGAGATGAGAGAAGCCACTTCCCAACAGGTAACCCAAAATGGGTTGCATGTGACTCTTTCTGTTGCTAAGCAACCATAAGGAACTCTCTTTGACCTGCAATTATCCAAAATTGGCAAAACATCCTGCCCATTTATGAACTGCAGTGATAGCAAATGAATCCCCAAATCCAAAGATCAGGCTTACATAGAAGATTGTTTCACATCTTTACAGAGTAGGGAGAGAGGGGGGAGGGGGAGGGGGGAAGAGGAGAGGGGGGGAGAAGGGGGAGAGACCATCTAGTCTAAGCAAAAAAACCCTATTTTTTCCAGTTGGTATCAGCAGCAGCCACCAGAAATGTGTAGGAAAGCTATAAGAAGGTCACGAAAGCAGTAATTATACCCTGAAGTCAGTTCTCCCAGCAAGAATATTAAGAATATTCAAAGACAAGGACATTCCTTTGAGAGAGATCTCCCCTAACACAAATTTGTCAAGGAGCAATGCCAAGTTGTTAAATTCAGAACGTTGCAGCAAGATGCAAAGATTTCATTTTAAATCAGCAGCACTATTTGAATATGACACACACACCAAATGACCCTGGACTCTCAGTTATTTTCTCAGACCCTACCTGAAAAGTAAGTTGTGGTGAGAATAACCTGGAAAATAGGGAGGGACAGGTATGCCATTCAGAGCTCCTGGGAGGAAGAGTAAAAAAATAAATGAGAATGTCCTTTCTGTAAAAATTAAACAATGAAGTTTTCAGCCTGCAGAAGAATTAGGTATTTCTTCGGAGCTGATTTGGGAATTCCTTTGTTTCAGCTGATGAAGTCTTCTTCTTAGCCTCTTTTCCACTCAACTATGGGGTCTGTTTGTTTACTCCGTGCTAGCCTAGTTCACATGGCACAGCCATCAATTCAGGGGTGAAATCCAGCAGGTTCTGACAGGTTCTAGAGAACCAGTAGTGGAAATTTTGAGTAGTTCGGAGAACTGGCAAATACCATCTCTGGCTGGCCCGAGTGGGAATGGAGATTTTGCAATATCCTTTCCCCAGGAATGGGGAGGGAATGGGGATTTTGCAGTATCCTTCCCCTACCACGGCCACCAAGCCACGCCCACAGAACCGGTAGTAAAAAAAATTGAATTCCACCACTGTATCAACTCATGGTGCAACCAGGGGTTTGTCTTCACCAGAGGTGGTATTCACTTACCTTCGCTAATTGTTTGCAAATGTGTATGTGTGTGTGTGCGGGCGCACTCTGCTCATGAGCACCACCTCCGCTTATGCGCATGCGCAGAGTATAAATGGGACATGATAAGATCCGGGTGGGTGGGGGGAGCCTCCCGCAGCCACCGCTACCGGTTCGCCAGAACCGGTTAGAACCAGCTAAATACCACTACTGGTCTTCATCCAATTTGTCACTGAACTTGGTGCTGCTTTTTGGAGATGAATGTGACTGGCCCAAAATCACCTACCTACCTTCCTATCTAAAGAGGATTACAACCTAGATCACTCCTCACTTAATCCAGTATAACCAGTGCATTGGCTGTCTGGCTGATGATTTCAAAGATAGAAAATAAACCCAAATACCAATCATGGACTGACCCAGATGCACATACCAAATTCTGGATGTATATTTGTTCAGAGGCAAAGAACATGAATTTAAAAATCCAATGGGGAACAAAATGCCTTTCTTCTGGCATGGAGTCACACATTAGCTGAAATAGTTGGCCGCTGAAGGAGATCTTCATCCCAGCCCTTAGAGTTCATTCATGTATGAACTAAGTGCTAAAAGCTACTTACTTGACAGTTACAACTTCTATGGGGTTAGTAAGCTGGGAAGAAAGCTTCAAGGACTGGCCATCAGAGTGGCAATGGTGACACCTGCAGATTACATTTTGTATTACCAGTTGAAAAACTAGAAAGAAGGATGAGTGCAGATCTGCAAGCTATCTGTCAAACCAAATGACTGACACAACATAGCTCATCTAACATATACATGAAGTACATACATGAGCCGTGGTGGCGCAGTGGTTAGAACTGCAGTATTGCAGGCTAACTCTGCCCCCTGCCAGGATTTTGATCCTCACTGGCTCAAGGTTGACTCAGCCTTCCATCCTTCTGAGGTCAGTAAAACGAGAACCCAGATTGTTGGGTAATATGCGGACTCTGTAAACCACTTAGAGAATGCTGTACGGCACTATAAATTGGTACATAAGTCTAAATGCTGTTGCTATTGCTATTTAGCTTAACAGCTAAATGCTGTTAAGTCAGAAGAGTCTTTGGACAAAGGAAGAAAAGAAAGAAAAAAAGATGGGACTCTGTATTAACACATAGTTAACAGATATTATGATCATCCATTGTGGTGCTGATAAAAGATGAGAATATAGGACCAACAAACATGTGCTAATAAACTTTGATGGCATTCAGAAAACTTAAAACAAGTGAAGATGGACAAAGTCAACCCTCAACTAGTACAGGGGTGTCAAACTCAATTTCATTGAGGGACGCATCAGGGTTGTGTTTGACCTCAGGGGCGGGGTGTGTAGTAGGGTGGGCATGGCCAGCTCAGTATCAATCATCAACACTTCGTTTTCAGCTGTGATGGCCTCCTGTAGCCCTCTGCCAGCGAAAATGGCACCTGGGTGGACCACACATAGCCTCCCCGAGCTCCATTTTTGCTGGCAGAGGGTTGCAGAAAGCCGTCGCAACCAAAAACGAAATCGGGAAGGCTGCATGTGGCCCTCCTGAGCTCCATTTTTGCTGGCAGAGGCACCACAGGCCGGTCGCTCGCTGTTTCCAGGGTAGGCCAACAGGCCTTGAGTTTGACACCCCTGAACTAGCAGGTTTGATAGACAAAATGAAGGCAATTAGGGACAAAAATACCAGTTCCATGGAGGATAAAGGCCAACAAGAAGAGATTGCTCCTACTTCTGTACTTTTTAGTGATCTTCTCCAGGCATGCTCAAAAGGAGGACTTCAAAGCAGATGAACTTCTGGGTTTCTTCTACAGTATTCTTCTATTTCTGACAATATGTTTTATTTCTTAATCCAGTCTTCTTTTGGCTTGGCTTGGCTTGGCTTGGCTTGGCTTGGCTTGGCTTGGCTTGGCTTGGCTTGGCTTGGCTTGGCTTGGCTTGGCTTGGCTTGGCTTGGCTTGGCTTGGCTTTCTAGCATAAAAACAAAAACAAACAAAAATTGCCCAGTTTAATAAAAACTGTAAGAGCTTACTAAGGGCTGATGTTTTTAGTTATCTGGATTTGACACTGGATGTGTTACTGGCTGAGTTATTTCTGTTGTTGTTTGGTATTATTGTGGTGAAATAGTGACTTTTCTATGGACTCAAATACATTATTGTGAATTAAATAAGCTGGCCAATCATATACCTCTAGAAGTCTATAACCATTTTTTTTCTTTTATTGCTTTCAGCAGCTGGAAATTTTATCTATATCTATGGCAAGCATTGAGACTCTCTTAAAGGGAGATAAATATGGCCCATGAACTTTCTTCAGATAGCTTCCAGCTACATGTCCACATCCATTATCTCCATTCCTACCTCTATCCAATTTCCCTTCTCTTCCATTAGCTCAGTCTTCTCTTCCCAAAATCCAGTTCCTCCACCTCTTCTTGAATTGCCTTCCCTGGAACTAGGAAAATTCCAGTAAGACACTAACTGGAGATAATTGCTTTCCTTTACAAACCTTCAAAATAACCTCCATTGTTCTCAGTGGAAACTGACACTTTATTGATGTGCTGAAGACAAACTTTTGAAAAGTATCGATTGCTTCAACGGAAAAGGTAGCCTGTCCCTCTGAAAAGTTCAAATTGTATTTGAAAAAAAAAAAATCCCTCCTGCACTGCAGTTAGACCTTAGAATAACCTCCATTGATGTTGATGGGAGCTTTTAAAATTCCTTCTGGATGTTTGAGTTTGCATTTAGTTCTGGTCAACTGTGTAAGAAACTATCTCTATGCTGGTGTGCTTATTCAAATGTTTTTGCCCTGAGCCAATTCGGTCTGTTAAGTCCCATTCCGCAACATGTCTCAGCATTATTTATGAGAGAAAACTAGGTCCTGTCTCTTCTAACTACAACTGTTTTACAGCATCATCAGTTTAGCCTCCAGGTCCTAAAAGTCCTTTTCTTTGCATAAGTCATGACCTTGAGAATCTCATTTGTTAAGCAAATATCTCTTTATTCTCAATTGCTCAAGTGCACAGTGTTTCATACCTTTTCTGTTCTTCTTTCATTACCTACCCCCTAATTATACTGGACTTACCATGTCCCTTATGAAGTTAGACTTCCTACAACCAGGCAGAAAGCAGGAAGGGATGTATTTAGATCCTAACATCGGCTGGAGAAGAGCCTAATACTGGGAAAGATCGATGGCAAAAGAAGAAGGGGATGGCAGAGAACGAGGTGGCTGGATGGAGTCACTGAAGCAGTAGGCATGAGCTTAAATGGACTCCAGAGGATGGTAGAAGACAGGAAGGCCTGGAGGAATGTTGTCCATGGGGTTGTGTTGGGTCAGACATGACTTTGCAACTAACAACAACAACAACAACAACAACAACAACAACAATCGGCTAGTGGGTTAGGGACAGAATTTGACATGCTAAGGCAAAGCCCAGCTGCATAGGAGCAAATACTTCTGAGAACAGGGAGAGACCAAACACAAAACCTTTCCAATCAGAAAATGCATCCACTGCCATTCTTGTTTGCCTACTTTAAAGACGAAACAGAGATATCACAGCACTTTTCCAAAAACATACCTAGGTTAGCAGAATGAAAGAAATACAGATCATCAGAACCTTCTTTCCAATTTTAAGCTTCAGACAAAAATTGGCATAAGGTTTTGCAGTAGATTTTGTGGCTTCCTATTTGACCATTTCACAGTGCGAGGAGGAGGAGGAGGAGAAGGAGAAGGAAAAGGAGAAGGAGGAGGTGGTAGTGGTTATTTACTGGCCTCTGGCTGGTTTTCTAGCAGGTGGTGTCCTTAGGTTCCACCAATGGAGCATGAGATGAACTCATAATCAACTATAGAGTTTTGGCATCTATAACTCCCAGAATGTTTCTGCTAATGTTCAAAATATGACAAGTGCATCATGTTGGGGTTGACACTGAACTAAAAGGAACTCTTCATCCACTAAATGAACCAGGATTGTTTTAATTTAACAGAATAACAGAGTTTGGATTACTGTATAGAGCCAAGTGAACTTAAGGGTCACTTGTGATACTTTGCCTTTCCATGACATATTTCACCAGTTTAGTTAAAAAAATCTAGTGGCTGTATTTACATAAGGCACTTAGTATGATTCTTAATTATCTTAATTATTTTTTGTGGTATAAGATGTTCTGCAAATTTAACCCGTATAACAAAATTATAATTCTAAGTAATCTCTGAACCAAGAAAAAAAGGCTGCATGTGTTATGTTAACACTACCTATGATTCCATAGCCTCATTTAAGGCAGGTTTCAATTACTTAAAATGTGTGTTTTAACAAAAACACCAACATAAATCTTTGTATAGTTTCTCTATATTTAGAAAGATTATAGTGACCTAATCACCGTGAGAGGGTGGTTGGATCGATTTTCCCCCTTGGATTGTGGTCGTTGTGGATTTGGACTGTGTCCTCTGTTGTGAGGGGACAGTGGACTTGGCCCTGTGAATTATGTGTGAGATTCCCCATTTCTCTGTCTTCTCCCCTGTCCTTTTTAAGGACCCTTAGGATATGGTCATGTCTATCCACTATGATCAAACTGTACTCAGCAGCGGAGCTTCTTGGTCTGCAAGACTCCCCCCTCTCACAGGCTTGGCCCTCCACTCTATCGAGGGCCTACCTCGATGACAGGCTTTGGAACCCCGAGAGGTGGCATGTCGCAAAGAGGGGGTTGTGGGGTTTTTTAAAATTGTCTGTGTCTAATCTTTTAAGGGGTTTGGGGAGGGGGTGGTATTGGAATTAGGGTCATGGGTTTGGGGGATAACCCACCAAGGGGAAGGTCAGGCCCGGCCATGACGTGCAGCAGGGCGGGTGGGGGACCCGGGGGCAATGGAGGGGGTCGAGCTTGTTCAGACTGTGTTTTTACCATTTGTACTGTGAGTGGGAGGGATAGATATGGCGGGAGCAGGGGGCCATATCATGTTAAGGGAGCACGCACCCGCTGTCTCCAAGCGGTAGGGTGCTCCGGCCCCCAAGGCTCCACCCGTTCGCCAGGTTGCACAGATCCTCACGGCCCGGGCCTTCGTCTGATGTTGTGCAATGCCAGGTCCGTAGTAAATAAAGCCCCCCTCATCTGTGATTTTGTTCAGGAGGGGGGAGCAGACCTGGTGGGTATTATGGAGACCTGGTTGGGCCCGGAGGGAGGGGTCCCTCTGGTAGAAATGTGCCCACCAGGCTTCCACGCATTCCATCAGCCGAGGTCACAGGGGAGGGGCGGGGGAGTAGCGGTTATTATTAGAGAAGACCTTAGGCCGAGGAAGACCACTGTACCTCAGACAGCTGGTTGTGAGTCCCTCCTTGTGAAGTGGGGCCATGGGGTTCAGATGGGTTTGCTGATCACGTACCTGGCTCCCTGCCACGTGGCAGCAACCCTGCCTGAGCTACTCAACGTTATCGCTGCGGTGGCGGTTGATACCCCCAGACTTATGGTCATGGGGGATTTCAACCTGCCATCCGTGGGTGAGACGTCTGAGGTGGCGCAGGAGTTCATGGCTTCCATGATGGCCATGGACTTGACGCAGCTAATTCATGACCCTACGCACATAGGGGGAAACACACTGGACTTGGTTTTTGTCTCTGGACAGTGGTTGAGTGATCTGGGGATAGGGGATATAGTCATTGAGCCCTTGTCATGGTCGGATCACTCTCTCCTTCGCCTTGACCTTCGAACTGCAGCACCCCGCTGCAGGGAGGCGGAACCGATAAGATGGTACCGCCCCAGGTGCCTGATGGAACCCGACAGGTTCCAGATGGAGCTTGGGCCAATTCCTGAGGTTCTGGCTCACGCCTCGACTGGAGACCTAGTGGCCGCCTGGGATAGGGCGGCTGCTGGGGCTCTGGATCGAGTCATGCCTTTGCGGCCTCTGACCCGGCGCAGATCTCGCCTGGCTCCTTGGTTTACCGAGGAGCTGAGGGAAATGAAGCGCTGGAAAAGACACCTAGAGAGTAGTTGGAGGGCCAGTCTTTCTGAATCCGACCGGACACTGGTAAGATCCCATATTAGGACTTACCTAGTGGCGATAAAAGCAGCAAAGCGTACGCATTTTGCTGCTCTTATTACGTCATCAGATAATCGCCTGGCCGCCCTGTTTAGGGTGACCCGCTCCCTGCTCCACCAGGAAGCGCGGGAGGACCCCTTGGAGGGAAGAGCCGAGGATTTTGTTCAGTATCTGCATGACAAAATCACTCAGATTCGGGAAGGTCTGGGCTCTGACTGGGTAGATCCAGTGAGAGTGACGGAGGCAGGTCTTGAGACTGTTATCTGGGATGAGTTTGATCCTGTGACCCCAGATGACGTGGACAGGATTCTGGGTAGATTGAACACGACCACATGTTTGTTGGACCCGTGTCCCTCCTGGTTAGTGCTGGCTTCCCGGGAGGTGACGCGAGGCTGGCTCCAGGGGATTATAAATGCTTCATTGGGTGAGGGTGTCTTCCCCACCGCCCTTAAGGAAGCGGTGGTGAGGCCCCTCCTCAAGAAGCCTCCCCTGGACCCGGCAGTATTGGCTAATTATTGTCCAGTCTCCAACCTTCATTTTGTGGCAAAGGTTGTTGAGAGTGTGGTTGCGGGACAGCTTCCCCAGTACCGGGATGAAGCGGCGTATCTGGATCCGTTCCAGTCGGGTTTCAGGCCTGGGTACAGTACGGAAACGGCATTGGTCCTCTGTCCTGGTCCTGTTAGATCTCTCAGCGGCTTTTGATACCATCGACCATGGTATCATGCTGCACCGGTTGGAAGAGTTGGGGGTGGGAGGCACCATACTAAGGTGGTTCTCCTCCTTTCTCTCTGACCGGTCGCAGTCTGTGTTGACAGGGGGGCAGAGGTCGACCCGAGGCCCCTCATATGTGGGGTGCCGCAGGGATCAGTCCTCTCGCCCCTTTTGTTCAACATTTATGTAAAGCCGCTGGGCGAGATCATCCATGGTTTTGGGGTGAAGTACCATCAGTACGCGGATGACACCCAGCTGTACATCTCCACCCCGGACCACCCCAACGATGCCCTTGAAGTGATGTCCCAGTGCCTGGAGGCCGTACGGATCTGGATGGGGAGGAACAGGCTCAGGCTCAACCCATCCAAGACTGAGTGGCTGTGGTTTCCGATGTCCCGATATAGTCAGCTGGTGCCATCACTGACTATTGGGGGCGAATCATTGGCCCCACGGATAGGGCTCGCAACTTGGGTGTCCTCCTGGATTCACAGCTGTCTTTAGAAGAGCATGTGACAGCCGTGACCGGGAGGATTTTTCATCAGGTTCGCCTGATCCACCAGTTGCGTCCCTATCTAGATCGGGACTCCCTACACACAGTCACTCATGCCCTTGTTACCTCTCGTCTGGACTATTGCAACGCTCTCTACATGGGGCTCCCCTTGAGGTGCACTCAGAGGCTCCAACTGGCGCAGAGTGCGGCCGCGCGGGTGGTGATGGGAGCGACATGGAGTTCCCATGTAACACCTCTCCTGCGCGAGCTGCACTGGCTCCTGGTGGTCTTCCGAGTGCACTTCAAGGTTTTGGTTATCACCTTTAAAGCGCTCCATGGCTTAGCACCTGGTTATTTACGGGACTGCCTTCTACCACCAATAGCCTCCCACCGGCCAGTACTCTCCCATAGAGAGGGGCTCCTCCGAGTGCCGTCGGCCAAACAATGTCGGCTGTCGGCCCCTAGGGGGAGAGCCTTCTCTGTGGGGGCACCTACGATCTGGAATGAGCTCCCCCCACCCGGAGATACGTAGGATCCCGGATCTGCGCACCTTCCGCCGCGCGCTTAAGACTTTTCTATTTCATCAAGCCGGCCTGGCCTAAATCTTCCCCCTTTTTAAATGTGGAAATTTTAAATGTGGAAATTTTAATTTTTTTTTTTTAATTGAAAAAGTTTTCAAATACAAGTTTTTCCCCCTTCCCCCCCCCCCCTCTTCCCTAACCCACCCTTTCCACCCAACCCCCCCTGTGACTTCTTCACAACAATAGGCTATTTCATAACTAGTTACATACATAATATCTTCCCTTTCCCTTAATCCCTTCTCGGAATACTGACCCTTAACTTGTTAATCTTATAACTCCCATTTTTACGGTAATCTGCCCTTTTTCTCCTCCCCTAAACTTATTGAGTATTATTACAAATTAACCTTTAATCTTTTATATATATTAATATAACATTTTAAATCGGCCTTCTCCCTGCAACCAAATTTATTCAATTCTGTCCACTTCCTCCACTCCTCTAAATATATGACTTGAAATCAGACAATACAATTCTAAATATAATCCACTACCCACTTTACTAGAATATACACATATCTATATATGCATCCCATTTTATAACAATCAGTAAACTAACCTATTTCAGCCCTTCAATTCCTACAAAATCATGCAATACGATTCTAAATATAATCAACTGCCCACTTTACTAAGATATACACATATCTATATATGCATTTCATTATGTAAAAAGAGAAAAGACAATAACTTTAAGTTTATGATCCATATAATATCTTCTTTGATGTCTTTCCACTAGATTGTTAAATCCATCACCCATAATAGGGTAAAATAACATGCTGGTGCAACAGTTTGTTCAAAATCTTCAGTCATCTTCTGCCCCCATCAGTAGTAGATATCCTCACACCTGTATAAAAGTAAAAACAACCACCCGAGTGACATTATAATTATGAATATATCCGTATGGTTATAGTTGTGGTATTCATCAGGATTGTTAATTCCCGTCATCCTACTGAGTAACATCCAGATCTTCTGCATGCCCCAGCAAAACTCTCCTGCCTTATAACTCAAAGTAGTTATAATATATTTCCAAGAGAAAAAAAAAGTAAATAAGAAAAAATTAGATGATTCAAATCCAACAAAGTGAGGCTCTTTCCACTTCCCAAAATCATGGCCTTGCAGAGATCTGCCACAATCCTCAGGATAGTATCAGACAATTGTTCGCCACCACTGTCTTTTCTAATATTCATTCATTTTTTAAAGCGCCTGGCTTCACTGTTGCTTAGTTTGGAAATTGCTGTTTCTATAAGATCTGTTTCTTTTCTTTTTCTTTTTCGGGTTGAATTTCCATCCTCTTTTCTTGCTTACCAATTGTATATCTGCTGGTTGATTTTCATTCTGCTTTGTGGATTGTTCTTGTTGGGTTAATTTTATCATCTCATCTTTCTTCTCCATCACTTGTATATCAACTGATTGATTTGCGCACTTGTCTGTGACTTAATGATTCATCACCTTGGGTTCGGATGACACTGCTCTCTTATTTATAAACAGTCCAGCTGGGGTCTCCAAGGAGTCCAAAGACAATTTATCCATCACAGCCTCTGTAATTTGATGTTTTCCTTTTATTTCCAACTCCTTTTGCTTATCCTGTATTATGCCTAAAGGTGTTAAATTCATTTTTAGAATTTTTTGATAAAAATCTTCCGCTTTTTCAACAGTGTGCAATTGATATCTTACGCCTTGATATCTCAATATTAAACCAACTGGGATGTCCCACCTGAATAGGATATTTCTTTTTTTTAATTCAGTCACTAAAAAGCCAAATTTCTTCCTCTCCATTAACATCTTGGGCGGGAGCTCCTTGAAAATCCAAATCTTAGGCTTAGCACCTGGTTATTTACGGGACTGCCTTCTACCACCAATAGCCTCCCACCGGCCAGTACTCTCCCATAGAGAGGGGCTCCTCCGAGTGCCGTCGGCCAAACAATGTCAGCTGTCGGCCCCTAGGGGGAGAGCCTTCTCTGTGGGGGCACCTACGATCTGGAATGAGCTCCCCCCCCCCGGAGATACGTAGGATCCCGGATCTGCGCACCTTCCGCCGCGCGCTTAAGACTTTTCTATTTCATCAAGCCGGCCTGGCCTAAATCTTCCCCCTTTTTAAATGTGGAAATTTTAAATGTGGAAATTTTAAATTTTTAAATTTGCCTTATTTATAGGGTCATGGGTAAGGTGTTTTAAATTGGGGAGCTGTTTTGGATTTAATTCTGTTTTAAACGTATTTTAATGTTTATATTGTATGTTTTTAATTTTGGCTGTTCACCGCCCCGAGTCCTTCAGGAGAGGGGGCGGTATAAAAATCTAATAAATAATAATAATAAATAATAATAATAATAATTATAGGAAGGGAAGCTTACCTGCTGAAAAAGCAAAACTAGATATTCTACTAAAAGAAATTATTATGTTTAGTTGCATAGTCAGTCAATGTTTAGACTGATTTTGACATTTTTATGCATCTCTCAAGTACTTTTCAAGGATCTGGGATAAGTAGATGTTATCATTTGAGGATGTTAAAGGTATCCTCATCGGATGTAAAATGTTCCAAGTAAGTAAAGCTGCCTTTTGCAATTGACTGATGGCAATTTTGTCAATGCCAATGATGTACAAGTGGTGCTTCAGATGTTTTGGGATTATACCCCAGACACCTATTACCATAGTATTGTTACTATTTTGCTTTCTTTTGCCATAGACATTCCACTTTTATTTGCAGATCGTTTTATTCTGTGATTTTCTCCTGTTATTTCTCTTATCTTTGCGGTCTCCAGGTACTAAATTGTCTACTGTCCAGATTCTTTTGTCTTATTAACAATTGTTCAATCTAGGGTGTGTCAGATGCTTCATACTTATTAAGGCTTATCACCATAAAAGCTGTGGTGCCGCAGTGGTTAGAATGCAGTATTGCAGGCTAATTCTGCTGACTGCCATCAGTTCGATTCTCACCAGCTCATGATTGACAGCTTTCCATCCTTCCAAGGTTGATAAAATGAGGTCCCAGATTGTTGGGGGCAGTATGTTGACTCTGTAAAATTGCTTAGAGAGGATTGTAAGGAACTGTGAAGTGGTTTATAAGTCTAGGTGCTATTTGCTAAGTGAAAATAAAGCTAAAAGAATAAAGCTAAATGAAAATAAAGCTATCACACAGTCACCCAAATGTTTAGACTGAATTTGGCATTTTTATCCACCTATCGAGTCCTTCCCAAGGACCTGGGTTAGGCAGATGCTATAATAATAATTATTATTATTATTTAAACTTATATGTTGCCCTACAACATCCATTCGGTTAAAGTTTCTTTACAACTACCAATCAGTTTATATAAGAAAAAAGATTACTGTCCCAGAAGGCTTGATTTCAGAGCATCCTTAGCATATTTGCAAGATGAGCCACTGAAATGAAAAGGATTTTAAGTTAGCCAAGACTAAGCCTAAATCCAACTTTTATGGAAGATTTCCCAGGCATTGAATTTCCCCAGTGATTCTAATTATAACTACAAGAATGGTTGTCCTACTCCCTCCAGTGAGAGTATGAAGCATGATCAAGCAAAAACTGCACTAAAAAATTAAATCAGTATATAAAGTATTAAAAGAACAGACAAAAATGCAAGAAGCTATAAATATTCATTAAAGCAATGAAAGCATCGTATAAAAAGATTTGAGCATAATAAATGAAGTAATTATAACGTGATTGTCACAAAGGCAATAACAAAGGAACGTTAAAAACAAATAATATGTGGCAGAACCGATATAAAGGAATCAGCAATACAGATGATCAAACATTAAGTGATAAATTGGGTTAGGGTTAAGGTTCACTCTTACAAAAATAAACCTTGCAGGGGGGAAAAAATACACCTAGGAATAATGAGAACAATAAGCAAGCCAATTATTTTTATTGGTTTAAAATCACAAAGTCCCTGCTGATCTATGATACTTTCTTCTTTGCTATAAAATATAAACAATAGTTTTCAGGATGTTTGCCAACATATGATCAACCCTCTTTATACTTTACATAAGTGACCTTTGCGATCATATTATAAGCAACTGCATTCTCTTCGCTGATGATGTAAAACTATTCAATACCACCGACAATGTTGCTACCCTTCAAAAAGACCTTGAGTATGTGCCAGAATGGTCAAACAATTGGCAACTCCAAATCTCAACCAACAAATGCTCTGTCTTACACACTGGCAAAAAAAATCAGAACACAAAGTACAAGCTGGGCGGATAAGACCTCGTAGACGACCCTCACTCTGTCAAGGACCTTGGAGTACTCACATCTAATGATTTAAGTGCCAGAACCCACTGTAACAATATTTTTTTAATTTGATTTATATGCCGCCCTTCTCCGGAGACTCAGGGCGGCTTACAAGGCGTTAAGCAATAGCCTTCATACTTTTGTATATTTATACAAAGTCAACTTATTGCCCCCACAAACTGGGTCCTCAATTTACCTACCATAGAAAGGATGGAAGGCTGAGTCAACCTTGAGCCTGGTGAGATTCGAACTTACAGTAATTGCAGACAGCTGGTGTTAATCACAATGCTATCAGTCTGCTAAGCCACCAGGCTATTGTCAAAAAGGCTCTAAGAGTTGCTAACCTAATCTTGTGTAGCTTCTTCTCTGGTAATGTTGTACTACTAACTAGAGCATACAAAACATTTGCTACACCAATTCTCGAATACAGCTCATTTGTCTTGAACCCGACTGCATGTTGGACATTAATACAATTGAGAGAGTCCAGAGATATTTCATGAGAAGAGTCCTCCATTCCTCTGCAGAATACCTTATGCCACCAGACTTGAAATTTTGGGCTTAGACAATATAGAACTATGCTGCCTTCGGTCTGACCAAAGCGTAGTACATAAAATTATCTGCTACAGTGTCCTACCTGTCAATGACTACTTCAGCTTCAACCACAACAATACATGAGAACACAATAGATACAAACTTAAAGTGAACCACTCCAAACTCGATTGCAGAAAATATAACTTCAGTAACAGAGTGGTCAATGCCTGGAATGCACTACCTGACTCTGAGGTTTCTTCCCCAAATCCCCAAAACTTTAACCTCAGACTGTCTACTGTTGACCTCACCCCATTCCTAAGAGGTCTGTAAGGGGCGTGCATAAGCACACCAGCGTGCCTACCGTCCCTGTCCTACTGTCCCCATTTATTTGTATCCTTATCCTGTATTCATAATCATGTTTATACTTATATCTGTTATCTTATACACGCTTGAATAAATAAATAAATAAATAAATAAATAAATAAATAAACAAACAAACAAATAAATAAATAAATAAATATGCACCGGAAAGTAGGGGCATACTACAGAGGTGAGCAACCACTTTAGAGGCAAAGTAGCACAATTTTTGTAGGGATCAAGGGCCTCTGCAACACAATAGAGCAGTGATGGCTAACCCTTTTGCCATCGCGTGCCAAAAGCGGGGGAAGCACGGGGGGTCGCGCGCACGTGTGCCCACACCCATAATTTTATGTGCCCCACCCCCGCGCATGTGTGCGTTACCCCCCCGCGCTTCCCCCGTTTTTGGCATGCGATGGCCTGGTAGGCCTGTTTTTTTGCCCTCCCCAGGCTTCAGAGCCTTTCTAGGAACCTGAGGAGGGTGAAAACAGCCTTCCCCACACACCCCCGGAGGCCCTCCTGAGGCCGGAAATGGCCTGTTTGCTGACTTCCAGTGGGCCCAGAAGGCCCGAAAATCGGCTGGCCGGCGTGCACATGTGTGTTGGAGCTGAGCTCGTGTGCCCACCGATATGGCTCTATGTGCCACCTGTGGCACGCGTGCCATAGGTTCGCCATCACGGCAATAGAGTAAGCACAACACATACAGTGAACAAGGATAGGTTATCCATGTTTGCCTAGTCAGAGAGTTGAGATGGACATTTTTTTTTGTTTTTTTAAATAAGGAACTACAATATCTTATGTTTCATTATTCAAAATTTCAGGAAACCGTTGTCATCAATCATAATAAGTACCTGATTTACAGGACTGCAGCCAGAACGTCGTTAAGATAAAAAGGGGTCTATTTTCCAATTTTAAAATGCAAAGTAAGAGATTATTACAAGAGGAAAATCTAAGCAGGAGCAACATTTGTTTTAAAATGTGCATGTCTATGAAATAAAAGCAGGAAAATGCATGGTGGTTGTGCATATGTGTTCTGCCCCAGCTACGGACCCCAAAGAACGCCAGCACACACAAAATCTGTAAAAACTCAATTTACTAAAATAACTCAGTCTTTCTTAAATAAAGGCTGTTAATAAACTTTCTTAACAACCTACAAGAAACCAAAGATAAAGTAATCACAATCTTACTACCGTTGGCAGAAAGCCCAGAAGCAATTTTGCAGAGAATCCAGATGTGAAAGGGAGTGAACTAAAGTTGTTCCCTACAAATTGCTTCAGTTGGTGTTCCTCCTTAAATAGGCTAAGGGAGTGGCTAATTAGCCCCAAGCCTTACTCTTGAGGAGACCTCCTCCTGAGGAACCAGTCCTGCCTTTTGGCAGCTCTGCGCACCTGTGCATTGAGAAGAGGCTCCTCTTCTTCTTCCTCTTCACTTATGGGAGCTTCTGGAGGTTCTGAAGGCCCTGGCTGAGTCCCTGCCTCTGGCACCACATCTTCTCCAGCCTCCTCATTATCTGACTCGAGTGCCAGCTGCACAGGCTGCTGGCGCATACCACATCAGCCTCCTTGCTGTCTGAATCAGCTACTAGCTGCACAGGCCGCTGACGGGCCCCAACAATATGTGCAAAAGCATAACTCTGGGAGAATGAAGACCCTCTCCCAGTACAAGTAGTTGTCGACTCACAACAGTTCATTTAGTGACCACTCAAAGTTACAACAGCACTGAAAAAAAGTGACATGACTGCTTTTCACACTTAGAAAATAATGAAAATAAAAGAAAAACAATCCTCTAATGCGGCATCCCCATGGTCACATGATCAAAATTCAGTGTCCTGGGATCATGTGATCACCTTTTGCCACCTTCTGACAAGCAAAGTCAATGGGGAAGCCAGATTCACTTAACAGACTGTGTTATTCATTTAACAACGGTGGCAAGAAATGTTGTAAAATGGGGAAAAACTCACTTAACAAATATCTCACTTAGCAACAGAAATGCTGGGTTCAATTATGGCCGTAAGTCAGCAGCTACCTGTACTTGGGAGACAAAAAATAAGCCAAAAGGTTAAGAGGGGAAATTGCAATAAGTGATTGCACCTTCCAAAATATAAGGCAGACATGTTGTAGGAATTGGGAAGAAAAATGTGTTTCAGGAGATAAACAGAAACTCCAGATTTATTTTAAACAGAAAACAATAAGACAGTGATGTCTAAACTTTTTGCCATCACGTGCCAGGAGAGGGGGGCAGGGGAGGTTCGCGTGTGTGCGTGCCCACACCCATAAATCTATGCACCCTGCCCTGCACATGTGTGTGCAACCCCCCTTCCCCCTCCCCCAGCTTCTGGCATACGATGGCCCGGTAGGCCCATTTTTCTTTCTTACCCGGCTCCAGATCTGGGAAGGGCAAAAACAGCCTTTCCCACTCCCTCAAAGGCCCTCAGGAGGCCTGAAACGGCCCATTTCCCAACTCCCAGTGGGACAGGAAGTGACATGTTTTGCTGTCCCCAGCCTCCAGAGCTGGGAAATGGGCCCTTTCAGGCTTCCGAGGGAGTGGGAAAGGCTTTTTTCGCCCTCCGCGGATGCATAGAGAGGATCTGGAGCCAGGTAAGAAAGAAAAATGGGCCTTCCCCACCCCCCAAGGCCCTCTGGAAGCAGGAAACAACCTGTTTCCCTACTTCTGGTGGGCCCAGAAGGCCCGAAAATCAGCTGGCCGGCGTGCCAGAGCTGAGCTGATGTGACCATTGTTATGGCTATGCGTGCCACCTGTGGCACACGTGCCATAGGTTCTCCATCACGGCAATAAGAAATGGTCTTCTGGAAAAGCAAACACATTTAAAAATCATAAAATTTAGCAGCTAGCTAAATGCTTTAGAAAAAAAGCTAAGACAGGATTTACACTAAGATCTTTCATTTTCTAAAGTACAGCTGTGTCAGTGTTTCCCTAAACAAAACCGCTGCTTGTTACTGAATATAACATGGCATCAACTGTGTTTGTAACCTAATCTTGGACCATGCAGTGAGGCACATGGTTTTAATTGCAAGAGATATAGGTGGAAATCTGGTTATGCATTTTTTTGGGGGGGGGGGCGGGGTCATGTCGATGACCCAAAAACCAATCCAGCCCCAACTGCAAGAGGAGTAATTGCAAAAGTCGCAGCACTAAATTGTTCAGATGCCTCCCACAGTCTAATCAGTTCATTTTTATTTCTTCTTCCCAGTGGATATTACTGAGTTTGCAATCTATGAATTCATGTTGCTGTCTCAGGTGGTGTTAAAATATAACTCAATAATTGCATGCATACTGTTTCTCTTTCATAAGAAAGCAAATTCTCTTTCAGTGAAGAAATGGCTCTCAATTAATTGATTACAAGCTGTTTTTCCTGTTTTTTTGAGCTTGATCAAAAATTAGATAGTTTTCAAAGTTTATCCACATATCAACGCTTACAACCTTCCATCCGCTTACAGCTATTAAATCTATATACCCAGACAAATATTTTCACCTTGACTTTCTCCTTGATACGATGAAGAAGCACGTGTTATCAATCTCTAAAAATTCTCATTTGAAATAATGAAAATAAGATAAAAACAATCCTCTAATGAAACAACATTATCCAGGAAACAGATAATGAAACAAAAGCTAGTTGATAACTGTAATTTTTTTAAAAAAAATCTTCTCTCTTCCAAATATCTCAATATAAGAGATATTTTATGATCAAATAAGTCATCTTCCCTCGAACAAAAACCAATTCTGACTTCAACATAGAAGTCCAATAAACAATGTTATAAAAAAAAAAAAATAAGCAGGCAAAAAGGAAGATAGAGACCAAATGTTTTCAAAAGATTTTCTGAAATTTCTTGCTCTTTCTTTGTCCATACGTTGTTTGACTATATTGCTATATACCAATTTGATATTATTCCATAGTTTTACACAGATGCATTCACAGAGAGGTGGTTGGGGTTTGTAAATGCACATGTATCTTTTAAAGAGATTACCCAGGGACTGTCTTATCATCAAAAGTATTTTTCCCATACAGTAGTCCAGTATGTCTGAGTTGCAGGCACAACTCCCAAGGGATTCACAAAGAGCAAAAGGTCAGGTGCCTCTTGAAAATTCGGAAGCAAATGGTTAGAAGAAAAGAAATAGGAGCAGTTTGAAGGATTATAGCCATACAATCAAGGAAGGCCTATGTCAGAATAACTAGAGACCTTAGTGATGATGATTTAACAACAATTTTATATCAAGGTCACCCAAATCAAAATGGAGATGTCTATTCATTGAACCAGTGTATACCTTCTATCATTGTCACCTTTTCATCTCCCTTTGCATGACCTATTATTTAGCTTTAATCATACATGCCCAGATTGTACAAGAATGAAAGATTCCATCTAAAGACAGCTCTCTCCCTCATTCCCATCCCTTCTTGAGTCAGGATTTCATCTCTCTGGAACTTTCCTTACCTTCCTTGAAGGAAAACATCCATGGATCTTTCTTCTCTTTCTCTGACCAAGGAACCAACAACCGCTTCACACATTCATGTCAACTTTATTCCCCAACTTTTCTTTCCTGCCACACTCTCTTCTAAAACAGTCATTATAGTTGTCAGCCTCCACCTTTACTGCTTTGACTACCATAAGAAACGGGTGGGAGAGAATTAGAGAGCGTGGGGGGGGGAAGCGTGCTGGAGGATTTTTGAAGAAACGAAACCTAATCTCCAAAGTGGCTATCGGGTCAACCGTCATCACGTTCCTGATTGATGACGATGCCAGACGTGCTTCCACCTGACCTCTGGGAGACCTTTGGATTGGGTGATTGATGATGGACAGCGGGAGGGGATGCTTTCTATATGCAACTTTCGCGCCTATTGCTTTAGTTTCAGCTTTTCCTTGGTAGCGTTCACTTCATTTTCTAGTAAAAGTACATTACTCTATAAATAATGGAGTTTGGCTCATTCTTTCCTGGACTTTGAAGGAAGCACACCTGACAGTAGTTTATATTTTCTCTCCACTCTTTCTGGTCTCTTTCCAATTTGGGGTTACCAATAAAGGAGAATATTTATAGCTCAGAGTTGAAATGAGGGGTTCTTGCTGCTCTCTGAGCTCGCTTGTTTTCTTGCAGATGTTTCATTATCCTAAGGTAATATCATCAGTGCTAGTAAGGAGCGCTGTTTGCTGTCAGTTTATATTCTGGTGACTTGTCTGTCTGCGTAGGTGGGGTTAGAGATTCTTTGGTTGAGCTGTTTATTTTACCACCAATAGACACATAGACATTAACAACATCTATAGACTATGCAAAGGAGACAATCAACCAGCCCAAAGAGAACAAAAGACTCCAGTAACTCTCCACCAGTAATCAGCACCCAGATCAGCATAGATTTAACTCTAAGGTTAACTTCAGACCAACAATAACCCAATCAAGAAACTGCCGAAGAGCCCATCAATAAACAGCCCAACCAAAGAATCTCTAAGACCGCCCCCACCCACACTGACAAGGCAAGCCACCAGAATATAAACTGACAGCAAACAGCACTCTTTACTAGCACTGATGATGTTACCTAGTTAGGGTAATGAAATGTCTGGAAGAAAACAAGCAAGCTCAAAGAGCACCAAGGACCCCTCAATTTGGGGTTAAATTGGCAGCATGTCCCCCCAGCAACTGAAGATGTCACTCAGGGCTCTAGTCTCTAACACCAGTGGGGTTGGACCAATGAGAAAGCTGTCTACATCTGCCCCACGACAGTTGCTGTGGTTTTAACCATTCAGTTGGGTTCGATTCTTAGCAATTTTATAGGCAATTGCTCCAGGGGTGAAATCTAAAAATTTTCGCTACTGGTTCTGTGGGCATGGCTTAATTAGTGGGCAGGACTTGGTGGTCAGGTGACTGGGTGGGCATGGCTTGTTGGTCAGGTGGGCGTGGCCAAGTTGATGTTCTTTGCCCTTTTTTAACCTACAAAACACAACACAACACAACTGGCTCACCCACAAGGTAAAATCCGCTGTGCTAGACCCAAAATGGCCCCTGCAACAAGCAGAGTTAGAGTTAGAGTTTAGAGTTTATTGGATTTTTATACCGCCCTTCTCCCAGGGGACTCAGGGCGGTGTACAGCCACATTAAAACACATGAATTTATAAAATTTAAAACCAATTAAAACAAATATATACAATTTGGCCCTCAAATTAAAACACACATACACCCACTTAAAATTCATATTAGGCCAGTCCAGCTTGCTGAAACAGGAAGGTCTTTAGGGCACGGCAAAAAGTATGCAGGTCGGGGCTAAGACGAAGCTCTAGGGGCAGCTCATTCCAAAGGGCTGGTGCCCCCACAGAGAAGGCTCTCCCCCTGGGTGTCACCAGTTAGCATTATTTGGCCGACGGCACCCTGAGGAACCCCTCTCAATGGGAGCGTATTGGCCCGTGGGAGGTTGTTGATGGCAGAAGGCGGTCTCATATGTATCCCAGTCCAAAGCCATGGAGCGTTTTAAAGGTAGTGACCAACACCTTGAATTGCACTCGGAAGACCAACAGGAGCCAGTGCAGCTTGCGCAGGAGGGGTGTTACATGGGCGCGCCAAGTCGCACCCATAACCACCCACACAGCCGCATTCTGGACCAGCTGGAGCCTCCGAGTGCTCTTCAAGGGGAGCTCCATGTAGAGAGCGTTGCAGTAGTCCAGACGGGATGTGACAAGGGCATGAGTGACTGTGCGCAGGGCATCCTGGTCCAGAAAAGGATGCAACTGGTACATCAGGCAAACCCAATGGAAAGTTCCCCTGGCCATGGCTGTCATGTGCTCTTCCAAAGACAGCCGTGTATCCAGGAGAACACCCAAGTTGCAAGCCCTCTCTGTGGGGGCCACGATCTCACCCCCAATAGTCAGCTATGGTGCCAGCTGACTGTACCGGGATGCCAGAAGCCACAGCCACTCAGTCTTGGAGGGGTTGAGTTTGAGCCTGTTTCTCCCCATCCAGATCCGCACAGCCTCCAGGCACCAGGATATCACGTCAAGGGCATCATTGGGGTGGTTCGGAGTGGAACCTCACACAGCCACAAAAAGTCCAAAAAACCAACGTTCACACTTTACACAGACACAACTCAACACAAGACAACTGGCTCACCCACAATTTAAAAGCAGATGTGCTAGACCCAAAATGGCCCCTGCAACAAACAGGAACCTCACACAGGCACAAAAAGCCCAAAAAACCAACTTTCATACTTTACAAAGACACACACAACACAACACAACACAACAAAACTTGCTCACTGACAATGTAAAAGCAGCTGTGCTAGACCCAAAATGGCCCCTGCAACAAGCAGAAACCTCACACAGCCACAAAAAGCCCAAAAAACCAACTTTCACACTTTACACACACAAAATTCCACATACAGCTTTTGTGTGTTTGTGTAGTTAGAGTGAAACACTACAGAAACACACTAAATCTCACAAAGCTGCACAAATATTATATTATTTTATTTTTATTTTTATATAAAAGCAGCTAAATTTAAAACTTCCTAAACTTTAAATGGCTGGGTCTAAAAAAAAGAACAACTAAATAAACCCCAATTAACTATTTTTTTTAAAGCTCCCAAAGGGGGAAAAACTTACCCAATTGAAGGGACAAGGCAGGCAGGCAGGCAGGGAGATAGAGCTGCTCACCGATGAGCTTGATTTCAGGCAGAGAGATTCAGTTGCTTGCTGATGCAATGGATTGCAGGGATTACAGCAAGTGAAGCAAGGCAGGTGTTGCAACCAGCGACTCAGGATTCAGTCCGAAGAGCAAAGGTAAGCAAGCTGGAGGCTGGGGGGGAAGGGATTTTTGCTACTGGTTCTCCAAACTGCCCGCCGCCATCACTACCGCCCAAGCCGGTCTGAACCGGGAGCATTTCACCCCTGAATTGCTCTCTGTGCTACCCTGTCAAGCACAGCTTCCTTCAGTTTTGGATGCTCATCTTTGTATCAGTTCTGATGTTATTAAGCCAGTGTATTGTTTGCTTGCCCCTTCTTGTTCCACTGACCATTCCTAGTACCATTGACTTCTCCAACAAATTTGCACACATCACATGGTCAAAGTAAATCAGATGTAATCTTGTGTTTTTGGTTTTTAGTAATGTGTTTGATGTTATATGATTCAGCACCTCTCTGTTGGTTGCTCTGGCTGTCCATGGTATTGTAATAAAGTATTCTGGTGAGATTTTTTTTACAAGGTAGTTCACCATTGCTTTCCCTAACCCTTCCCATTTATCCAGGCTTGGGACCGGTATATGGTTGATAAATCAACAGAACTGGCTAGCAAATAAGTCAGTTTATCAGCCTTTGTGACAGTACACCTAGACTTCAAAGCTAGGATTGAGCTTCTTCTCCCCTTTTTTACTCTCTCCTTTTACTAAGTCACACCAACACAACAGCCATTCCAGGCCACTAAAAACCATATGCTACATATCACTATACCAAACTTGAGTTTGAGAAGGGTAGGGTAGGGTAGGGTAGGGTAGGGTAGGGTAGGGTAGAATAGAATAGAATAGAATAGAATAGAATAGAATAGAATAGAATAGAATAGAATAGAATAGAATAGAATAGAATAGAATAGAATAGAATTCTTTACAGGCTATGATTGGCTACACAAGGAAGGATTTTGTTTCTGGTGCATAAGCTCTCAGTGCACCAGAGCACAGTGCAAGCAACAAATGATAAATCATGATTATAATCATAAAATACATTCATCATAAATCATAAAATACAACACTCAGTGATAGTCCTAGGATACTAAATAAGCAATCAACGTAAATCATACTAGGAGACTAAATAAAGCAATTAATATAAATCATAAGATACAAGCAACAAAGTCATAGTCATAAGAAGATAAGGAGTAGATAATAAAAAAGATGAGAAGGATAATAGTAATACAGCCCTACTAGGTAGTTTGACAGGATTGTGGGAAGTTACAGTAGTTGTTTAGCAGAGTGGGGGATAAAACTATCTTTGTGTCTAGTTGTTTTGATGTGCAATGCCCTATAGTATCGTCTTGAGGGAAGAAGTTGAAACAGTTTATGTCCAGGATGTGAGGGGTCTGCAGATATTTTCACAGCCCTCTTTCTGGCTCGTGCAGTATACAGGTCCTCGATGGAAAGCAGGCTGGTAGCAATTGTTTTTTCTGCAATTCTAACTATCCGTTGAAGTCTTTCTTGTTTGGTTGCAGTGCCAAACCAGACAGTTATAGAGGTGCAAATGACAGACTAAATAATTCCTTTGTAGAATTTGTAGAGGAAGGGATAAATAACAGCTGAACATTCTAAAGTGGAAAACACAGTTGAGTGAACAAGCACCTTGAGCGCTGGTGGTAACCCTGTTGAAATAAAACAGTCGTCTTGTTTTGTCTTCTTTGCCCTTCATTTCTTTTCTTCCTCTATAATATGTTTGACAGAATGCTGGAGATCAGCCAATAAGCAGAAATGGTGTTTCCCTTCATATATTTTTTCTTTACAAAGGACAACCTGCCAAGGTCAGGCAAATCTTAGCAAAGACTAGAATTTCCTTGGCTTAATATAGATTGCTCCTTTATTTTGCTGTTGGATAGCAAGGTCTATTTTGCAGAACAGATTATTACCAAGGTCAGTCTGCAGTCAGCAAGAGGCAATGCCAGAAAGTATAAATGTATGCAGTGTGACCACGAACATCAGAAATTGGCTGTGTTTTAAGACTGAAAAAATACAAAAGCCATTTGTTGATACTTCGATTTCATAATCCAGATTTTGAAAGACAGCAAAGCCTATCTACTATTAACCACTCAGGAGAAAAATCCATTTATTTACATCACTGAACAGCTAATCAATAATTATACAAAGTATCTCAGGTAGAATTTGAAAAGCAGAATCAAAATCAGAACTTGATAAGTGGTATTTTGAATGTTCAACGAGTAGAAACTGAGTGATTTAATAAGGGACTTTTTAAAATAGTTTTGAACCAAGGCAATCAATGCCAGACTTCTTCGCAAGAGCATGCATGACTATGAGAATATATTTGTTCTCACCTGTTAAGGTGCCAGGCATTGGCCCAGAAATATTGTTCTGAACTATCTTAATGGCCTCTTTGCGTCTTCTCTCTACATTCATGGCTTGGTGCCTCTGCCCTTTATACAACATCATTCCTGGCTGCAATTTATAAGCCTTACCTTACCATTTATAAACAAAATGTATCTTTCTGTGTCCCATTCTCCAGTGCTACTGGCTATGCAATTTTGGTGATTGCGATTCTTTGTGGCCTTTGCTTTATCTTTTGCACAGTCTATAGGTAGTCCTCAATTTATGATCATAACTGGGTATAAAAATATGGTTGTAAGCAGTGGTGAAATGTAAAATTTGTTACTATCGGTTCTGTGGGTGTGGCTTGGTGAGGGGGGGGGTTAATGTGACTGGGTGGGCTTGGCTAACTTTTTTTTTTACTTTTAAAACCATTTTTTCTATAACCTCTTTGGCCGAAGAAGTTGTAGAAAAAATGCTTTTAAAAGCCTCTGATGATCCCAGCTGAGTTGCCTGATTGTCAGAGGCTTTTTTTTCTTTTAAAAACATTTTTTCTACAACCTCTTCGGCCAAAGAGGTTGTAAATAAATGCTTTTAAAAGCCTCTGACGATCCCAGTTGAGCCGCACGATCATCAGAGGCTTTTTTTTTTAACTTTTAAAAGCATTTTTTCAGCCGAAGAGGTTGTAAAAAAAATGCTTTTTTTAAAAAAAAAAAAAGCCTCTGATGATTGTGTGGCTCAGCTGGGCATGGGGGGAGCAGGGATTTTTGCTACCAGTTCTCCCAATCATCTGCCGCCATCGCTACCGGATTGGGCGATCTGTTCCGAACCGGGAGCATTTCATCCCTGTTGTAAGTTGCTACAGTCATATGTCAAGCACCAGGAGGACAGGAAGTAATTTTCTGGCCTTTTTCAAGACAGTCATTAAGTGAATGCTGCAATCGTTAAGCAAACAAGGTAGTTATTACTGTAAGTGAACCCATTTAGGTAAGCAAACAGGGTTTTGGGGTTTTTTGCCAGAAACTGACCCAAAAAAAAAAATTGCAAATCACGGTCATATAACCCCAGAACACCACAACAGATGAAAAAGCTGACCCACCTGGCATGCAGCCACATGACTGTGTGAGATGGTGCTACCATTTACAATGGCTGGGAAGGGATGCTGTTTGGGTTGTGAAAGCACCCGTTCCGTGGCCATCATAACTTCAAATTGTCATAAAACAATTGGTCATAAATCAAGGATTGCCTGTAATTCAAATAATCCATTTCTCTGGAGAGTACATTTCATAAAAAAGTTCCCCATTTTTTGTTGCACAGCACAATGGATGTCTTTGAATCTAACATCACCTTCTTTCTCTGTGAAACATTTTATTGAGGGTAGACCTGACTCCAGATCTGGGATATACAGTATAAGGAGTCTTTCATCATTAAACTGAGCACCTGTCCTTTGCTTAATGCACTGAATCTTACTATTCTTTCCTAGCTGAGGTGGTCCATTTGCCAAGTAAAAGGTGAATATATATTGATTTAAATCAGTGTAAACCCCATCTCCAATTTTGCAGCACTTACTGCTAAAAATCAATGACACTTGAATAGAAAGATGGAACTGTACAGAAATCTCTGGAGTCATAGGCAGTCAGCAGCTTCTGCACTGGTTCAGAAAGGAATCACTCTCTGTATGATGAGTATCACCACCATACAACTAGCAGTGACAAATGATTTAACTAGGTGAAATAGGTGACAAACGTCAATGGAGATTCTCAGTCATCCAGGTCATGGTCGTCCCAAAGGTGCTTTTTCAAGAGGCAACTGTACTTTCTTGTTTTTTCTTTGAAGATGTTTCACTTCTCATCCAATAAGCTTCTTCAGCTGTGACTGGATGGTGGAGAATGGGAAGATTCTTTGCAGACAGCTGGTCATTTGCATCGTTTTAGAGAATCATTGAGGCCACTTGGAAGTTTATCTGTGTCTCCAGGGTCATCTTAGTAGTGCAAATGAGTCTGGAGTCTTCTTGGCTACAAGGTATTTTCTGCCCTGTGTCCCTTCACTGTTGAAGACTGATGCAGGCTGTTGGAGATGAGTCTGTGCTGTCTGTGGGTCCTCTAGTCTGCAATTTTTTTCTGGAAATCCATTCACACTCCCACACCATTCGAAGGGTGTATATCCCAAAGTGCATAGCTAAAAGTCTATGGAGATTCTCAGTCATCCAGATCATAGTTGTCCCAAAGGTGCTTTTTCAGGAGGCAATTGGACTTTCTTGGTTTTTTTCTTTGAAGACATTTCGCTTATCATCTAGCCGAAGAGCTGAAGAAACTTCTTGAATGAGAAGAAAAACCAAAAGTCCAGTTGCCTCTTGAAAAAGCACCTTTCTGACAAGCCAAGTCAATAGGGAAGCCAGATCCACTTAACAGTTGGATTATTAACTAATCAGCTGCAGTGATTCACTAAACAATGGCAGGAAAGATCATAAAGTGGAGCAAAACTCACTTAACAAATCTCTCACTTATGAACAGAAATTTTGGGCTCAATTGTGGTCATAGGTCAAGGACTACCTGTATTCTTATATCCATTAATTCAATAGGAGAAAATAGAATTAGATATAGCACAGGATACTTATCTGGGTACAAAGTTTCCACTCTAGGTATCAGACTTGGACACTATGTTTAGTTGAGCTATGAGGGGGTTGAAGGATAAAACAAACTTTGAAAAAGTAACTTTACTGTGAGCACAAGGTTTAAACAAAAGACTAGAGGTTTCCCACCTTCCCTATTTCTCCACTTTTTTGTTTTTGAACCTGGTAGTCTTTTACCTATAACAAATAAACCGGGGATTATTGTCTGCATGTCCAATAATAGCAATAACTTGAAGCCGTGGTGGCGCAGTGGTTAGAATGCAGAATTGCAGGCTAATTCAGCTCACTGCCAGGAGTTCGATCCTCACCGGCTCAGCCTTCCATCCTTCTGAAGTCAGTCAAATAAGGACCCAGACTTTTGGGGGCAATATGCTGACTCTGCAAATTGTTTAAAAACGGTTGTAAAGCACTATTGGTATGTAGGTCTAAGTGCTCTTGCTATTGAAGACTCTGGTTGAGGTCTCTCCAGAATGAGCTGGTTCAAATGGAATTCAAACAGGCTAATCTGTAGGGCACTGGACCATGCTGAAATCAAGCAGTTATAATGGCACACCAACAACAATTATTAATAACTGGTAATAATCCAGCTGTTTTTATGCCACATGCTAGCAACTCTTATCAAGCTGCTAGGGATATGAGAAATCCAAGTTCTACCTCATACATTTGTTTCTAGCACCATCTGCTTGTGCATCCAATTTCACAGATGAAATTGCTTATAATAAACATACACACAGCAGGCCCGGAAACACACTGCATTTGATTGACAGAACCCCATAAAAATATAGCTGCTGTCCTTTGGCAAAAAATCGGTGTTCAAAGAATGATGCTGATGCCACAGTGAAGAAAGTAGCATTGAAAGTACAAAGACTGGCATAATTATTTGACGGGTTTTAGTTTTTCTTTGCCCTTTTGAAGTGATTGATCAGAAAGTCTCTCCAAACTCATACTGGGATCGTCCTTGTCTTTGTAAAAAAGTGAGTCTGGGATAATATATTCTAAATTCTAAAGCAGGCCAAACCACAATTTTACAAAGAACTACACTTTAAAAGCCCTGATGTATTTTAAACTAATTGTGTTTGTCAACACTCAAAAACTTTGTTCTCAAACCAGCAAATTCTCAAATCATCTGCCTACAATCATTGGCAACCTTCAGTCTCAAAAGAAGGTCTGAAAAGAGGTCCTAAAACAGCATCTGGTGTGACTAAAAAGGCCAATTCGAAAGTGGCAATCCCTTCCACATTGAGGGCAGATATATTCTGTCCCCTGCCCAGCCCCCAGATTTCATTGGTTCCAGGGCTGCCTCTTTGCCTCAGCCTGCCGAACAAGTGTCTCTTCGAATTGGAGAAGGCCATGCTGCGTCTTTAGCCTCCAAGCTGAACGATCAGAGGTCAAGGTTTCCCAGTTGTTAATGTCCATTCCCAGGGCCTTTAGGTCCCTCTTGCAAATATCCTTATATCGCAGCTGTGGTCTCCCTCTCAAGCGCTTTCCCTGCACTAATTCTCCATACAGGAGATCTTTCGGAATCTGATCATCAGCCATTCTCATGACATGCCCCAGCCAGTGTAGACATCGCTGTTTCAATAGTGTATACATGCTAGAAATTCCAGTACATTCCAAGGCTGCTCTATTTGGAACTTTGTCATGCCAGGTAATGCTAAGAATACGTCGGAATACAGCACATATGAAAGGTGTTCAACTTTCTCTCCTGCCATGCATAAAAGGTCCAAGACTTACTGCAGTACAAGAGTGTGCTCAGGACGCAGGCTCTATAGACCTGGATCTTTGTATGTTCCGCCAGCAAATTCTCAGATCATCTGCCTACAATATATACCAGCTAAATGGAATTTCCAACAGCCCCTTCACTTGCTGCTATGATGTGGAACTCATCACCAGAATCAGTTGTTTTTTAAAAAGTCACTCATTTTTTAAAGGACCATTTTCCCTTTGGACAATTTGAATTTCAGGCCAAGGATGGCATATTTTGCATCTCCTGTTCACTTTTGGCACTTGCCTTTTGATGTGGGCCATGCCTAACCTTTTGAGTGTACCTTTCTAAAGCCAAATGAATCCATGATCATACCAAAATTTCCACTTCTAAATTCATCGCTTTTCTCTACAGATAGAGATTTTTTTAAAAAAATAAATAAATAATATTAATAATTAATAAATAAATAAATAATAATTAATAAATAAATAAATAATAAACTATCCATTTATATACATGTGCTGCTAACTAGAGTACTGCTTTTGATAAGATCATTCAGTGTTCAAATCTCTGAATGTGTCTTATCTCTCCTAAGGGAATCCTTACATGAAGAAGAGAAAGAAGTGGAAGAATGAATCCAGGAGTCCAATGAATGAAAAAACTAGTAGAAGTACTACTGGAGAGGCAACAGTAACACTGGTCTAGTAGCAGAAAGCAGATGCCAGCTGTAAGATTGGCTAACACTGATTGCACAGCTTCCTGGAAGTAGAATAGGAGTGGTAGGAAGCGTTTGCCATATTGTTCTCACTAGATCCAAAATACCTAGTTATCCCCCAACTGGTGGCTGGATCAGAAAACTCTAAATAGGATACCTGGAGTTTCTCTCAGTCCATTACTAACTGTGACCCAGAAAAATGGATTGCAATTCTCTGTACCATTACTAGGCAACTAAGAGGCTAGGATGCTACAGGAAGAAAGGAAAATATTTTCTGTCTCCATACAAAGACCCTTTAGGACTTAGCAATAGCACTTAGACTTATATACTGCTTCACAGTGCTTTACAGCCCTCTCTAAGTGGTTTACAGAGTCAGCATATCAACCCCAACAATCTGGGTCCTTGTTTTACCCACATCGGAAGGATGGAAGGCTGAGTCAACCTTGAACTTGATAAGATTCGATTTGCCAAACTGTTGGCAGCCAGTGATCAACAGAATGCCTACCGTCCCTGTCCTAATGTTTTCTTTTATTCGTATCCTTTTCATGTATTTATAATTATGTTTACACTTGTATCTGTCATAAAACACATGCTTGACGAAATAAAATAAATAAAAATTAAAGTAGCCTGTAGTACTGCACTCTAACCATTGAGCCTCTAACCACTTTAGATATCTTTTAGTACCTTTAATAATGTTGATGTTTGTTTCAATCCTGGAATTGACTGCTGGCCTTCTATCACCAACCTCAGGTTGAGCCACAGCCCCCCACCCCCACCGTGTATTTTTGTCTGGTTTCTCTTTTTGTAGTTCACCAGGCCCAGGATAGAGCAAGGATTTCCCCTTCACTGCTGTCCTGGTTCCCCAAGGTATGGAAAGTAGAAAACTGTCTATACTGACATGGAGGTGGCAGCAAGGAGACCGAATTGGCCAGTTGCTGTTTACCTCAGAACTGAAGGCCCTCAGAAGAGAGGCTGGTTTGTCCATGTGGATGCCTTTTCTTTTCTTTTTTTTTTCTTTTTTTTTGCACCTTCCCAAAAATACAGGTGGTGCCTATTATCCTGTGTTTCTAGAAGGCCCTTAAAATCTGCTTACCCTGTTTCCCCAAAAATAAGACATCCCCTGATAAAAAACCCAATCAGGCTTTTGAGCACATGCACTAAAATAAGTGTCCCCCTGAAAATAAGCCCTCCCCAAATATATTTAAATGCAGAGCTGGAAGTCACATAAGATGACAAGAGAGCCCCATCTTGTTTCATGCACCCCAAAATAATAAGACCTCCGCAAAAATAAGGCCAAGCGCTTATTTTGGGGTTCAAAAAAATATAAGACAGGGTCTTATTTTCAGGGAAACATGGTAGTTTCCAGGCCTGTAGTTAATGTTCAAGAAGAGCTCCAGATGCATGTAAGTTTTTTTTTTTAAAAAAAAAATATATAACTGCTTTAATAACAGAAAGAGAATTGGAAAAGACCTTGGAGGTTTTCTAGTCCAATCCGTTGCTCAAACAGGAGCCCCTACATTATTGCAGACAAATGGCTGTCCAGTCTCTTCTTAAAAGCCTCCAGTGACCCACAACTTCTGAAGGTAAAATGTTTCACTGGTTAATTGTTCTCACTGTTAGAAAATTTCTCCTGAGTTCTAGGTTGCTTCTGTCCTTGATTAGTTTCCATTCATTTTTGTCTGGACTGTTATGCTGTGTGGTTATATTTATAACTAGTCAACCCGCAACCTGATGGATCATCATTTCAAAGTATTTTTTTACCAAAATCCTCAATGCTTTCAACAATGGCAGAGCTTCAAATTCAGGGAGATCTTCAGATATATATCTGCCTTGAAAGATGAACTATATAGCACAGTCAAATATCAGGAGTTGACCAAGTTGACCAGAGAAAATATTTTAGGACATTTTGTACTGTATCATAAAATGTTTTATAAAATTTGCCAAATTTCAATTCTATAGGAATTATGGGTCCCAGATTTTGGATGCATTCTGTAAATTAGCCCATCTGAGGTAATTTGGTTCAAAAATTGTTTCCCTATGATTCACCGTTTCACCCCTCCCATCTTTTTAATTTCATATTATTGTATTTCCATTGTTTATTTTTATTCTTATACTCCTTTGCTGTTGTTATGTTTACATTTTATCATTTTATTGCTGTAAGCCACCCAGAATAGCCCCCTAGAGAGATGATTGGAGAATAAATTTAACATATAAAAAATAATTGCTGTTGGATTAATCCATTTCCTGAATGTTATGAAACAGACTTTCCTTGCCTTTCCTTGCCTTTTTATAGGACAGAAAAAAGAAAAAGAAAAAAGTGGCTCAGAAAAAAAAGAGAGGCATATAGTTACAGGAACTTCTACATTCATGAATATTCATGAATATTCCTCTTCTGAACTCTCACACTAGCTATCTCCTTTGCAAAATAGCAGATTATGTTCTTAATAACAGTAGATGAGGAACTAGTCTGGCTCACAATTTTTGGCAAATATAGTAATTGAAATCCTACCAGCCTAAATGTACAAATCATTCAGCAGAGTACATTACCTGGACTGAATTTATGAGGTTTGAAATACTGGGCTGATCCCTGCTGACTTATCCCTGCTGGTATTTTTATTTCAAATTCTTCTATGCCTATTACCATTTTTGCAGTTCAGTGGTTCGAATCCCTAGTGCCACATAACAGGGTGAGCTCCTGTTACTTGTCCCAATTTCTGCCAACCTAGCAGTTCGAAAGCATGTGAAAAATGCAAGTAGAAAAATAGGGACCACCTTTGGTGGGAAGGTAACAGCGTTCTGTGCGCCTTTGGCATTTAGTCATGCCGGCCACATGACCATGGAGACGTCTTCGGACAGCGCTGGCTCTTCGGCTTTGAAATGGAGATGAGCACTGCCCCCTAGAGTCGGGAACGACTAGCACATATGTGCGAGGGGAACCTTTACCTTTACCTTTAAGAGAGGGAGGGAGGGAGGGAGGAGGCTCAGCATTAAAAATCACCAGATTTTCATCCATAGGCTCTTCCTGCAACAGAATTCACCCTTGAAATCCCAAATTCTATTTTTTGCATTTTCAAACCTGAGCTTTTAGAATCTTGGCAATCATACCAGCTTGCCAAATTGCCTTTAGAAGTTCCATCATAGCCTGAAATATTTTGCCAAAGGACTCTCTTAATTCCCTATCCTGCTTCCAGCCAACAGCAAGCCAAATTTATAAATGAATTCTCTAGGTCAGCTGAACGATATGATTGGGTTCTATGAAAACTGGTGTTCCTATGGCTTCCATCCTTTCTCCAGTATGGCATTTGTATGTTTTTACCCAGTAAATTTTACTGAAAAAATATATGGTAAGACTCCAAGTGGAATCTTGGTCTTCTTAAATAAACCACTACATTCATTATTTTTATGTAGAATCTCCATGCTGTGGGGTGAAAATGTCTAATAAAGTTACCCCTTTCTCCTGTCTGTTCCATCACCATACATTAACAGCCTTCATTACATTTTTCAGGCAGATGAAGTGAATAAGTGTAATGAACTTCAAGGGGCACTTTGTTAAATGAGGGTAATTTAATTTTAATGCTTTTGAAGAGAACTTTCTTTTCTTTAAAAATGGAGGCCTGAAGCTACTCTGACTTATTGGACAAGGAAATCGACTTGTTAACATTAAACGGAAGCAATTTTAATGGCATTATCTACCCGGACCAAACAGCATTCACGTATCTCATTCCCCTGAAAGTAACTAAGATTATTGTACTCGGGCTTCCAGCCATGTAAAACACATGCAAAACTATCAACTTTAGGAAAGACAAAAAAAATGTTAAGCAACCAAGAAAAGAGAGAGAGAGAGAGAGAGAGAGAGAGGTGAAAGGAACTTTGACTATAGCTAGTTCACATCATTTAAATGACTAGGGCCATTAATCCAAAATCACGATATGCTTATTATTCAATATGCATTCCATTTAAGCAGCACAAGCAATAAAAGGAACTAATTCATAGACCTTAATTCATGTTCTCACACAAAAGGTACCACAGGGGTAGTGTTGACGGGACTTTTCTCAGTTAGAATAACCTTACCTGGCAATTTATGTTCTGTTTCAGGTGTGCAATTCAAAAAATACTTTACTTTTTGAAAACATCTCTGTTTTCATTGTTGCTGTGATAGAATAATTGGCCAAGCTTGAACTCGGTATATTTTATCTCCAATAGTTCCTTTGACAAAGAAATCCTCTGGGCTTTGAAAAGTAGAACAGATGTAACTTCTGGCTCCAGATCTTTAAACTTAAACCCTTATTTGCAGAAGAACCATAAGCCTGGAATTTCTGATGAGGGGAAGAGATACGCTGTAGAAAAAAGGTGGATAGGAGCATCAGCAAATCAAGGAAGGATGTTCTAATTTCCTTCCCACCATTGTGTTAGAAATCTCCACCCCCTACTATTCCTTAATACTTAAAACTGTGATGGTAACATAAGAAACTTATTGATGTTAGACTACAATAATTTGGCCTTTTTTTCTGCACACAGAAAGAGAAAAATAGAGAGTTGGAGAGAATCATATCAAACCCCATTCCAGTCCATTCTGCTTTCCGGTTAATGTAGAAAAGCCACAGTTCAAGCATTCTCAAGAGATACCTAGATCTTCCAACAAGATCTTTGTGATGGAAAACCTATCATCCTCTCAAAAAAACAGTTATTAAGCTGTTGTTACTATTGGAGATATTGTTCAAAAATTACCATAAATCTAGCCTGTTTAATTAGCTCATTATATGTGGCGCTGTCATCTGCAGCTGTAAAGAACATTTATTAAATATCTTGTATTGATCATTCCTAGAAGTATATCTTCTCTCCTTCAACATCTCCTCACAGTATTTGTTTTCCATAAATTTGACCAGTTTTGCCTCTCAACCTATGCTATGTTGTCTACTTCTTAAATAGCAGGACATCAAAACCTGAAGGTATATTTGACAAATCCTTAGAAAGGAAAAGCATTTTTCTGACTCAAACCACAGCTTCCCTGATATTTAAGGTTATATATTTGGTGGTGCTTCTTTTTGTCTTCACATAAAGCATGAATTCCAATGTCACATGGTCATTTTCTCAGAATAATTGCAGCAACTGTGGATTACCTTATACAAATGTGTCATCACTTGTACTTTTATTTTGAACACTTGGGAGTTGAACTTTTATTTTGAACACTTGGGAGTTGAATGGAAAGAGTCAATTTTGAATTATACAATTTATCTTATTTTGGATCAATCTCAGTCATTTAATTTCTTAAGGTGAAGCATTGCTCTCTGTGACATTGCCTTGAGAAGGAATAGTAGGGTCAAAGTCCCATAGCAAGAGGCATTTTTCTAATTAAAAATTCAAAAAGGCAATTGCCCAGTTGTTCAGACTCTCCAAAGGAAACTTGTAATATATTAATTATCATTATAGAATATCAGGTCAAACCTGTGACATCTTCTGTGATTTATTCACCTATTAATAATCAAAATCCAGGGAGAAGTTACTCTTGTTGTCACAATTCAGTGCCGGTATTGTAGAGACTGTATAGCTTCATGTTCATCTCAGTGCTACTAAGGAATATCTTCTGGTCCATAATAAGAGTACAACATTTTAATCAACAAGATCAAGTTATAGATCAGCTTGAAAACCAAAAAGTTGATACACAATCTACAGAAAGGAACTCAGGATGGAGATCCAACCCACAAAAAGTTAAGAAAAGAAGAAGCAGGTCTCACAAAAACAAAAACTTTTAAACTAAACAACAGTGTAATGCCAGTTATTTAAGAGATGATTGAATACATGAAAAGATAGCTGAGGCAAAGTATTGGTTTATATTATCCTGAGGAGAGTGACAGACTTCTGCAGTGCTGTACTTTTGGGATGTGAAAAGGGCCTTAAACTGAATGGATTGGAACTATCTTTTTTTGGATTCTTTGATAAATATATTACGTTTATGCTGAGTTACAAGGCAAGAGAGTTATGGGATTGGGGCACGCAGAATATCTGGTTGTTACCCTATTACGGTGGTTGGAATTAATAATTTGGATAAAAGACACCTCTACAGACACTATATGGAATACAAATACAAAGTCACTCGGGTGGTTGTTGTTGTTTTTTTATTATGAAGATATTTGCTATTGATGGGGGCAGATGGTAATTGAAGATACCGAACATACTGTTGGAATTAGGATGTGATGTTACCCTAATAACGGGTGATGGAGTTTATAATCTATCTGAAAGACATTACAGAAGATATTATATGGATTACAAGTCTAAAGTCTTTTTAAGAGGATTTTATTTATATAAGAGAATATTTTTAGTGGAGTGGGCAGAAGAATAAAGATTATTATTATTATTATTATTATTATTATTATTATTATTATTTTATTTCTATACCGCCCTTCTCCCGAAGGACTCAGGGCGGTGTACAGCCAGTTTAAAAACACAAGACACAACAATAATTAAAAATTAAAATAATTAAATAAATTTGGCTGATTTAAAACTCTAAAAATTAAAATACCCCAATTTAAAATTATTATATTGACAGACTATATGGTAGTCTTGTAGGAAAGTGGGTGGAGACAGGTTAGTTTATTGATTGTTTAGTTTAAGAAAAGGGATATTATGTTTAGATATGAATATATGTAAAAGATTTGAGTTAAGAGATATAACGATGGGGGTGAAGGAAATGGGTAGACTATGAACTGAATAAATGTTAAATTAGGATTTATTATATAGTTTTATAGCGGAAGGTTGTTTTTAAATGATAGATTAATATACATAAAAGATTTTATTTATTATTATGCTAAATTAGGAGTTATTATATAATGTTATAGTAGAAAGTCATTTTGAAATGTATAGTATAAGGGGGATATGATAATCTTATTAGAAAGAAAGGGTCAGCATATGGGGATGGAGTAAGGGGATGGTAAAGTATTATATAATCTGTTATGAATTTGGGTTTTATTATGAAGAAGTCACAGGGGGAGGGGAGAGGGAGGGGGGTTAGAGAGGAGGGGGGGAAAGGGGGAAAAATTTTGTATTTGAAAAACTTTTTCAATAAAAAAAAAAGAGTACAACATTTTACAGATTTGTATGTTATTGCAATAAAATTGTATTTTCAAAGCTGAAGTTCCACAATCAGAGCAATAGTTATTTTCTATGTCTGTCAAATATATGGAGACTAATGTGTTAGATCCTATGGATTATGTTTTTAAAAACAGTGGAAAAAAAATAGGTATTAGGAAAAAGTATGTTTCCAATGGAAATTGTTGAAACAGCCTGAAAATAAAAATGTTTGGTATATGTACTTTTTAGATTTCCTCCCTCCCTCCCTCCATCCCTTTTTGTACATTATTGCAACAAAACCAAATCAACATTAACCCAAAAAAAAAAAAAAAAGAATTGAAGCTGATTAATCTCGTGCTATCCGTTTTTGAGTAGCGGATTTAATTTATTTCTCTAGTTTCTTTGAAATGCTGCAAACTTGATACCATATTTCTTTTAAAAGAAGGGTAAGTGGGGAAGGTCATCTGTAGATTTGCTGAGAATACAATAATAATCTGGGTGCATTTAGATCCTATCCTATCTTCCTCGAGGAAAACTCGTTTTAAATTCCTTTTGGTGAATATATATTTGCCTTTGAATGTCTTTGTGATCTTGCAGGAATGAGATTTTCTACTGACAGGGATTCTTACCTTATCTCATCTCCTGGTTTGGGAATTCAAACCAGCCACTACTCTCTCTTTTCCCTGCTGCTCCCATTAAAAATTTCAGCATTCTATTTCTGGAGCTTGTCTGTTCTTGCATGCATGTGGAAAAGGTTAGGTACTCCGCACTCCAATCTAGCCTCTGTAGCCACATGCCGTCATAGTCACAACTGTTAGGAAAGTTGTCTGGATGGAGCATTACCAAGATGACATTATTTTACTTCACAAGATTGCCAATGTAACATTTTACAGGTGCTTTTCAATGCAACAGAGAATTGGTGATAAGATAAGTAACCTTTGAAGGAATTTGGTTTGCTTTTTCAATAATTTTTGATTAATTATGTTGGAAGAAATATCCATCTGGTTCAGTTCCAAGCTGGGCGAAAGGCACTGAAGACAAAATGGAGGCTGGAGGCTGATTGGAAAGAAGGCCTATTTATTGATGAAGCAGAACCACCAAGCACATGTGGTTCTGGTGCAGCTGACCACATGGTATTTATACCTTCTCTTGGGCTTTGCACTTGAACTTCCTGTTCCTCTGCAAGAACATGTATTCTATTGGCTGTTATAGGGGTCATAGCTAGGTCTGTAGGTGTCATAGGTAGATCGTGGGGGTCATAGATAGGTCTGAGCTCTCAGGTTTGGTTGAAGTTTGGACTCTGATGCAATGACCTTAGGAGATTGTGCAATGCAGTGAGCTCTGCTGCTAGTGGGTTAATCCTATTATGTCCTGGAGAATCATGTCTTAATCCCATCATCATCATCCTCGAGCTGAAGGTCTTTTGTTTTGTAGATAGGATGGCCCAGTCTCTCTTAATGGGCACAAAAAATCTCTCTCTTTCATTTTTGGCAGAAAAAAACCCCCAATATTTTATGTGAACTTTTTTCTTTCTTTCACCATCTATTTCATCATCCCACCAAACATCCTTTTTCATGCTTTCCATTAGCATAATTCTGCACACTCCAGTGGCATTTTATACCTTAATTCTTTCATTCTGTTCCAAGCAGCTTCCACATTCATTTTCGATTCATTATTTTAGGAGATTCTTCTAACTTCTAATGTTTTCTTTCCCCTTACAGGACTCATGCTATCTCCTCCAGATGTGACTCCACCATCATTCTGGTTTTCTTCACATCTACTCATGTTTTCCCTGTTCCTCTTTTCCCAATATCTACTCTGAACACTATAAATAGTGATCTGTCTCAGGTTCAGAATATTTCATTCCTTTACTAATTAATTTTAGCATAAACAATCAAATCAATTATACTCTTTGCTGTTTTCCTATTCCATATGTATACGGTATATGCATAGACTTATTTTAAACCATGTAGCTGACTTTTTTCTAAGCAGTCTGGTGCTCAATAGTTACCGAGTCCTTTCATTCTTCAGTCTCTTTTTAAATAATGATTGTGGCCAGGGGTGAAATGCTCCCGGTTCAGATCGGATAGCCTGATCCGGTAGCAATGGCAGCAGGTGGTTCGGAGAACCGGTAGCAAAAATCCCTGCCCCCCCCCCCCACCACCACCACCATGCCCAGCTGAGCCGCACAATCATCAGAGGCTTTTTTTTTTACTTTTAAAAGCATTTTTTCTACAACCTCTTCCACCAAAAAACATGCTTTAAAAGTAAAAAAAAAAAAAGGCTCTGATGATCGCGCAGCTCAGCTGGGATCGTCAGAGGCTTTTCAAAGCATTTTTTTCTGCAACCTCTTCAGTCAAAGAGGTGGTAAAAAAATGCTTTGAAAAGCCTCTGACGATCCCAGCTGTGTTGCCTGATCAGCAGAGGCTTTTCAAAGCATTTTTTTGCAACCTCTTCAGCTGAAGAGGTTGTAGAAAAAATGCTTTGAAGTTAAAAAAAAAAGGTTTGCCACGCCCACTGTCACATTACCCTCCCACCAAGCCATGCCCACAGAACCAGTAGTAACAAATTTTACATTTCACCCCTGATTGTGGCCGAAACACATTCTCTGTTTCTCATCTTGTTCCTACTCATCCAATCATAACACCAAACAGCTTTGGTTTGGGCTGTTGTTGTTGTAATAATAATAATAATTATTATTATTATTATTATTATTATTATTATTATTATTATTATTATTATTATTATTATCTTTTATTCATTAAACTTGAAACTCAGTCAAGTGAACATTTAAAAATGTTCCGAGTAACACAGTTTTTTGCAGTTCTACTGGTGTTATTGCAGGAAGCATTTTTATTTATTTATTTTATTTATTTTATTTGATTTTTATACCGCCCTTCTCCAACAGGACTCAGGGCAGTGAACAGCCGAGATAAAACATAACACATAAAATTTAAAAAACAGTTTAAAAGACATTAAATAATTTCGGCCCTCAATTTAAAACAACCCAGTTAAAACCAATTTCAAATTAAAACCGAAAGGATGGGATCAAGCCAGCCCGGCCAGATGAAATAGATGTGTTTTCAGGGCCCGACAAAAAGTCAGGAGGTCTGGTATCGTGCATATCTCTGGGGGTAGGTCGTTCCAGAGGGCAGGTGCCGCCACAGAGAAGGCTCTCCCCCTGGGGGTTACCAGCCGACATTGTCTGGCCGACAGCACCCTGAGGAGGCCCTCTCTGTGCGAGTGAACTGGCTGGTGGGAGGCTATTGGCAGCAGAAGGTGGTCTCGTAGATACCCCAGCCCTAAACCATGGAGCGCTTTAAAGGTGGTCACCAACACCTTGAAGCGCACCCAGAAGACCACCGGAAGCCAGTGCAGCTCGCGCAGGAGAGGTGTCACATAGGAGCGCCCCGTTGCTCCCATAATCCCCCGGCGGCCGCATTCTGGACCAACTGGAGCCTCCGGGTGCACCCCAAGGGGAGCCCCATGTAGAGAGCATTGCAGTAGTCCAGGCAGGAAGTGACGAGTGCCTGAGTGACCGTGCATAGGGAGTCCCGATCCAGAAAGGGACGCAACTAGCGTATCAGGCAGATCTGATAAAAAGCCCCCCTGGCTACAACCGTCATATGCTCTTCTAAAGACAGCCATGCATCCAGGAGGACGCCCAAGTTACGAGCCCTCTCCATGGGGGCCAGTGATTCGCCCCCAATAACCAGCAATGGCACCAGCTGGCTATATCAGGGCGCCGGAAGCTACAGCCACTCGGTCTTGGAAGGGTTGAGTCGGAGCCTGTTTCTCCCCATCCAGGCCCACATGGCCTCCAGGCACCAGGACATCACTTCAAGGGCATTGTTGGGGTGGCCTGGGGTGGAGATGTACAGCTGAGTGTCATCAGCGTACTGATGGAACTCCACCCCAAAGCCATGGATGATCTCACCCAGGGGCTTTACATAAATGTTGAACAGAAGGGGTGAGAGGACTGACCCTTGCGGCACCCCACAAACAAGGCACCTCGGGGTTGACCGCTGCCCCCTGCCAACACAGATTGCGACTGGTCAGAGAGGTAGGAGGAGAACCACTGCAAAACAGTGCCCCCCACCCCCAACCCCTCCAACCAGTGCAACATGATACCATGGTCAATGGTATCAAAAGCTGCTAAGTGATCTAACAGGACCAGGATAGAGGAACAACCCCTATCCCGAGACCTCCAGAGATCATCCACCAATGCGACCAATGCCATTTCCGTGCTGTGCCCAGGCCTGAAGCTGGACTGGAGCGGATCTAGATAGACAGCTTCATCCAGATACTGTGGAAGCTGCTGCGCCACCACACTCTCAACAAACTTCACAATAAAACAAAGGTTGGAGACTGGACGATAGTTAGCCAAAACAGCCGGATCCAGAGAGGGCTTCTTGAGGAGGGGCCTCACCACCGCCTCTTTCAAGGCGGCTGGTAGGACAACCTCACTCAAAGAAGCATTAATAATCCTCTGGAGCCAGCCTCGTGTAACCTCCCAGGAAGCCAGCACCAACCAGGAGGGACACAGGTTCAATAAACATGTGATCACCTTCAGCCGTCCCAGAATCCTGTCCACATCCTCGGGAGCCACAGGATCAAACTCCTCCCAGATAACACTCTCAAGACCTGCCTCAATCATCCCGTCCAGACTTACCCAGTCAGAGGCCAGGCCTTCCCGAATCTGAGCCATCTTGTCATACAGATACTGCAAAATCCTCAGCTCGACTCTGCAAGGGATCATCCCGCGCTCCCAAATGGTCACCCTAAACAGGGCAGCTGGGCGATTATCTGATGATGCAATAAGGGTGGCAAAATAGCTAGATTTTGCCGCTTTTATCATCACTAGGTAGGTCTTAATATGAGACCTCACCAGTGTTCGGTCGGATTCGGAACGGCTGGTCCTCCAACCACTCTCCAGGCGTCTTTTCCGGCACTTCATCTCCCTCAGCTCCTCGGAGAACCAAGGAGCTAGGTGAGTTCGGTGCCGGGTCAGAGGCCGCAAAGGCACGACGCGGTCCAAAGCTCCGGCGGCTGCACTGTCTCAGGCGGCCACCAGATCTTCAGCCGAGTCATGAGCCAGAGTCTCAGGAAATGAATGTTCAGTTGACTGAGTTTCATGTTTAATGAATAAAATAAATAATAAGAATAAGAATAAGAATAAGAATAAGAATAGAATAGAATAGAATAGAATAGAATAGAATAGAATAGAATAGAATAGAATAGAATAGAATAGAATAGAATAGAATAACAGAGTTGGAAGGGACCTTGGAGGTCTTCTAGTCCAACCCCCTGCAAATCTAGTTCCTTTGTTAAAACCATCCACTGACGATATGTTTCACTCTTCACTGGAACATAATATGTTTATCCATACTATCACCAGTCTATGGATTACAATTTTGATATGCATATGATCAGAGCAACACAGATGACATCAATCCCTCATTTCTGATTTTCATGTTCTCATTCATAATCATACCTACAACTTCATTTTCCTATGCGTATTCATGCATTCTGTTCATTCATTTATGGACGTCTTCATTTTGATCTATTACATCTTTCCCTTTTCTCTTAGTTTCACACACATGCTGCATTTAACAGTATGGCTTTTATCATCCAAGGCTTTCAAACAATGCTTTAGAGCAGTGTTTCTTAAAGTGTGGCCCAAGAATACCAAGGGTCTTCCAAAACCCCTTCAGAAATCTGCATAATAGAATTTAGTTACCAGATATTGAAGATATTTCAATACCTTCTCAATGTCACTCTTCTCATTATTATTTTTCTACTTCTTTAAAAAATATAGGGCTTTTTTATTAGAAATGTTTTATTTATGTTAACATCTGTTGGGTTTCATATTGTTCTTTCTAAATGATACAATAAGAATTTGATGCATGCATCCATTTTAGTCTTTAATATAAGTATATTTATATATTTAAGAGCCATGGTGGTGCAGTGTTAGAATGTAGTAAGGTAAAAGGTAAAGGTCCCCTCGCACATATGTGCTAGTTGTTCCCAACTCTAGGGGGCGGTGCTCATCTCTGTTTCAAAGCCGAAGAGTCAGTGCTGTCCGAAGACATCTCCATGGCCATGTGGATGGGATGACTAAATGCCAAAGGCGCACAGAACGCTGTTACCTTCCCACCAAAGGTGGTCCCTATTTTTCTACTTGCATTTTTATGTGCTTTCGAACTGCTAGGTTGGCAGAAGCTGGGACAAGTAACGGGAGCTCACCCTGTTACACGGCACTAGGGATTCGGACTGCTGAACTGCCAACCTTTTGATCGACAAGCTCAGCATCTTAGCCACTGAGCCACCGCATCACCTAGAATGTAGTATTGCAAGCTAATTCTGCTGACTCAAGGATCCTCACTGTCTCAAGGTTGTCTCAGCCTTTCATTCTTCCGAAGTCAGTAAAATAAGGACCCAGATTGTTGGGGGCAATATGCTGACACTGTAAACTGGTTAGAGGGCTTTAAAGCACTATGAAATGGTATATAAGGCCTATTGCTATAATATGTTCAATATCACTAAATATAACCCATACAAACAAAAGCTTTTTTTACAGTTCTCTCTCTCTCTCTCTCTCTTTTTTTTTTTAATGTGGAAAGGGTTCCTGAAAGCAAAAAATTTAAGAAACTCTGCTTTATAGGATGAAAGGGATGGGATATATTAAGTTACAGTCTTAGCTGTACTCATGCTGTATGCATCATTCCTTGTTAAAGGTAAGGATGGAATTGGGTAGTTTTAGCAAATTTTTGCTTCAATGCTACAAGTGCAACCGCACCTGAGTTTTCCCTCAAGCACAATCATACCATCTTATACACACTAGGATCTCTAAAATAATTTCTGAATGAATGGGATAAAAATATAAGTGATGTCATAAATATATAGCCATCAGTTCTGAAACTTCTAGAACTACAAGGTAGCTGTTAGCAACAGAAAGAAAGGAAGACAGCAGGAGAAGGAAGAGACCACAACAACAATGAAGTTCTGTGCCAGGCTATTGTTTCTAATGTAAGAACCATGAATCCACCTTGGTCTTGGGATTCTTCTTGTAAAGAGCACCTGAATAAACAACAAAGCCAGAAAGGTAAAAACATCTGGCCCAGATAATTGGTACCAAGGGGGTGTCTTAGAAGCTAGTGCCTGGTGGACTGAGCAGTCTTGTCTGGCCACATGTAGATGGAAGAAGAAAAATTAATGATTCCTTGGTTGCTCTCAACTCAGCAACTATTGAGAACATTAAAGAAATGGAAGAAAATGATGGCATCAAAGAAGAGAGTAACAGCGATGTAATACAACATAAAGAAAATGGAGACGCTGCCCCCGTAATAGAACCAGGCATTCCAAAGGTGCAACCTTCACCTAAACAGTTTGTAGATCAAGATACACAGTCTGATAGCAAAGTTAGCATTTTCAGACGAAAAGAATTCACAGACCAAAGTGATCAAACACACACTCCTCCTACCTATGGAACTACTAGTATAGACTCCTCCAGAAAACAATCCAGAAATAGTCAGCATTTTGAAACTCAGGAACAACAATTCCCAGGCCAGGAATCTCGCCGCAATAGTCAGAAGGTATCTGGACAGGTAGGCCACCATAGCACTCACGTCTCAGACCAGGAATCCTGGCATAGTCAGCAACTCTCAGGCCAAGAATCCCGTCGTGGCAGTCAAGTGCTACCTGGCCAGGAATCCCGTCGCAGTAGTCAGCATAGTCAGCATCTCCCATGTCAAGAATCTCGGCGAAGCAGTCATGGTAGTCAAAAGTCTTCTAGAACGCAACCTATGAATGAAGCAGAAACAAAGGAACATCCAACTTGGGTCAGTCAAAGGACAGGGAAAGTGGTGAAATGTGAAAGCCAGCAGACAAGTAGAGTTTGGGAGTTCAAGCCACTTGCCGATATTCTTCAACCTTATAATCAAGTAGTTCATAAAAGCAGAAGCATAAAGAAATCATCCGCTCACATTTCTTCTCAGCTTGTAGGGCAAGAAGCAAAGATCAGCAGCCAAGAACCAAGAAGTCAGGCTTCACAACAGGGTACCAAACAACCAAAAGAGGTCGTGTCTTGGATTAGCAAAAAAGGAAAGTTAGTAAAATGCACAAGTCAACAGACAAGCAGAATCTGGGAACATAAACCCCTTGCAGAAATCCTTTCTAAACAACAGGCACAGAGCATCAGAGATTCTAAAGAAAAAGTGATCACAGGAGAGACGGTTCTTCCCAAGGGGCCAGAAAAAGAACTGGCAGAAATAACTAAGACACACCTTATCAGGCAGGAAAGCCAAAAATCCCAGCAAGGCAGTCAGGAATTAAAAGGAAAGGAATCCCAAGATGACAGACAAGTAAAAGATTTGATAGCTGCAGCTGAAAAAGTGGCAGATATAACACTACAGGCTGACAGCAGTGTGAGCATTTTCAGACGTAAAGAACTGATGGATCAAAATGAACAAAGAGGTCTCTCTTCTGGCAGTTCAACAAGCAGCAGAGGATCTATGCAAAAGTTTCTACAGGAAACACCACAACAAAAATCCCAGTTCGAAACTCAAAGGGAAGGACAGGAATCAAGACGTGGCAGTCAAGATATGAAAAGTAAGCCGTCACTGCATGTCAGACAAGAATCCAAAGTTCAGGAATCCAAACATGAAAAGGAAGAATCAGAAGGTCTAGGATTGGTGGATGACAGTAAAAAAACAGATGCTAAAGTTCAGGAACCTTCAGCAGTATCTGGCATTGTTTCTGATGAGAAAATTGTCCGGATGACTGGAAAAAGTGGAGCACAACTTAAATGTTCAGGTCAGCAAACAAGTGAGAGTCTGTTCAAAGACTATCTAATAGAATTATATGGTTCAGTTCCTAAACAGAAAAAAAGTCAGACCCCAGAGAGAAATGAGTTTCTGAGGGAAGGTCAAGAATCAAAAGTAACAGCAGAAGTACAGCAGCACATTGTGCAGGAATCCAAAAAGAGCATCCAAGAACCAATCTTGCCAGGATCCAGAAAAGCCAGCCAACAGCTGGAAGCTCGAGGTTCTAGAAAGAGTCTCCAAGAATCAGAGATACGAGGGTCCAGAAAAGCAAGCCAAGAGCTAGAAGCCCGAGAATCTAGAAAGAGTATCCAGGAGCCGGAGATTCCAGGGTCTAGAAAAGTCAGCCAAAAGCTGGAAGCCCGAGAGCCTCGAAAGAGTCTCCAAGAGCCAGAGGTTCCAGGATCCAGAAAAGCCAGCCAACAGCTAGAAGCCCGAGAGTCTCGAAAGAGTCTCCAGGAGCCAGAGGTGACAGGATCCAGAAAAGCCAGTCAACAGCTAGAAGCCCGAGAATCTCGAAAGAGTCTCCAGGAGCCAGAAGTGCCAGGATCTAGAAAAGTCAGCCAACAGCTCGAAGCCCGAGAGTCTCGAAAGAGTTTCCAGGAGGCAGTGGTGCCAGGGTCCAGAAAAGCCAGTCAACAGCTGGAAGCCCGAGAGTCCAGAAAGAGTCTCCAGGAGGCAGAAGTTCCAGGGTCCAGAAAAGCCAGCCAACAGCTGGAAGCCCGAGAGTCCAGAAAGAGTCTCCAGGAGGCAGAGGTTCCAGGTTCCAGAAAAGCCAGCCAACAGCTGGAAGCCCGAGAGTCCAGAAAGAGTCTCCAGGAGGCAGAGGTTCCAGGTTCCAGAAAAGCCAGCCAACAGCTGGAAGCCCGGGAGTCCAGAAAAAGTCTCCAGAAGGCAGAGGTTCCAGGTTCCAGAAAAGCCAGCCAACAGCTGGAAGCCCGAGAGTCCAGAAAGAGTCTCCAGGAGGCAGAGGTTCCAGGTTCCAGAAAAGCCAGCCAACAGCTGGAAGCCCGAGAGTCCAGAAAGAGTCTCCAGGAGCCAGAGGTTCCAGGTTCCAGAAAAGCCAGCCAACAGCTGGAAGCCCGAGAGTCCAGAAAGAGTCTCCAGGAGCCAGAGGTTCCAGGTTCCAGAAAAGCCAGCCAACAGCTGGAAGCCCGAGAGTCTCGAAAGAGTATCCAGGAGGCAGAGGTGCTAGAGTCCAGAAAAGCCGCCCAACAGCTGGAAGCCCGAGAGTCTCGAAAGAGTCTCCAGGAGGCAGAGGTGCCAGAGTCCAGAAAAGCCAGCCAACAGCTGGAAGCCAAAGAATCTAGAAAGAGTCTCCAAGAGGCAGAGGTGCCAGGGTCCAGAAAACCCAGCCAACAGCTGGAAGCCAAAGAATCTAGAAAGAGTCTCCAAGAGCCAGAGGTGCCAGGGTCTAGAAAACCCAGCCAACAGCTGGAAGCCAAAGAATCTAGAAAGAGTCTCCAGGAAGCAGAGGTGCCAGGGTCCAGAAAACCCAGCCAACAGCTGGAAGCCCTAGAGTCTCAAAAGAATATCCAGGAGCCCGAGGTTGCAGGATCCAGAAAAGCTAGCCAGCAATTGGAAGCCCAAGAGTCTAGAAAGAGTCTCCAAGAGCCAGAAGTTCCAGGATTGGAAAAAGTTAGCCAGCAGCTGGAAGCACAAGAGTCTCAAAAGAGTCTCCAAGAGCCAGAGGTTCCAGGTTCCAGAAAAGCCAGCCAACAACTGGAAGCCCGAGAGTCTAGAAAGAGTCTCCAAGAGGTAGAGGTGCCAGGGTCCAGAAAAGCCAGCCAACAGCTGGAAGCCCGAGAGTCTAGAAAGAGTCTCCAGGAGCCAGAGGTGCCAGGGTCCAGAAAAGCCAGCCAACAGCTAGAACCCCGAGAGTCTAGAAAGAGTCTTCAGGAGCCAGAGATTCCAGCTTCTAGAAAAACTAGCCAACAGCTGGAAGCACAAGAGTCTCAAAGGAATATCCAAGAACCAGAGGTTCCAGGGTCCAGAAAAACTAGTCTACAGCTGGAAGCACAAGAGACTCAAAAAAGTATCCAGGAGCCAGAAGTTCCAGGATTGGAAAAAGTTAGCCAGCAGCTGGAAGCACAAGAGTCTCAAAAGAATCTCCAAGAGCCAGAGGTTCCAGAATCCATAAAAGTTACACAGAAGCAATCACAAGAAAGTAGACAACTGTATATGGCTGAAATGACTGAACAAGTAGGTGCCTCTGAAAGCCAAGCAACTCTACAAAGATTCACTGGTCCTTTAGACAGGGAGAACAAAGGTTTGCAGACATGCAGCATAATTTCTATAGAAGATGGGATGTGGCTGAACAGAAAAACAGGCAAGCTTTTAGTAAGTCACACTCAACAAACCGAAATTGCCTCACATCAGGCCCCTAATAAAAGAGCAGCAGAGAGTGGAAACATGGCAAGGCCATTTGGATCTGGGAGCCCTGAAATAGGGCCACAGTTGGAAGAATTAAATCAGATCGGTACTACAGATGAGGAAAAGATAGATCAGGACCAGCAGCAGCTTATTCGCAAAGAATCCCCTCCTGGTAGCCAAGAAGTTTCTGGCCAGGACCAGCCTCCATTGGGGAAAGAACTTGAACCTGTCATCCAGCAAGGTTCAAATCAAGAACTGCTCAGTGACACAGAGAACCCACAAAATCTAGAGCAAACTGAGGGAGAAGAGCATGAGTACACAGACGATGTTGAACAATTGCTAACTCAACGCTTGAGTGAAGCAACACTAGAAAGTATAACAACTGCTGAAGGAGATGATATATCTGTACGGACATATAGTGCTGTTTCCTTAGAGGAAGGATGCTGGATCAATAAAAGAACAGGCAGAAAAGTGGTGTCTCAGAATCTGCAAACAGAAGAATCTTCGTTTCAGAAACGTGAAAATACAGAGGAACCCCAGAACAGTGACAAACCACCAGAAGAAGGCATGACTGAAATAACTGAGCCAAGTGGATAACACATGACAGGCAGCATGTGGAGATGAAGGAATGAAGAATGACCATGATCCTTACGGCCACTATACCCAGTGAGTAATTAGCTCTTTGTAGACTGATAGGCAGCACTGTCTTTTCCCTAAAAAGAAGAATGGTATTGAAGGTTTGCTTGGTCTTACTATATATTAAAAAAAAAAAGACAAAATATATGGAAAGGGGAAATATTTTAGGAAATCTGTTGGGTCTCTTTCATCAGAAAAGCAAAGCTATAGTCATGAAGAAGCAGACCTAAAACAAGATTTCTTTAAGCAGAATAATTATCTTTTGGGGATGAATAAAAGATCACTACAAGTAGATCTGTAAAGATTTGGTTAATTTTCATTATTTTAAAAAAAATTGAAACTACCAAAAAAGATCATTTGCAAAATATAGTATAAAATGTAGAATTTCAGATACAAAAACGTAGATTGGTAACTCCCTCTTGAACTGTATAAATTATATAATTGTGTTTGTATTACACAATTTTTACATAATGAAATATGTGAACTGTTGAATAAAAGCTGAATCAAAACATTAATTGACATAGGTTGCATTGAAATGTGTTGCTGATTCCTATGAATTTCAGCCTATGTAGAAATCCTTCAAGGATGCTGGAGAAGATGAGAGGGGGAAAAAGCAGCCACTGATATGGAAAAGAGCCCCATTTACAATGAATGTACATCACTCAACATCTGTTCTATCAAAAGGAGCTGAACTGTTGTCCCCTGTAGCAGATAGGTCATTGGTCAGTGGTCCTCCAAGGATGCAGGCATCAATGGTCAGTGATTATTAGTATAGTGACAATTTAAAAATAAATACAATTGTTTAAAAATATGACGTAGCCAGAATCATTGTACAACCTCCAAGGGGAATAATGGATGGGGAAGTGAATAGCAGAGAGTTTTTATCATTCTTATTGAAACAACAGAGTGTAAATATAAATAAAAGTAGATCTCGCCACTGAGATCAGGACACCAGAAATCCTTAATTGTAAATGTCTGGATGATCCATGTTAAACAGCTTCCTAAATTTCAGTAGGGAAGGAACCAGCCTGAACTCAGGGCTACCCAAAGGAGCCAAGTAGAAAGTGCTCCAATCCACATTTGGTGGTGCAGATGATTCTATCTGTATCCTCAGACTCCATAGATTGAAAGAAATCCCAGATGACCTTGTAAGATGTTTCCCTAATTATCTCATTAGATTGCTCAAGTAGCATCTAATTCAGAGCAAATGTAAGTAATTATAGTTGCTAAGAATCTGGCAAATGAGTCACAGAAGCACGTAGAAAAGTCTCTTGGCTGGTTCTTCCACAACAGATTGCAGGTTATCCTCAACAAGGCTACTAAAGGAGATTCTGCAAATGCAGAAATGCAGCAAAGAAGGACCACTGTGCTGTTTGTGCCACTGCGGTGTTGGCACAAGCATGAGCTATACCTGCATTTAATCATGTTCACTCATAGTCTTCTCCCGTCATCCCTTTAGGTATCTTTTTTTGTTGCCCAGACAAGGGAGCACTTTGGGATTAGTGAAAGAGAAAGACCATTTAGGAGTAATCATCTACAGCAGGGGTGTCACTCAATTTCATTGAGGGCTGCATCAGGATTGTGGTTGACCTTGAGGGGCCAGGTGGGCATGGCTGAGTGGGCATGGCCAGGGTGGGCATGGCCAGCTCAATGTCACTTGAGTCGAGGGGTGCCTGTGGCAACCTGGATGGGGCTGGGAGATCCTTTGTCTCCAGTATATGCCTAGGAAGTGGGGCAGGGGCAGCCCCTTGCTAGCTCCAGGGTGGCCCCGCGGATCTAAGGCTGACCATGTTCTGTATTGGGCAAATTTTAGATCACAGGCCTGATCTAACCACATTGTGGGCTTGTACCCGTGATTTGATGAATTCCATGGTAGAACTGGCTGCGATACACTGGAAGAATCCTCACTTACTTTCTGAGATCTACAGGAACTGAATTCACTGGTCATTTGGAGTTGACCATTCAAAGGTACCTGGAATTCTGAGATCTATGAGAGATGTTTTACCTGAAGTGAAACCAACAATTCAGTTTTACATAATAGTTTAAAAAAAAGTAGCATTGATTTTAGCACTGACATGACTTGTATCCTCCAACAACAAAAACAAACTATACGCAAACACACACACACACACAAACCACAGAGACAAATACACACCAATACATATACATATATATGAAATAATGGGTAAGGAATTGGAATATCTAGTTTTGGAAAAGCAAATGAGTTTCAAAAATTGTACAATGTACATCTTCTGACTTAAGAATAAAGTGAATTCATTGGAAATTCTTATTTAACATTTATTGGCTTTTTCAGATAATGTTTAAAAAATATTTGATTTTTTTTGTGTTGGTATTATAAAAAATTACAATTAGAATGGTAAAAATTACAATTAACTCACTTGATTTGCTCCTATCCAGTCCTGGCTCCCTTTTACCTTTCAGTTTTAACATATGTTAAAATAATGGTGAGAAAGCATATACTACAGTAATTAAAGATGTCCATTTAATGTTGACTTAATACTCTCAAAATATGAAATTTGACAACTCTGGCTTTAATTAAATAGGGCTAACAAATTAAATTTGTTAATTAAACAAATAATTGTTTTAATGGGATAAAAAGAAAATTATGCTTCTCAACTTAAGGAATGGATTCAAGAGATGTATTCCTTATAAATGTTTGAAATGCCTTTATACTCTTAAATTGAGAATATGTGACAACATGTTTCTTTATGGTCTACAAAGAGGGGAAGATCTCAGACTAGACCACATTTCCTTTTTTGCCTAGTCAGGATTCAGAAAGTTTTTACTTATATTTCAATTATATTTGTATAATCACCCATTTCACATGAAAGTGACTAAGGGCGGCGTAGAAATGCATGTCCTATCATTAGGCTGGAGATGAATGTGGTTTTATTATGCACTTGATTTGCCAATTTATTTATTTATTTATTTTATTTTATTAAATTTTTATACCCCCTTCTCCTACTGGACTCAGGCGGTGAACAGCCAAGAATAAAAACATCATTTTTTAAAAAAAAGAATTTGACAAATTTTGACCCAATTAAATTTAAAACACCCCAACTAAAATCAATTTACAATTAAAAATATCTAAAAATATCTAAGGGGGGTGGGGTTATGCCAGCCCAGCTTGATGAAATAAAAAAGTTTTAAGGGCACGGCGAAAAGCACGGAAATCTGGTATCTTACGTATCTCCGGGGGCAGGTTGTTCCAGAGGGCAGGTGCTGCCACAGAGAAGGCCCCCCCGTGGGGGTCTCCAGCCGACAATTATCTAGCAACAATCACCATTGTCAATCGGCAGATGGGGATCGGCAGATGGGGACCAAGGAATCCTGCAATTCAGTCTCCCAGATGCAGCAAAGAGATCTGTGTCAAGAAGCAGAGTTTGGCACCAAATTGTTGGTCACACTTTTTCAGGGGAAACCAGGCCAACACTTTCCACTGTAATCTTCCTCTTCCTATTACAATCCCTGATATGCTCCCTGTCAACATCTATTCCCAAGCACTCCCAAGCTCTTCTTCTACCATCCAGCCACCCAAATTCCCCACAGTCCAACTGTAGACTCCTCACTATTCACACTTAAAGTCAACAATCTGGCAACCTTCTCTTTCTGTCTCCTCTCTCTCTCTATCATTTATATATCCCTCCCAACTCCAAAACCAATAGCACCCTCATTCCAGGCCCTACATCACTACAGCCACCAGGTTGAAAAGACCATCTCCTGGTTTTTTTTCACTCCAGGGAAAGTCTCCAATTCCATCTCCTGCTTCATCCAAGGAACTGTCCTGTTCCACCAACGCAGTCCCATATCTTCAAGAAGTTCTCCCACAAACAAAGGGCAACTTTGTTCCTACTGCAACATGCAGCCTTTAATCACAGCTTTTTCCAGCTGATGGGAGATCTTTTGTCTGGCTTTAGTTTAAATACATGGCAGCAACCGCAGGACTCTGCAAGTCATGTTCTCCCCTACCTTGCCACCTTGCAGCGACCAAGCCATATCAGTCTCCATCTATCCTGAGGCAGCCACTGATGTTTGTTTCTTCTTTGCTATCCGATCTTAACTTCAACAGATGCAACAAGAGCTTGATAGCACTTGAACTCAACAGGATAAGGCAGATAGACCTGTTAATATATATAAATATATTCTGATTGTTAAAAAAAACAACTTGAATGCTAAATTGGACCATATAGGATGGGGTTAAAAAAGAGAAATTCTTTCTTTCTTTCATATTTTCATCTTATTTTTTTGCTTTCCTTTCAGAAAATACTGCACGCAACTATCTATTTTACAGTACAGTACAAACTGAAATCCAAGCAAAGACACGATCCCCCTTCTCTTAAACTGCCACCCAACAGCAAAATCAACCACAAGGGAATGTCAGCGAGAATTATCTCATGTTCTGCTAAGCTCTGACAGCAAATTCAAGCATTAGGTGTCCATCATCTGAGAGAAGTGACTGCTCAACACAAAGGACATGCTTGCTACTTAAAACTTCTCACTGTTGATACTCTACTCATTTACCTGCAGTTTCTGTCCTATGTAAGAATGAGATGTAAGAATGAGATGATGAGCGCAGACCTTCTTCAATCAGGTCAGATGATCTATATTAAGGACCCCTTACCCATAGGAAGATGAGGGGTCAAAAGCTAAAATACATGTTCCACTAACTCTAGTTTCTTCTGCCGAGAAAGAGGTTTCTGTTCTACCTCCTTTTCAAGCTGCCATAGAATTTTCATAGTATTAATTTATTGTGTTTCTGAGTTGACTTTATGATTGTATGGTGGAGGAAATTGCTGCTTTCCTCTCTTTTTACATAAGATCAGCCTGCCTCAGTTTCAGGATTACTCCTAGGCAGGAGTTCCTGGTGTTGTTTTCTGCTGGAATTTTATGCCAGTGTGAGATGGTTGGGAGGCTGACAATTGCTGGAGAGACCAATTGCCTAGGAATTCCTGCACAGTTCCATAATTTATGCCATCACAAAACTTAAGTTCAGTGCCTTAGTCCAGTACCCCATCTGTGGAGAAAAAAACCCTTCTTCTCTTCCAAAAACAAACAAAAACCCTAAAAAGCAATTCATTAACATCAAATAGGATGAATACGACTAAACAAAAGAGAATCTGTAAAGTAACTTTCAGCACAGCATTAGCTTTGCTTCAGTTGCTATAGGGTTTGACTCTTCTCCGTAGGTCTTAAAATTTGTAGCAGAGATGCAATCTGCCACTGTTGCTGACTCATCTCCTTTAGGATACTCTGTATAGTTCTTGTGTTGTGCTATAGTTAAAATCCTAGGTAGGACCAATTTATCACTGGTCTGTAAAATTTGTGGGTGGGTGGGGGGGGTGTCAAGCTATTCTCCAAAGCACCTGAAGGTGGAACAAAAAGCAATGGATGAAAACTAATCAAGGAGAGAACCAATCTAGAACTAAGGAGAAATTTCCTGACAGTTAGAACAATTAATCAGTGGAACTTGCTCCAGAAGTTGTGAACGTCCAACACTGGGAGTTTTTAAGATGTTGGATAACCATTTGTCTGAAATGGTTTGGGCTTCCTGCTTGAGCAGTAGTCAGACTAGTAGACCTCCAAGGTCCCTTCCAACTCTGTTATTCTGCTATTCTGTTAAATTGCAATGTTTGACATCAACTGGGCATTGCATTTGGGAGATTTTAAGATTGACAGCCTTACAGCATGGGTCAGAAATGAGTCAGAAAGCTCTTCTTACCTCTTCTACTGGTGTCAGATGTTCATCCCCAGAAGCTGATATGGTGATGAAGTTTGGATAGAAAATTCCAAAATCATTATGGTATCAGCTTCTGGGCATGAATATCTGACACCAGTAAAAGAGGTAAGAAGTAGAGGCAACTGGTTGTCATCAAGTAATTAGTATTTCTTTGGCCTCTGCTGGAGGTCAGGTGGCTGTAAGTAATATTTGGAGTTAGGAGAAATTAGCATTACCTTCCATACTGAATTTTGCTACTACTGTATTTTGCCAATGATCCATAAGAGTAACATACTTAGTCTGGTGATTTCATAAGTCCTGGAAGGAACTTTTGAAATACAGTGTGGTTGACATTGCTAACTCCTCCTGGAGACTATCTGTTACAATAGCCTTCAGCAATCAACAAACTGTCCTAAGTAGAATAACTTTCCAAAATGAATCTCTGCATTTTTAAAAGCACTATCTATGGTAGGAGATACTGAACAGTTCTGCCCTTAAGCAGAGGGCAAGAATCCCAAGCAACAGAGACTGCAAAGCTGGAGGGTAGGGAGGTATATTATGCATCTTGTATTTATATCAACTAAACCAACTTGCTGCTCTCATATGTGACAAAGGGCCTTTTTCTGCTGCCAGTCTAGATGACATGTGTACATAGAACAGATTAGAGGCATCTGGACTTTTACTTCACATATACTGTCAGAGGTTTTTTTGCCAAAATCAAATCCAGAAGCACACACAGATAAACTGATTCAGCAGGATTCATTAACTTCTTTATATACATAATACATTACGATAAATGTACACTACCAACAGTTGATTCTTCTTACAAGCAAAACACAAGGCAGGAGAGAACCGTTAGTTTCATTTCAGCAGAGCAGACTAGTTCACAATGGTTTCAGTTTCTCTGCACAGATTCAGAAGCTGCAGACTAAGACACGCACTGGCTCCAGTCTGTCTCAGCTCCCAATTGGCTGACTTAGTTGCTATGCCTTTTCATTGGCTGACCTTGTTACCATGTCCTATTCCAGTTGATGAATATACTCTGACATATACAAATACCATAGGCCAGCTCTGCTTAGAGAACCTATGAGTATAGAAATCCCAACAAATTTGATGGGGACCAAGTTAAGGATACCAAGTTGTTCCAAGAGCTGCCTAGTTATGATATGTCATTGATGGGGTAACCTCTCTGAAGGATTCAACTCCAGTGTTGAATATAGTCTGTCAATGCTGTATCACAAAAGTGTCATTCTTATGACAGAATGGGCTATGCTAAAATAGGCCTGAATAGTTCAGGCCTATAAGGGGCATGGTGGCCTAGCAGTTAAGATGCTGGACTGTCGACTGGAAGGTTGGCACTCTGATACCCAAACATCGTGTGACAGGATGAGCTCCTGTTCCTGCCCCAGCTCCTGCCAACCCAGCAGTTCAAAAGCATGCAAACAAAAATAGATAAATAGGGGCCTTCCTTGGGTTTGGGAAGGAGTTGGGCAGGGCTGGAGATGGAGCATGAAATATATCTTCACTTGATACCTCACATTTGTTTTTCAGTCCCCATACCAGGAGCCAGGATTCTAGATCTTTCTGTTTCCGTTGTTTAACTGGATGGACAAATACACAGCACCCCTCAGGAGATTATATACCAAATATGTATTTTTCCATTGTGTCATGACACCAGCATGAGCTCAGGAACAGATGCAGTTGATGTTTTTAATACATGCTGCATGCTTCTGTAGACAGGTTTTAATCAGAGTTTGATATTCAGATTCAGAACTCTGCACAATCCTGGTGGGTAGATGTGGATTTAAATTAGCTTTCTGATGGAAAAGAAGTCAGAAATCTGTGGGGAAGTTTCAAGATGTTGACAGGCTGCAGAAACTGCTCTCTCTCACACTATCTAGCTAATGAATAATCAGACAAAGCATCACTAAACAGGTATATTCTGAATTTCTCCCCTCTTTTATCACATGCTGCAAACTAACTATATTTGGAATTCACTAAAGGCCTGTCTCGTTTTCATTGACATCTGAGTTTATCTTGACTGTATTTTTTTAAAAAAATACACTTTAAAGAGATAAACAGCATTTCCAGATGCTATGTGGTGTTCTTTAACTGACCTTAAAAAACCCCCACCTTATTAGCCCAAGTAGTTACTCATGTTTGAAAAGTATTAGTTATTGGTTCGATTTATATGCCGCCCTTCTCCGGAGACTCAGGGCGGCTTACAATGCGTTAAGCAATAGCCTTCATACTTTTGTATATACCTGCTTAGTAGGGCTTTCGGGGCCCCCTAAGCGGTGTTCTTTTTATACAAAGTCAGCTTATTGCCCCCACAATCTGGGTCCTCATTTTACCTACCTCGGAAGGATGGAAGGCTGAGTCAACCTTGAGCCTGGTGAGATTTGAACTTGCAGTAATTGCAGGCAGCTGGCAGCTAAGTGCTACTTAACAGCACTTTAGTCCGCTGCACCACCAAGGGCAATGAAGTGATAGCTCAATTCTAGAAGAGAAAATAAATGTTTTTGTATCTTCTGCTTATGGACAGATCACCAGGAGAGCGTACTTACTAGATGCCAGATAAATCTTATGCCGTCTAATGGCTGACCAGATTTTTGCAGCCAAGATATGTGAACAAAGTCAAGATTTCACGAACTACAACAACTAAACATTTAGCATTGTTATAAGAGGCTCAGGGCTCTCTGTCAAAGCTAAATTAAAAGGCTATCCACCAATCCTTGAGAAAGTCCATCTCTCTGCATCAGCAACAGAATAATAGACAAAGTATGACATTGGATCCATTGGAGAGAGAGGAAGAGGGAGAATAAGAGGAAAAATACTAGTTTAAAATCTGAACAAGTTCTGTAAATCATGGGTCTCCAACCTTGGCAACTTTAAGCCTGGCGGACTTCAACTCTCAGAATTCCCAGCAAAGCTGGCTGGGGAATTCTGGGAGTTGAAGTCCGCCAGGTTTAAAGTTGCCAAGATTGGAGATCCCGGCTGTAAATACAACTTGGTTGTCTCTGGTAAAGTCTGAAGACCAGATGAAGATGACCTTTTATGGACTCAGCATAAAAAAAAAGAGTTTCTGGGTGCCATGGTTAAGTGCAAATGAGGAAAGCCCCTTAGGTATATTTTAGATAGCCTCAGACTTAAAATTGTTTAAAATAGTTCAGATCATCTTGGAAACTAAAGCCCTGAGAGATAATCTACAAAACTGAATATAGTCTCTATCAAAAACCTCCCTCAATACAGGTAATCCTCAAGTTGTGACCACAATTAAGTCCAACATTTCTGTTCCTAAGTCAGACATTTGCCCCATTTTATGACCTTTTTCACTACAGTTGTTAAGTGAATCGTAGCACTTGTTTTTTTTAATATATAAAGTTTTATTAATTTTCTTAAATTACATTTAACTAGTGCTTAATAAACAGCATGTTGTCTGGGTTATTTTGTTTGCTTAACAATACATTTATATTCCTCACCTTTACCCAGGGGTGAAATCCATCAGGTTCTGACAGGTTCTGGAGAACCGGTAGCGGAAATTTTGAGTAGTTCAGAGAATCGGCAAATGCCACTTCTGGCTGGCCTCAGAGTGGGGTGGGAATGGGGATTTTGCAATATCCTTTCCCCCAGAAGTGGGATGGGAATGGGGATTTTGCAGTATCCTTCCCCTGGAGTGGGGTGGGAATGGAGATTTAACAGTATCCTTCCCCCAGGAGTGGGAGTGGAGATTTTGCAATATCTTTTCCCTGCCACGCCCACCAAGCTACACCCACAGAACCAGTAGTAAAAGAAATTTGGATTTCACCACTGCCTTTACCCCTTTATTTCAGCCATTGATAAAATAAATTCCATGTTTGGTAGTATTCTGTATCTTCTTTCTGCTTAATTTTCAATGTAAGTCTGCCCATTTCTGTACTTGTTAAATTAGTAACAAAGTTGTTAAGCTTCCCCATTGATTTTCCTTGTCAGAAGGTCACAACAGATGATCACATGAACCCCCGTCATAAATATGAGTCAGTTGCTAGTTGTCTGAATTTTGATCACATGAGCATTGGGATGCTGCAATGATGATAAGTATGAAAAATGGTCGTGAGTCATTTTTTTGCTGCCGTTGTAACTTCGAATGGTCACTAAACAAACAATTGTAAATCGAGGACTACCTGTATTATGATGCAATAAAAGAGAAACTGAAGCTTGTTACCAGATGTGAGTTGCCAACTTTTTGATAAGGATTATGAGATTCATTACATTACAGAACCTCCCTTCATAAAATCCTCCCCCAGACTTTTCCCCTCATTGTTTTTCCTAATTTCTTCTCTGTCCTTGTCTTCAGTTTCTGTTCTTCCGATCTGTACAGCAGAGAGAAATTCCAATAATTAATATGCCTCCCTCCAATCACAACACACATTTCAAAAGGAAATTGATTCCATATTTGTGTTGCTATCAACTGAGCATAATCTGCTGGAGGGATGTACTTAAAGGTGTCTGAACCAGACATCATACACACAAGCAGCAAGAATAAATGTGTTGCTTGGTTCTGTATTAACTTTTCACCTAATTTTCATTCCCCCAGGATATCAGATTTGTATCATTCACTGTTACCCTATTTCAGAGCATTGGAAGAGTCTTGTCTTATGATTGGTGTCAAATTCTTTGCAATTCTATTTATAACACTTCTGAAATTCCAGTTGCTTTCAGATTACCTGTTTGGTGTTAACTGGTTTTTCTGAAATCCACAAAGAAAACACATGGGCATGTAGCACAAGGTCATTTACAGCCGTTAAACATGAACCAACAGACTTTAGATTTATTCATGAAGTCAAAATATGCATGTTTCCGGTTACCTGAGTTCATACAACAGACTCCATTCTAAAGCTGGTTTAGCAAATCACTACTCACACAACATGCTAAGCCCAAACCAATAAATCATATGTCTGGTTCCAATATGCCCTATCATAATGCTTAATCATAATCTGCCCAAATCCATTTTAGCCTAATTTAATGTATTCTGTAAATTCATTACCTAGTATCATGGATATATATAGGTGGGGGGGGGGAGGTGCTAAGGGCAATTACTTATTTATTATTAATGTAATTATGGCAATTGATAATTAAATCATTCTAGACCACCCTACTGACTCTTACTCTTGGAAAAGAAAATATTGAACCAGGAAAGCAGAGTCACATTGAGAGGTTTTTTTTTCCCCCTGTGGGACAGTACAGGTACCATAAATATAACACAGGCTGAGGGAAACAGGGACTATGTGAGCCTTACTACAAGAAAAATCAATAACCTGATGTCAATTTCCACTTCCAATAATAGAACCCAAATCCTAGAACTTGGTAGATAGATTGTGGATGACTTGGGCTCATATTACTACTGGTAAATGTCAGCTCTGTTGATGTCCACCTTCTGAGGTAACCTGAGGTAACCTAAAAGACACATCCAAAAGTACTAATTCTAGCTTTATTGTAAGAATACATTAATAGAATCTTGCAAGTCCTAAGTACATCTCCCCTCCCCTTCTGTTTACAACCCAAAAAATTAGAAAAGGTCCCTTTTATGATGTTTGCTACTGACAATCCTTCTAAAAGATGAGCTGCTGCTTGTCTGATCATAGTCTAGTCTGCAGTTCTTCCACCTGTCTCCAAAGGAAGTTCCTCATTCTGTAATAAACTTGGTTGTTAACAAATAGATGACCATGGCATATATTACTGAAAGTTGGTTGTGTGATATTGCCCTCTTGGAAATCTGCTCAGCTAGTTTTCAGAACTGGCAGCCACCATGAGGTCAGGATCAAGATTAATTGACTAAGGTCAATTAGTCAATTAGTCAAAGTCAAGACTAATCTTACATAATGGCTTATTTATGCCATTGTATAATGAGAAATGAGGTATGAGTACCTGCATATTAAGTTAAAGTGAAAGGATAAGGCAAATATTCTGGTGAATCTGCTGACCTGCTATGCAGGTTAGCATGTTACATAGTCTCAGTTAGTATGGTTAACTTATGGTTTGAATTGGTCAGACTCCCCAAATGGGTTAATACAGATTAAGTATATTATGTGAATGCTCTTATGTCACCTAAAACCTTCAAATGTAAAGGCTGGACAGGATCTTGAAGATCATATTACAATCCCCTGCCTAATATCCTGATAACTCATTCCTACATTCTTTGACCTAGTCCGTAATCTCTATTTGACAACAATTTTAGTGATAGCCTTTTGCACCCCTAGTGAAATAATCCAAATAGTTCCTTGCTTAAATTGCCTTTTTTTCTGTGAGTAATCAGCAGTAGCTCCCTGTGAATTCATATCTTGGGATCAGTCATAATAACTAAATGGCAACATGGTGAAGCATCCTTTTGAGCTGAGAATGTCATAACACCTGACCTTGAGCTGCTGCTAGTGAAAATGAACTAGTTTAAGGAAGCAGCCAACTGGAAAGCTTCAACTATAATTTTCTGAAGATGCTGAAGATACAAGGCCTCAGGGGTAATCTTTTTGTCAGTTTCTGGGGTATAATTAACTGTCTACATTTAATCATGATTAATAGATTTCAAACTCCAGAGGGACACCAAATTTCTTTTAGATGTCATGTTTTCAGAAGAGTAGATGTCTGCTTGAAAGGGGAAAAACACCCTCAAACAAAAACCACCAAAGTTATATTAGTTTGTTTTCTTTTTGTAAACAAGAACATATTCTGTACAGATCTGCAATAGGAAGTGAAGCAGAACCAAACTTCTATGAGCCTGGGTGCCAGATGTCCTGTGAAGGTCCTTCTTCCAACTGCTACTTAGTTTCTTGTAGGGAAGAAGGGCCACGAATGCAAACAAATCAAAAATCTTTCGATCCATTCAAATGTAGGGCTTTGAACTGTTGTGGTAACAAAACAGAACTGTGACTTTCTCCTGAAAACAAAAGAAATTACTTCCAAATGCAGAGAAGTCCAGCTTCCCCAGTTAGGCTTTTCATCTCAGGTAGAATTGCAATGGTCAAAGAACTATAGTTTTTCCTTTCCTGAAACAAGCACTTTTTAAAATATATATATATATAACCAAAGCTCCACAATTATATGCATACAGGTCATGGCCAGGGGAGAAATGTTTCCGGTTCACACCGGTTCAGGCAAACCTGTAGCAGTGGGGGTGCATGGTTTGGTGAATCAGTAGTGGCAGCAGCGCGAAGCTCTGCCTACCCACCCAGAAGTCATTACTTCCTGGTTTTAACCAGTAAGTAACCTGTTTTTGACCCTCTGAGCATGCGCAGAAGGCTTTGCACATGCGCAGAGGGTCCAAAATCGCACATGATGTGCACAGAGCGCGCACTTCCAAACCGGTAGGGAAGGTAGGTAAATTTCACCCCTGGTCTTGGCCTTTAGGGAAACTGTCTCTGCTTAGGACAGGTGAAATGAACAACATTCAGATCTTCAGTCCAACTGAAGGCTGTCATAGTACAGAACTGGCTAACACATTGAAAATCAACTGGCTAACCAACTAAACATGCACATTAAACAGTTTGACAATTATATGATTTGTAGCTTTTTCATAGAAAATGAGGCTTTCCTGTGTGCCTGTCCTGATAGTGGCATTTGGGTGTTACCCATCCCTCTGAGGTGAGACAACCAGTGGAAGCAGGCAGACTTAACTTGATAGGGGTAGTGCTTCTAATTAGTTACCTCCTTACTTAATGATTTTGTCTGTTAAGTGAAGATGGAATAGATATCTCACCTGTAAAATGTGTCAGACTGCAACTTTTAAGTCCCCATTTCAATCAATACACTTATTGGTTTGTTGGCTGGGGAACATGGGAATTGTTATCCTGTACATATAGAGCAGGGTTGTCAAACTCCTGGCCTGTGGGCCAGATGCGTCACACGTTGGCCATGTCCTTGCCCAGTTTAACAAAGGGGGGAAAAGTCCCCATACATCATGTGACGCTGCTGTGACAACGTGAGTTTGAAACACCTGATCTAGAGGCACCAGAAAAAATTAATGTGAGGTATATTGTAAAAGTATATAAGAGGTATATAAGAGCCTTGGTAGTACAGTGGTCTAAAGCACCCTGTTATTAAGACCAGCTGCCTGCAATTACTGCAGGTTCGAATCTCGCCAGGCTCAAGGTTGACTCAGCCTTCCATCCTTTCTAAGGTAGGTAAATTGAGGACCCACTTGTGGGGGCAATAAGCTGACTTTGTATAAATATACAAAAGGATGAAGGCTATTGCTTAGCAAATTGTAAGCCGCCCTGAGTCTCCGGAGAAGGGCAGCATATAAATCAAATTTAAAAAAAAAGAAAAAGAAAAAGAAAGCAGTGTGACATAGCGAAAAAAAATAAGGAAGAAAGAATCAGGATAGGAGTTTCACTTAGTTTTGCTTTGAGGATAAGAAAGATGGGGAATGAAGATGTGGAATGGGACAACTCGCCACAGCCAACTCACCATGGCCAGCTCACCCATAGGACAACTCTCTGCAAGACAATTCAACAATTCAATTTAATTATTTAAACTAGTTAAGATTATTTTAATTTTTGCCATTCACATTTCATGTTGTCCCTCCTTTGGCATTCTTTCTTTAATGATTCTATTCCATTATTTCTTCGATATTAGTGTAATTCTTGTCCTGCAGCAAATTGTCCCATGGTGCGTTGGCTACAGTGAGTTGGCTGTGGCGACTTATCTTAGACCCATGTTGATGATTAGGGCAGCCACCAGACAGGACAACCTAATGTAAGCCTCATCATATCATTGCAATGCAAGTTCCATTCTTCTTAGAATGTTGCAATGTCGCATGTAGACCTGCAGCTTGTAGCATGACAGCATAATGTTGCTTTCGTCTTCTTGACAAAAGCAGCAGGAGCCTGCAGACAGTTGTAAAGAGGAGTAGGATTCAGCCGGTTTGGACCAGTTCAGGCGAACCGGTAGTTGTGACCTGCACTGCCCACCCGCTATGCCGTCCTACTTAGCTCCGTTTTTTCAGTCGCGTGCATGCATGCAAGCACGGGCGTGAGCAAAGTGCATGCGCAGAAGGCCGCGCTCACATTTTCGGTGCTGGGCCGAACCGATTGTTAAATTATGTGAAGCCTCTGGTTGTAAATCTGCACTGTATAGGTCAGGGGTCAGCAACCTGTGGCTCTGGAGCTGCATGTGGCTCTTTCATCCCTCTGCTGCGGCTCCCTGTTGCTGGTCAGCTCCACAATTGATAGGGCTTTTGGTTATGGCAAGTAGAAAAAGGATGCCGCGCTAGGAGAGACTCTATGGTGGGGGAACTAGCCTTCTGGTCAGCAGAGGAAAAAGGATGCCACACTAGGAGGAGTCTCTATGGTGGGGGAATTGGACTTCCGGTCAGCTCCAAAATTGAATGGGGGGCTTCAAGTTAGGAACTTTGTGGCTCTTTGAGTGTTTAAGGTTGCCGACTCCTGGTATAGGTGAAGATTCAGATATGTTCTTCTGTATTTCCAGATAACAGGACTGGGAAAGTTCTTCTACTGATACCTGGACAATGACTTCCAGACTGTGGGGCCAATAGTCATCTCTGTTCCCAGACAGGAGGGATCCCAAAGCTTTATTTGGCCAATGTGTATTTTAACATGTTGAGAGCACATCAGGGACACTGTCACAAAATATCTACCGTAAGCAGAGCTTACCCAGTTTGTTCACAAATTGCAAACGTTTTACAGAAAGTAAGCTAGTGCTACTCCTTGTTACAGTTCTAGGCTGTTCCCTATTACTATAGCCTCCCTAATTTTTTCTAAGCAGGTAAAAATAATTCCAAACAAAACACTAATTTCTAGCTACCTACCATTTTAGTTTTATAACATATACATGCACACAATGCCGGTAGGTGGAATTAATTTATGGAATGCGAGTTTCCCATTAATTTATTTATGAAATTATGGTTACTTTTACAAAGTTAAAGAGGGGTAAGAGGATTTGCAAGCAGCAAATGTGCAATCCCCAGAAATTTGGGTAACTAGGGGCATCCAACCTGAAGCTCCCAGGATGACTTTCAAGCAAATAAGATGAGAGAATCCTCCCCACTCCCCAGGCTGCCTACCATCTTGGTTTTTAGCTTTTCTGTTTCATTTTTCTAATTTTAATTGATTTCTAGCACTTTTTAACTTTTTATTATATTGTAAGCCACCCGGAGTCACTATATCAGTGAGATGGGCAGTATAAACATTTAATACATAAATAAATCCTCCCTGCAAATTTCTGTTTGACATGGAATTTTAAACTATAGCTACTTACTAACTACTTACTGTAGTTGAAACAAACTGAAGCTAAGTGAGATGTGCATGTTGCATGAATAACTATGTTAAAAGCGAAAAGGGAAAAGACTACAGTGGGATCCAGTTTGATTCCAAAAAGCTAGTGAGAAGCAGAAAACAAATGGAAGCAGACTGCCTGAGAACAAGGACATTGGGATGGGGAAGCAATTTTACCATCCTGGAGTCAGGAAGTATAAAACTGTGTGTATTTTCTGACTCCTCTCCCCACATCAGGGATGAAATCCAGCAGGTTCTGACAGGTTCTGGAGAACCGGTAGCGGAAATTTTGAGTTGTTCAAAGAACCAGCAAATACCACATCTAGCTGGCCCCAGAGTGGGGTGGGAATGAAAATTTTGCAATATCCTTCACCCAAGAGTGGGGAGGGAATGCAGTATCCTTCCCCTGTCGCACCTGTCAAGCCACACCTACCAAGCCACACCACACCCACCAAGCCATGCCCTCAGAACTGGTAGTAAAAAAAAATTGAATTTCACCACAGCCCCACATACTTATGTAAGAATATAATCACATAAGCAATGTCCCGCTGGATTGGGCCTCTGGCCAATCTAGACCAACAGACTGTTCCCACTGTTTTCAACCAACTGCTCAAAGAAACTCCCTAGTCTCACAGCAGGTGGCCTTCAAAGACAGTCCCAATGCCATCCAGGCTAATAACCATTGTTTGTTAGTTTGTTTATATCCCGTCTTTATTATTTTCACAAATAATTCAAGGGGCCAAGCGTATCTGCCTCCTCTGATTTTTCCCACAGCAACCCTGTGAGGCAAGTTGGGTTGAGCAAGTGTGATTGTGCCCAAGGTCAGCCAGCTGGCTTTCATGCCTAAGGTGGGACTGGAACTCATGGTCTCTTGCAATGGTGGTATTCAGCCGGTTCTATCTGGTTCAGGAGAACTGGTAGCGGCGGCGGGAGGTTCCACCCATTCACATGGATGCCATCACATTCCATTTTTGACGCTCTATGCATGCGCAAAGGGTCCTGCGCATGTGTGTAGGTGGCGCGTGTGAGCTCACATTTGCAAAACGGTAGCGAAGGTAAGTGAATACCATCCCTAGTCTCTTGCCTTCTAGCCTGGTGTCTTAACTATTAGACAAACTGCCTATCCCTATGATTTCCATGAATTAGTCCAACTTTTATTTGAAGCCAATCAAACTGGTAACAGGCACCATGACTGTTCTAAAGTTTAATTACACATTGTAATTAAAGAATTGTAAGAGCCGTGGTGGCACAGTGGTTAGAATGTGGTATTGCAGATTAATTCTGCCGTCTGCCAGCAGTTCGATTCTCACTGGTTCAAGATTGATTCAGCCTTCCATCCTTTCAAGGTTGGTAAAATGAGGACCCAGATTGTTGGGGGCAATATGCTGACTCTGTAAACCGTTTAGAGTAACGCACTGAGGTATATAAGTCTAAGTGCTAGTGCTATTGTGTAAAAATACATCCTCCTTTTTTCTGTTCTGATTCTTCCAGAATTCAGTTTCATTGGGTGACCTCTGATTGTGGTATTTTCAAAAGAAAACAGCTTCTCCTCGTCCACTTTATCCACTGAATAATTTTCTACACTTCAATCATGTCTCCCCTCATTTGTCCTTTTCTCCTAGACAAGAAAGCCACAAATATATTTCTTCATTGAGGAGCTGCTTCAGTCCCTTGATCATCTGACATACTGTTGTCACATCAGCCCTTTCCAGATAAGAGCCAGACTTCTAAATCTGGATCCTCAAAACTCATTTCCTTTTCCCTTGTTTTCATTAAGACCATGTCATAAAATTTATTCTCTAGCTAAAACAGTTTATTCCAAAACTCTGATAATATGCTAAGATAACAGATGGCCCCTGCAACAGGCTGAACCTTACACTACACAAACCTAATAGATTTCGGGTTTGAACGCAGCCAGCAATCATTCAAAATATCTAATTCTTTTCTATTACCTTCTCGGGGACTGAATTAGGACATTCTGTATGCAAAGTTAATGCTTTAGCATTATAATGCTGTCCTTCCCTATACTAATGGCCTTTAGCAGGCCTTCCATTTTAAAGCTAAAACAAAATGCTCACATTATGCAGCCAGAAGGATCTTTTTTTCTGTTTTAATTTTTGGTGGTGAAAAGTTCAACGTCATTGAAAAGCTGACATATCATATTGTATGAATGTTGGCTGATCCTAATTTCAGTCATTTTCCATTGTTTCAATGAATTTTCTCCTCTAAAGGTTAACTATTTTGAGCTTTATCTCTTGTTTTTCTCTCTACAAGCCTTTAAATAAAAACATTGATGGAATTCCAAAAAAAAAGCTACCAAACTGGCATTCACAAAATCCTAAATCCTAAATGTCATTCATCACACATAAAGATTAAAATAGAAAAGCTTCTAATTAAAAATCATGGTATTTTATACTGTATGGAATCTGTGATGAATGAAAATTTTATCATATCAATACCCAATGAATAAAGGTATGGACAGCAGTTTAAGAAAATGTTGTATGCTGAGGGCATTATTTTTACTGACAGTCTACTTTAAAAGCTAAGTCACCAAACTACAAACAAGGGAAAACAAGAATGAATTTTTGACCACAAAGAGATGAATAGGATCTTGGAGTCCTAGTGGACAATCGCTTTTAATATGAGCCCAACCCGCTGCAGCTGTCAAAAAAGTCTAGTCCTAGGCTGCATTAAAAGAGGGATAAAATCAAGATCATGTGAAATGTTAATACTATTTATAATGCCTTGGTAAGACTACATTTGGAATATTGCATCCAGTTTTGATCACAATATTAAAAAGATTGAGACTGTAGAAAGAGTGCAGAGAAGAGCAACAAAGATGATTAGGGGACTGGAGGCTAAAACATATAAGAATGGTTGCAAGAATTGGCTATGTCTAGTTTAATGAAAAGAAGGACTAGGGGAGACATGATAGCAGTGTTCCAATATTTCAGGGGTTGCCACAAAGAAGCGGGAGTCAACCTATTCGCCAAAGCACTTGAAGGCAGGACAAGAAGCAATGGATGGAAACTAATCAAGGAGAGAACCAACCAAGAAATAAGGAGAAATTTCCTGACAGAACAATTAATTGGTGGAAGGGCTTGCCTTCAGAAGATTGATTGATTGATTGATTATATTTCTATACTGCCTTTCTCCCGTAGGACTCAAGGTGGTCAGGGCCGGATTTTCCTATAGGCTAACTAGGCTTCAGCCTAGGGCCTCAAGATCAAGAGGGGCCTACACAGTGGTGGGATTCTGGGGGTTCTAGGGGGTTCAGCCGAACCGTTTGTTAAATTGCTGGATCGCCCGCCCCGCCCCTCGTCTCCCAATCGCACAGTTCAGCCTACCGTAGCCAGGGATAGGCAATTGTGGCTCTTTTACAACCTGTGGCCTTCAACTTCCAGAATTCCTGAGACAGCTTGGCATCCTTTTGTGCATATGGACTACTCAGAGGGCTGAAAAAGTTATTTTTGACTGGTCCTCGCACTTTTGACCAGTCCTTGAACTTACAACTGTCCTCACATTTTACGTTTTTGTCCTATCTTGTCACCATGGTGAAGAGAAGCAGTTGTGAAATGAGTGACATGGTTGTTAAGAAAGCTGCACGGGCATAAATGTGAGGATGGTCATAAGTGTGAGGACCGGTCAAAAGTGCGAGGCCCAGTCAGAAATGACTTTTTTCAGCCCTCTGAGTAGTCCCTATGCACATAGCCACGCCTACCCGGTCACATGACGAGCTACCCACGCCAACACAGTCACGTGACCAGCTAGCCACGCCCACCCAGTCACATGATTGCCAAGCCACACCCCCAACTAAGCCACACCCACAGAACCTGTTGTTAAAAAAATTGAATCCCACCACTGGTGAAAGGGCCTCATAAGTGGAATAGCCTAGGGCCTCTTTTCATCTAAATCCGGCCCTGAAGGCGGTGTACAGTCAAGAAAAATATAGATACACAAACATCATAAAATTGCTAATTAAAATTATTATTATAACATAGTTTGGCCCAATTAAATAGAACCTAAAATTGGATAACATTTTTAAAACATTCACATGTTCATATGTTTAGCCCCGCCAGTTGGAACATCAGGGTTTTGAGGGCACGGCGGAAAGCACGGAGATCAGGGATATTTCGTATCTCAGGGGGCAGTTCATTCCAAAGGGTTGGAGCCCTCACAGAGAAGGCCGTCCCCCTTGGAGTTGCCAGTCGGCATAATTTGACTGACGGTTTCCTGAGTAGTCCCTCCCTGTGAGAACGAACTGGTCGGTGGGAGGCTATTGGTGGCAAAAGACGGTCTCGTAGGTACCCAGGTCCTAAGCCATGAAGCACTTTAAAGATGATAACTAACACCTTGAATCGCACCCGGAAGACCACCGGGAGCCAGTGCAGCTCGCGTAGGAGAGGTGTTACAGGGGCGCAACGAGCTGCGCCCATAATCACCTGCGTGGCTACATTCTCGACCAGTTGGAGCCTCTGGGTGCTTTTCAAGGGGAACCCCATGTAGAGAGCACTACAGTAGTCCATACGGGAGGTGACTAGGGCATGAGTGACCGTGCACAAGAAGATGCCCGGTGCTCCATCACTGTAGGGTTTTAAGAGATTTCTGCTGTTTCTGCTAGTTTTTTGGAACTTAAAAGGTCCTTAAAAGGACTGTGGGGTTGTGTGTGAAGCCAGGAGATCCTTGTCAGGGCATCAATTAATCCCATGTTTGGCTCTGGGAAAAATCACCCTGGTTTAGAGGAGATGGATCGTGGCTTACTCCAAGTTGCAATATTCTGATAAAGAAAAACGCGAAGGAAAGTTTCTAATAAAACTCATTTATTTGTTATAAAGAAAATAAAACACCTCACTAACTAAGAAAAGTAATTATTACATTTTGGCAAGCGAGATCTCCTGCCGGTCCAGCCGGACCTCTGGCAAGAGAACAAAGGAAAGAGTGTGTGAAGCAAGTGAAGGAATGCGGACATGCGTAGTAAAGTACTGATAAGGAACTTGGCAAACTACAGTAAGTCTATTAGTCCAAAAATAGTGAAGCTCAGCTGGGAAATAAAAAACGCTGTGACATTCCCCTTCTTTTGCCAGTTGAGCGAATATCAGTACATCATCAAATAAGGCACATCTTCTTACGCAGATACTCATGTTGAGCTGCTGGAAGTGGTTTGTTGAGCATATCAGCAATTTGATCATGTGTAGATACATATTGCATTTTGACAAAACCTTTTTTCACTAAATGTTTTATGTTTTGGTAACGAATGTCAATGTGTCTGGACCTAGAACCTGTAAAATGTGATTCAGAAATATAAACCACCGATTCATTGTCTTCCATCACGGTGATCGGTCGGATTGGGTGTGTCCAGATATCTGTGACTAAAGCATCAAACCAAGTTAGAGAATTACATGCATCTGAAACACAAGCATATTCAGCTTCAGTAGATGAACAAGAAACAAAATTCTGTTTACGTACTTGCCAATAAACAGGACATCCATTTAAGAACATCATATAACCTGAAGTACTTTTACGTGATTTCTTATCACTTGCCCAATCAGAATCTGCATAACAACATAATTCTGCATAATCAGTATGTGTTGGTTCTAACAATAACTTCAAATGTTTGGTGTATTTTAGGTATCTCAATAATTTCTTAATACATGTCCAATGAAACTGTTTTGCCTTACCTACGTGTCGAGACAAAAGATTAACACTAAGTGCAATGTCGGGTCTGGTCCAACTATTAATGTATAACAGTGACCCAATGACTGAACGATAAAGTGTTTGATCCTCGAACTCAGGACTTGCTTCTTGTGTCAAGTTGTGAAAATCTGTTTGCATGGGTGTCTTTGTTGTGTTAGCATCTTTTATGTTGCAATGATGCAAAACTTGTTCAATTTTATCTTCTTGTGAAAGACTAAACCCCTTCTGTGTTTTTTCAATCTGAACACCTAAATAAGTGCTAATGTAACCTAATGATTTCAATGTGAAGTATCTCTGCAAAGCTTTGGCAAAAATTTCACTCATTTGCTTATTTGGACCAATATAAACAATATCATCAACATAAACAAGAACTATCTCATATGCATTGTTAGATCTTTTTGTAAACACGCACTCATCAGTTTCGGACTTAATAAAGCCCATTGAATTTAGTTTGTCAATAAGACATAAGTACCACATTAAACCAGATTATTTCAGACCATAAAGACTTTTATTTAGGAACCAGGTATCCCCTTCTTGCTGTCGGAATCCTGGAGGACTTCTCACGTAGATCTCTTCATCTAGGTCTGCATGTAGATAAGCCGTGTCAACATCAAACTGGAAAACTTCTAAACCAAGGATAGTTGCAGTTGCTAAAGCAATTTTTACACTCTCAGTTCTGACTGTCGGTGAGTAAGTATTTGTGTAGTCCTCAGGATAACGTTGAGCGAAACCCTGAGCTACAAGTCTGGCTTTGTACAATGACTCACCATTTGGTTTCTTTTTGATTCTGTAGACCCATCGAGTGCCAATGACCTTTTTGTTTGCTGGAGGTTTTGCAGGTGTAAATACTTTAAGTTTCTTCAGACTGTCCATTTCAACCTGCATTGCCTCATACCATTTGTCTTGCTCTGAATCAGGGAGCTGCTTGATTTGTGTGAAATTATCAGGTGGAAGTGTAACATTGCAAATCAAAGGCAAGGGTGCTTTTGTCAGTTGCCAAGAATATCGTTGTGGAGGGATCCCTTTTGTGACCCTCTTGGAACGTCTCGGAACAACTGTCCAGTCTTCTTCTACTTCGTCCTCGTCCTCACTTTCGTCGCTAGCGTCAGCATCCGCGGCTTGCGAAGACGGAACATCGGGTTGAGAAGAATCAGTGGAATCTTGATCATCAATCTGCGTAGCATCAGCGGTATCATCTCTAGGAAAATAAACTCCAGGATCATTGGAATGAATCCTGGACCAGTCAATGTCTTCCTCAAAATTAGCAGATTGGGAAATCACAATTGCATGTTTAGAGTCAATAAATTTGCTCCACTTTGAATTATCATCAATACCCATAAATCTCAGTCTCTTTGCTGTTGGACCTCCTTTTCTTCTTTGAGCTAAGGGAATGTTCACCATAGCGTATGAACCAAAAACATGGATGTTTTTAAGATCGGGTTTGTAGCCATACAACATGAAGAAAGGAGTCTGATTTATTACACTGCTCCAAGTACGGTTGACAATGTAATTTGCGTACTTGATAGCTTCACCCCAGTATATCTTACCAAGGTTGGCGTCTTCTAGGAGACAACGCATCATGGTTTGCAGTACCCCTTGTCTTCGTTCTACGACTCCATTATGAGCCGGTGTGTAAGGGGCCGAAGTCTGATGAATAATTCCATTCTTACGCATCCAGTCCTGGAAACGCTGAGACATGAATTCGGCACCATGATCACTCTGGATTCTGGCAATGCGAACTTGGTGTTGGGTAGAAACAAGGGTTGCAAAGTCTTTAAAGATCTGAAAAGTCTCTGATTTTTCTTTCATAGGATATACATATCCATATCTAGAGTAATTATCAACAATTGTTAGAAAATACTTTCTACCACCAAATGATGGCGGGAATGGACCAACTATGTCAATGTGAACCAAATCAAAAATGCGTGTTGACAGGCGTGTAGCGTGTTTGGGAATGGCTGCTGCTTTGGATTTGGCCTTTTTGCAGACAGCACAATCCAGAAACACCTTACACCCTTTTAGATCCAAACCTTTTGCGAACTCCGGCATCTTCCTAAGAACACGGAAACTGGCATGCCCCAATCTTCTATGCCATTTATGGATACACCTAGAATGCAAAGGTTTACCTGTTAGTGAATTCTCAACATTAACATTTTTATGCAGAACCTCAGGCTTGGTCTGAGCAACCTGTTTACCAATTCTATTTTTGTTGGCTTTAGGAGCCTTAGGGGTAACAGCAGGATCTCTCTCTGGAGCATCTCTCTCTGGGCCTGCGCTCTCCCTTTTTGGAGTTTGCATACTTGCCTGTGTTTGTGTTTTAGGCTTTGGCTTTAAGTAATAAACACCACCAATTAATATGGTTTCAGCAACAATATCTCCATCTTTAACTATGTAACTTGCTTTTTCAAGGTGGTGAACTTGGAACTTTAACATTCTAGACAAGTGACACTGACTAACCAAATTACTGGTTGCTGTTGGTAAGTAATAAACATCAGGAATGAATGCATCGAGCTCTTCAACATAAACAGTTCCTTTTCCTTTGACCTGACAAGGATGATTGGAAAAAGAATAAAGTTCACGTAGTTCAGGTTCAGGTTCGTGCATCTCTGTGAAAAGTTCCTTTCTGTAGGTAACATGCAATGCTGCACCACTGTCCAAAGTCCACAGGAGTTGTCTGTCGTACTCTGGTTGAGGTTGTGGATCATTGGTTAAAGCTAATGTGGCGAGTGGAGTTTGTGGATCACGCCGGGGACCACGACGACCTTGTCTTCTGCCTCTGGAATCTGTTCCTCTGGGCTGGTACGTGACGGGAGCTGGAACTCGTTGGGGACAATCCTGGGTGGCATGTCCCACACGGTTGCAGGTGTTGCATCTTGGCATCCTTGGAGTGTAGGTCCTTCCTTGGAAGGGGCGCCTAGCTGGAGCTCTTGATGTGGGTGGTCCTCTCAAATGTGGCGTGGCCAACATTAATGCCTCTTCTTCAATTAAAAGTCTACAGACATTGTCCACTGTGCGTTGAGCAATTGGGACTTGGTTAATCTTTGTAACAGCATCTTTCCATTCATAATTCAAAGAGTTAATAATGATGCTGATCATTTGAATATCTTCAATGTTGTGGCCTCTTTCTCTCAATTCTGTTCTCAGTCCTTTCAGTTTGGTCAAATGTCCTCCAATTTGTTCACCGGGTTTCAATCTCGAACCGTGGAGTTCAGACATGAGTAAACATGAAGATTCAATTGAGACAGGCCTGTAGCAATTTTCCAATTCAGCCCAAATTTGTCGGGCTGTTGTATTTGGTGGAAAAGTGACCTGCAATTCAGTATCCATGGACATCAATAATGTTGTGCGAGCCCTTATCTCTAAATCTCGTATTGCAAAATCCCATGGTTGTGCAGGAGGGTTAAACACCATACAGTGCGTGCCTTCTCTAAGAAGCAATAGTGTAATCTCACTGACCCAGGCTTTGTAATTGTGTCCTGACATTTTTAGTTTTGACTCACCAGTTAGTGGAGAGACAGAAAATGCCTGGTAAGGAGCCTGCACTTGGTATGCTGGTTGTGCTGGCAGAAATGCCTGTGGTATTTGCTGTGCCTGTTGTGGACCTAAAAATGGTCTTGGTTGTGCCATTGGAGGTGGGCCAGGAGGTGGCCCTATTTGTACTTGTGACTGAGGCACATTTGCAGGCATTTGTGGCTGCTGTGGCTGATGCACTGGAATCTGCTGTATTCCAGTTGCCATTTGTGCTTGAGCTGCAATATTGGCATGACCTGCTAGAGATGCAGTCATTTGTCTTTGCTTCATAAAGCATGCCTGTGTTCCATCTAAAAAGGCACCATCACCGCCAGGGGGTGTTTGAGTTTGGGCCTGTGGAAACACTTGTGGCATTTCAGCTTCCTGTAGTAAATTACTTTTGCCAGCAGATGGTGCTGCACCTTTAGCTTCGGGCAGCTTTGCACTTACAAGGAATGATTGTGTGGCAGGTTTATATGTAACCTGATCAGGGAGACTTTCATGTGACGTATGCAGTGCTCTTTGTCTTAATTGGCCTGACACAAAATCCACCAGGGGGAGTGTCTTTGGCTCCGAGGAAGAAGACAATATGGCGCTTTTTGAAAATCTTAAGTTGTCTCCCTTATCTTGCTCAAGCATAGATATAGCCATTTTTGCCTGGGATAGCTGCTGTTCATAGAGTTTTATACGGTCACGATAGGCTTTCATAGCCAGCTCATCCAGGGTGAGCTTAGAGCTTCGAGGAGAATAATGAATTGTTTCTCTCTCTGCGTGGGAGGAATTTTGCTCAGCAGTTTGCTTTAGCCTTGCACCGAGCGTTACAAATTCAGAAGGTTCTGGGGAAACAGGTTGAGAGCTGGCATAATTAGAAGGGGGAGTTACTGACCTCAGTCGTAGTGCTTCTCCTTCAAAAACAGCTTCTGTGTTATCTCCCTCCATTTCTGTTCCCACGGCTTTTTCTTGTTCCAGGCGTGTGGCTGAAGTAAGGGGCTGGAAATCTGAAAATCTCCTGTCTGCCACCTCTTCGTTGGAAAAATCAATCAAATCATTTACGAAGAGTGGTCTTAGTTTCATTTTGCCTTTTTTCTTCTGTTTCGGCATCTCAGCAATATAATTAGCATACCTCAGTAGCTAAAAACTAATTGCCTATGCGCTCTTATCAGAAATAACAAAACAAGGAAAAAAGCCATAAATCAACCGTCCGAGTGCTACCAGATGTCAGGGCATCAATTAATCCCATGTTTGGCTCTGGGAAAAATCACCCTGGTTTAGAGGAGATGGATCGTGGCTTACTCCAAGTTGCAATATTCTGATAAAGAAAAACGCGAAGGAAAGTTTCTAATAAAACTCATTTATTTGTTATAAAGAAAATAAAACACCTCACTAACTAAGAAAAGTAATTATTACATTTTGGCAAGCGAGATCTCCTGCCGGTCCAGCCGGACCTCTGGCAAGAGAACAAAGGAAAGAGTGTGTGAAGCAAGTGAAGGAATGCGGACATGCGTAGTAAAGTACTGATAAGGAACTTGGCAAACTACAGTAAGTCTATTAGTCCAAAAATAGTGAAGCTCAGCTGGGAAATAAAAAACGCTGTGACAATCCTTGCGGATGTCTGGCTACCAGTCTGTCTGTTACTCATTTAGCACCATCCAGGAGGCACATGTGACTTAAGGATTGCCACGGACGCGAGTAACTTTGCCTATCTAGGGACTTCCTCTGCATAACAACGGCAGCTACTGACTGGATCTCCAAACTCGACATTAAACTTTGAAATGTTATTTCTGTTTTCCTTTTAGGTTTTCTTACTTTTTTTATTTTTTTAATTGTTTTTAACCTGTAAAAATGAAGTGTTTTAATACTGTGTGTGACCAACCATATGCTAAATAAAATAAATTTAAGAGATTGGGCAACTATTTGTCTGAAATGGTATACTGCAGGTTCTCCTGCTTGAGCAGGGGGTTGGACTAGAAAATCTACAGTGTCCCTTCCAACTCTGTTATTCTGCTATTCTGTTAATGTTCCTAAGGCAATATTGGAAGCAGAGAGGTGGGACATGGTAAAGGTAAAGGTAAAGGTTCCCTTCGAACATATTTGCTAGACATTCATGACTCTAGGGGGCGGTGCTCATCTCTGTTTCAAAGCCAAAGAGCCAGCACTGTCCAAAGATGTCTCCGTGGTTATGTGGCCGGCATGATTAAACGCCAAAGGCACACAGAACGCTGTTACCTTCCCACCAAAGGTAGTCCTTATTTTTCTACTTACATTTTTTACATGCTTTTGAACTGCTAGGTTGGCAGAAGCTGGGACAAGTTACGGGAGCTCACCCCGTTACACGGCACTAGGGATTCGAACTGCTGAACTGCCAACCTTTCAATCGACAAGCTCAGCGTCTTAGCCACTGAGCCACCCTGTCCCTTACCATGGAACATGGTATGTGTATGCTAATGATTTTGTCACTAATTAGATTAAAGGTTGAACCTGCCAAGACTGGAAACAACAAATTTGAGACCAGACCATTAGCAAAATACAGGGCAGGTATTTTCCGTATTTAAGGCTGAGAAATGAATAGCAGTAAATCCATTACTACATAAGGGCAGGAGGAAAAGATTTAAGACTTAAATCCAGAAGTTCATATGTACTAGATCAGATTGGCAGATTCCTCATTAATTGGTTTTCATTATAAGGGCTTCTTTTTTTTTTTTAAATTTGATTTATATATTCTTGTATCTGCAGTAAAATTAATGTAATCATTGTATTGTCCTTTTCTATGCTAGCCTCTGAATTCTGATTAAATTTCTAGAGAGGCATTTATTCCCATGTTCTGTGTGAAGCTCTGACATCATAGTAAGCCATAAGCAAGCCACAGGCTTTTAAACGTTATCTTAGAAATTCCAATAGTTACATTCATAAATTTAGCAGGGAGGAAAATCTACTGGGCATATGCTCTTTCCTCAGGCATTAGACAGAGACTAGATGAGTGAAGTCCCTTTTTGGTTGTTTTGTTACGTTGCTTGGTGACCATTTTATATTTTCTATTTGTTTGTTATATGGTGTTTTTTTTCTTTTTTTATTGATGGCTTATTTTTTTATGCTATACATTGTTCAGAGTCGCATTGTTAGAGTTGGGTAGTGTTGTAAATTATATAAATAAATATGCAAACTTCAACTATTTTTATAGCCCTGTAAATTCCTGAAGAGGTTGGGGCCAAATTTTCTGTCTTTACTAAAGCATAAATGGAATGCAAAGCACCCATTTCATTAATTTCAAATTTGGCTGAGAAAATTTAGTGGCACAGATCAGAGGTGGGTTTCAGCAGGTTCTGATCAGTTCTGGAGAACCGGTAGCGGAAATTTTGAGTAGTTCGGAAAACCGGTAGTAAAAATTCTGACTGGTCCTGCCCCCATCTATTCTCTGCCTCCCGAGTCCCAGCTGATTGGGAGGAAATGGGGATTTTGCAGTAACTTTCTCCTGGAGTGGGGAGGGAATGGAGATTTTACAGTATCCTTCCCCTGCCATGCCCACCAAGCCATGCCCACCAAGCCATGCCATGCCCACCAAGCCACACCCATAGAAATCCACCACTGGCACAGATTCATCATTACCTCTTACCTGCAATCCACAAGGGCGTATTGGTCTTGTGGATTTATTCTGTGTCCCTTCTTTATCTATCATTCTGATCGTTCTTTGTCGAAGAGATTGTTAATTTCAAATTACTTTCTTCAGACTTTTTTCTCCAGGCATAAATGCATAGAGCCAATGCTCCCTGACTCTCTTCCTGGTACAATATTGCTGGTTAGGTGCTAAGTTTTACACAACCTTCCAATATATTACCTTAAAATTACACTCCTTTCTTGGATAGTTATAAAATCTGTTTCACTAAGCATTGTTCAGGTCAGATTTCCACTCATACATACACACATAGCAAACACTTTGACCTCTACCAAGTCTAGTCTGGAGAAAAGGTAGGTGGGCAGACAAAATAACTGTCTTCAAGTACTTGAAGGGCTAATTGTAGAAGACAAGGAAGAACTGTTCAGGGTTATTCTAGATGACATGGCTTTAAAAAAAAACAGCTTAAAGAAGTAGATTTTGGTCGAACATAAAACATTGTGAGGAACAGACTGCCTCAGGAAATGGTAGACTTACTCACTGGACACAGAATGAGGCAATCTGCCCCTGCCAACTGATTGTGGCCATCTCACCATGGCCAACTCTCCATGGCCAACTTGCTGTGGTCAACTCACCTTGGCCAACTCACCATAGGACAACTCGCCATGACCAACTTGCTGCAGAACAATTTATCAAGTCAATTTAATTATTTAAAATAAGTAAGAAAGTGTTTTCATTTTTTTCATTCAAATTTCATTTTTTTCCATTCTTTAATGATTCTATTTCACCATTTCTTTGATATCAGTGTAACTCTTGTCCTGCAATGAGTTGTCCTGCAGTCAGTTGACTGTGGCAAATTGTCCCATGGCGAGTTGCTCATGGTGAGTTGGCTGTAGTGAATTGTCATAGACCCCACTGGAAAGGTTTAAACAGAGTCTGGATGGTGAATTCATGCACTGGGCAGAGGGTTGGGCTAAGCTACCTCCAATATCCTTCCAATTCATACATTCTATAATTCTATCAATGTCTGTTGAAGTTTTTGAGCACTTAATGTAACCTACATTTACAGGTAATCATCAACTTACAATCACAATTCAGCCCAAAATTTCTGTTGCTAAGCAAGAGAATTGTTAAGTAAATTTTGCCCCATTTTAGAACCTTTCTTGCCCCATTTTTTTTAACACTTTATTAAACTTTTATTACATTAAAAACATAAAAAATTATTTCACTCAACAACAGCTAATGGTGGTGTTTTTCTTGTGACAATAATTTGTGCATTATTTACAAAAATTAAATTGTGCGTATTTACATTCTTATTTTATCTTATACTTAATAACTTATACTTTTAATTATTTTAATTTAATTAATTAATTATTTTAATTATTAATTAATTATCTTATACTTAATAACTATCTATCTTCAATCTATCTCCATTCTATCCAGTTATACCACTGTTCCCACACATTGTAAAATATAGATGTCTCTTTATCTTTTAAACTCAGCGTTAATTTGTCAATTTCTGCGCAATTCATGATCTTTTGTATGACCAGTTTCTCTGCGGGTGTACATGGCTGTTTCCAACATTGAGCGTAGGCAATCCTGGCAGGAGTTAATATGTGTAGTACTAGATATTTTGTGCCCTTCACATATATATATTTTTTTTGAAGATCCCCAATAGGAAGAGTTCCGGTTCTAAGTCTAATTGTTCATTAGTAATTTCCTGTAGCCAATCTTTAATTTTTAGCCAATATTTTCGAGCCTTAGGACAGGACCACCACATATGGTAGCATGTTCCCTCTTTCTTTTTACATTTCCAACATATGGGGCTCATTTTAGGGTACATTTTCGCTAATCTCGAAGGGGGTAAGTGCCAGCTGTAGAACATTTTATATGCATTTTCTTTATATGCTGTTGATTTTGTTAGTTTATGGTTTTTGTTCCATATTTTCTCCCAATCTGCTCCAGTTGTTAAGTGAATCATTGCAGTTATTAAGTTAGTAACATGGTTGTGAAATGAATCTGGCTTTCCCATTGACTTTGCTTATCAGCAATAGCAATAACAATAGCACTTAGATTTATATACCACTTCAAAGTGCTTTACAGCCCTCTCTAAACAGTTTATAGAGTCAGCATATTGCCCCCAACAATCTTGATCCTCATTTTACCTTGGAAGGATGGAAGGCCGAGTCAACCTTGAACTGGTAAGAATAGAACTGCTGGCAGTCAGCAGAATTAGCCTGTAATTCTGTATTTTAACCTCTGTGCCTCCATGGCTCTTAAAGGTCACAAAAGATGATCACATGACTTGGGACACTGCAACCATCATAAAAAGGAGTCCATCTGAATTTTGATCACATGATCATGGGAATGCTGCAACAGTCGTAAGTGTGAAAAATGGTCGTCACTTTTCAGTGCCATTGCAACTTTGAACAGTCACTAAACAAACTATTGTATGTTGAGGACTAACTGTATATGTGCCATGTTATTCTATTGTTTCAACACTCTGGTTGTAAGTTTGGGAAAGTATTAATTGTACACTCAATCTATCCTCATCAAGAACAACACCTTAATAGGCAAAAGGATGTATTTCTACTTTGAACTCATAACGTTGGCCTATCTTACATTTTGAAGGAACAAATGATTGATTGATTGATTGATTGATTGATTGATTGATTGATTGATTCGATTTATATGCTGCCCTTCTCCGGAGATTCAGGGCGGCTTACAATGAGTTAAACAATAGCCTTCATACTTTTGTATATATCTGCTTAGTAGAGCTTTCACACACACCCCACAAGCGGTATTCTTTTTTATACAAAGTCAGCTTATTGCCCTCACAAACTGGGTCCTCATTTTACCTACCTCGAAAGGATAGAAGGCTGAGTCAACCTTGAGCCTGGTGAGATTTGAATCTGCAGTAATTGCAGGCAGCTGGTACTACTTGACAGTACTTTAGTCTGCTGTGCCACCAAGGCTCTTATTATTGTAAACTTAATTAGCTATTGTTCTTGCATGTGATTCTAGCTCCTGTCTATATATGGTTTCACTTGCCGCTAACTCAATAGACAGCAAGCAATAATGTGGACAGTTATCCTTTTCTCTAAATTTTGCAAGATAGATTTATACAAAAAAATTGTGTGCAAGTGTTTGCATATTAGAGAAAGTAGCATACAAAATATATATTTTTTATTTATTCAAAAACTAATTCTGGCTATTTTATAAAGCAATGTTGTATATACAATTATAAAGCCAGCAACAATAAAAGTAGAAAAAAATTAAAAAATCTGATGCCATCATTGCGCTTCCCAAATGCAATCCACATTCTCTTCTCATCCTGACATCACCCTTGTATACCATATGGAAATCATGTACCAAATAAGTGTATGAGGGATAATTTCATATACAAATAGATGCAGAGTTTAATGCATTCCTACATTAATGCAGAAATCCAACAGAATAGTCACACAGATCCAAAAGTGATAGGTTTGTTCATTTCGATCAGTCTTATTATCATAATAACAAATGGCAATGTATTATTTTAAAAATTCTGTTCCAGCACATGTCTATACCACAAAAGAAGATACAGTCAAGAATTGCCTGACTGCTTAATTGGTTTTTTTCACTATGAGTTCACTTGGATTACTGCCAACTCAATCAAAAATTGAGGGTTTTTTTTTTTTTTTTTTTTTTTTGCACCATCAGTACTATTTCCCTTAAAGTACAGAAAGTGCTATAGAATATTACATTTTATAGCTCTTGGTTTGGAAAGCTTGGGTGGTAGGCAAATCTTGTCCCTGTCAATGAGATGACTTTATTCAACTAAAAAATAGAACTTTTGAGGTATATTTTATACAAAGTTGGGTACCAACTTTGACTTGTTAAAAGTGAATTTAGGCAGAAATGACCACCTTCTCCATTTCTGGAGATCTCTTTAGCCTCTGAGCTCTGATCTTAAAAACTGTATTTTAATGCATTCATACACTACAATCTGACATCTAGAGCAATGTCTTTCAAACTTTCCACTGGTGGATTATTAAATAAACATTCAGAAAATGATGGAACCACTAAGAACCATTATCCAGAGATATAGGAAATTTCATTTCATTTGATGTGTTCAAACAAGCTAGATAGGCATCTGTCAGAGATGTTTTCATTAGGATTCCTTTTTTAAAAAAATATTTTTATTATACATTTTCCTTTATTATACATCACATTTCCAGTTTTGCAATGATAGTGTGCTGGCTATATCAAGTCCTTTTTAAGTATAGATAGTATTATACACCCTGAGTATAACCATTATTCTTGTAGTCATACAATATGGTCTCTTTTAAATACGTAATGTTGTACGTCATAGTTGGATTTCATTTGGATTTCTGTAGTGAATACAGCATGGGTGTCAAATAGGGGGTCTGCGGGCTGGATGCATCACATGCAGGCCACACCCACCCTAGTTCCACGAAGGGAAAAAAATGTCATGAAATGTCACATGACGGCAACTTGACGCCGTGAGTTTGACACCTGTGGAATAGAGAATTGGATTCAGCCACCTAAATGAGCACCTGCAACTTCATGATTTCTTTCTTTCTGATCTGCAGATTTCCCACTCTGAGATATATCAGATAGGAGCTTTGGGACAGTCATAGCTTACAGCAATGTTTCTCAACCTCAGCAATTTTAAGAGGTGTGGACTTCCATTCCCAGAATGGCTGGGAACTTCTGGGAGTTGAAGTCCACATCTATCAAAGTTGCTGAGATTGAGAAACATTTTTTTTTTTATTTTCTCAAGCATGTATTAGTTAACAGATATAGGTATAAACATGGTTATTAATACATGAAATGGATATACATGAGCCTGGATAGCTCAACAGACTCATATATTATTCATATATATAAGAATAAAAGGGGACATTAGGACAAGGACGGTAGGCACATTGGTGCACTTATGCACGCCCCTTACAGACCTCTTAGGAATGGGGTGAGGTCAACAGTAGACAGTCTAAGGTTAAAATTTTGGGGGTTTGGGGATTAGCTTAGAGGGCTATTAATTCCCCTTCTCTTGATGGCATCCATGCTGCAGGTGGATGAAGACCAAAAAAGTTAAGATGGTAATCACATCAATGTAACTGAAGCCCTTCCTCTCTTTTTTTTAAATAAGTGTCAACCAGTAGTGGGTTTCACTTACCTTCGCTACCAGTTCGGAACTGTGAGCGTGCACGTGCTTGCTTCCCTTGTGTGTGGCACTTCTGCGCATGCACAGAACCTTCTGTGCATGCGCATAGTATCCATGATGATGTCCGGGTGCGTGGGCGGAGCCTCCCATCGCCTCTACCGGTTCGCCCAAACAGGGGCGAACTGGTAGAAACCCACCACTGGTGTCAACATTGCATACACATACACATTTCACTCATGTAGCCATGACCACTACCTTGGAGGGGGGGGTTGTACTCTTCTTCCCCCTCTTGTGATTGTTACTATCTCTCCTGCTTTACATTAAGGATGGACAATTAATTTTCTCAAGGGGCCACATGAGAAATAGGGTCCAACACATTATTTTGAAGGTATATATGCACACACATACGTACATTAAAAAAAAAAAAGCAGCCACCTTCAAAAGAAAAGTAATGCAGTTGTATTGCATGCATGGTGTACACTTATTTACATTTGATTTCTAATTCCATTTGTCCTCACGTGGGCCAGACATTATCTTTTCTATATGGGCCAAGTCCCTCCCATCATTATCTTGCTTCCTCCTCTTTGTTCCCAGGATCTATTAAACATTCCATTACATTTGGCAACTTTATGCTATTCAGAGATTTTTGGATTATAGTTTTCACAGTCCTTTTGCCATTGGCTATACCAGTGAAAAGTGATGAGATTTGAAGTCCAAACTATATTGAAGTCATTAGTTTTCTTCTGTCTGCATCAGTGGTGGGTTTCAAAACTTTTTACTACTGGTTCTGTGGGTGTGGCTTGGTGGGCATGTCATGGTGGGCGTGGCAGAGGAAGGATACTGTAAAATCTCCATTTTCTCCCAATCAGCTGGGACTTGAGAGGCAGAGAATAGATGGGGGCAGGGCCAGTCAGAATTTTTACTACCGGTTCTCTGAACTACTCAACATTTCCGCTACCGGTTCTCCAGAACGGGTCAGACCCTGCTGAAACCCATCTCTGGTCTGCATTAAAACCACTCATATTTTCATTTCTCATAAAACAGTGCATTCAAATTAGAAAACAAACACCTCCCTCACAATAATGAAGCAGCAAGCCATGTTGGGGGGGAAAAAACCCTTTTGCCAGCCAACACTATGTGGTAAATTATGAGCATTTACAGGAAAAAAAATACTGTGTCCAAAGTGCATTTTTTTTCACTTACAATAAAAAGTGAGATGCGAATATTTTAGAACCTCGTTTTTGCAATTTAAACAAGGAGGCCATAAAAATTATGAATTAGCATCATCCAATTCAGTATGCCGCTAAATCTTTCCCTAACCAGATAGCATTTCCATATTTCGACCTATAAAATCTAAGCAACCAACCAACACAATAAAGACAATGCCACAAAATACTCTTCCCCCCTTTTATGACATGCAAGAATTTTTTTTCTTTTGCACACACCTTGAAACTTGTATGAGTAAGCAATAGTTCAAAATAATCCAAGAAAATATACTGCCAAATCATTATACTCATCATTATAAAGCTAGTAAGTTGGTCACATAGAAGAATCCAAAAGGCCAGAAATAATGAGGGTGCCAAATACCTCCTGATGAATAATTCACTCCACCTGCTCTCAACAAATCTCTTCCAGGCCCCACTACTGCAACAATGTGGAAGGAGTACAAATTGGTGCTGTTCATCTGTGAGTCTTATCTTTTACTTAGCTCATTTGTTTTCAGTAATCACTGCTGTGCAGTTAGGTTGTTTTCCAAGAGGAAATCCTAGCTGAAACTACAATAATAGAACATTAATTCATGCCCCGATTTGAAGCCCCTGGTCACCTTTCCATCCAAGTCAGCATCAAAGATAGCCACTGCCAAATTCTTTAAGAAAAAAAAAATCTTTTATTTTAGAATAAAGGTCAAGATCTTAGAAATTATACTTTAGCATTCTCCAACTTTCGTCTTTCAGCTGATTTGCCAAAAAAACCAGTGCAGTCCTAGACTGCATTAACAGAAGGATAGAATCCAGATCACATGAAGTGTCCATACCACTCTATAATGCCTTGGTAAAACCATACTTGGAATATTACATCCAGCTTTAGTCGCCATGATGTAAAAAAGATGTTGAGACTCTAGAAAGAGTGCAGAGAAGAGCAACAAAGATGATTGGGGAACTGGAGGCTAAGACATATGAAGAACAGTTGCTGGAATTGGTACTTGCTGGAATTGGTAGGTGCTGGAATTTATACCACAATTGTTAATAAGAGACAAAACAAAATCTAGATAGTGAATGTGGCAATACTTGAAAAAAGCAGAATAGAAAGGAAAAATGTGGAGAAAATGTTTCCTTATGACTATCATTAAGTGTTGTACCTTATGATTCTTGACGAATGTATCTTTTCTTTTATGTACTCCGAGAGCATATGCACCAAGAAAAATTCCTTGTGTGTCCAATCACACTTGGCCAATAAAGAATTCTATTCTATTCTATTCTATTCTATTCTATTCTATTCTATTCTATTCTATTCTATTCTATTCTATTCTATAATCACAAAATACAAAGACCTTCAAATAAAAGTAGAATGACTGTGGCAAAAGAAAGCAAAGATTAGTATGAGTATTAATAGGTGCTTTCCCAATTCCAAAACATCTGGGGCATCATTTGAGCATCATAAACACTGACTCTAGAAAGGGTGCAGAGAAGAGCAACAAAGATGATTAGGGGACTGGAGGCTAAAACATATGAAGAACGGTTGCAGGAACTGGGTATGTCTAGTTTAATGAAAAGAAGGATTAGAGGTGACATGATAACAGTGTTCCAATATCTCAGGGGCTGCCACAAAGAACAGGGAGTCAAGCTATTCTCCAAAGCAACTGAGGGTAGGACAAGAAGCAATGGGTGGAACTGGAAACTAATCAAGGAGAGAAGCAACTTAGAACTAAGGACACATTTCTTGACAGAACAATTAATCAGTGGAAGGACTTGCCTCCGGAAATTGTGGGTGCTCCAACACTGGAAGTTTTTAAGAAGAGACTGGACAGCCATTTGTATGAAATGGTATAGGGTTTCCTGCCTGAGCAAGTGTTTGGATTAGAAGACCTCCAAGGCCCCTTATAACTCTCTGTTATTCTGCTCTAATTTGGATGAAAGGTTCTAGCATTTCAAATCACTCCATTGGCTGGGAATTCTTAGAGCTGTGATCTAAGACCTACTACAAAAGCTACAATTCTTTAGAGGATATTTTATCAAAGTAAGTCTTTCCCAGTTGACACTTGACCCACCTACAATATTTATAATTTCGACTCCAAATGGTCATGATGGTTGAAATTATGGGCCTTGTCCACATATCTGAAGGATATTAGATTGGGAAAGGATTTTATAATGTTTTTTAAAAAACCCAGTCTATTAAAAAAAAAAAAAAAACCACAGCAATGTCACATACAAATCTCTTTCTTCATATTGGAATCTGGATTTCAGGATCCTACAAGGGAATATTATTGCTAGCATTACAAATTGCAGGCATTTGTGCTCCGCTTATTTTTGTTTGCAACTGTCTATGACTAAACTTCTACACCACAGTCAATTCCTTTGATAAAAACTAAGGGCAGCTTTTGAAATGGGTAGCTTTACAATAACGTTTTCTTCAAGTTGCACTTTATCATAGCCATCTCCGTTCTGGGGACCCCAAGTCTGCTAGACACAATTTCCCACAATCCCCACCTAAAATGACTGTTGTCTAGGAATCCTGGGACTCATACCATTCAGTCTAATTGGAATGGGCAATGAGCCCTGTAAATAAGTAAACAAATACACCTGGATGGTACCAATTTAGGAAGCACTCACTGGGCTATGATGCATTTACAAGCAGCTGTTCCTCCAGATGACTTCTAAAAATCCTTTCTTTTTCAAAGTGATATGGTTCTGCTAGTTGGTAAAGAGGCCAACCACCAAAATGAGAAGTGACTTTCTCCAAACATCAGGGCCTCTGCCAGGACAGGCCAATAAAAAAACATGCATCATAATGTCATGCTACAAACTGTATTATGTCTTGCAAGCAATACTGCAACACAGGCATAAAGGGAAGAACTTGTGCCATGACATCATGACACATCATTTGGCCTCGAGTGTCATTGTGTTCAGGATTGGACATCCATGACATCATGGCAAGAACTGGGGTAGCTTAAAGGTTTAACATACTGACACTTGGATCACTAAGACAGGCTATTGGGAGTGGCTTAAAGTTGCGCTGTTCCAGTGCTGAAGCAGTGTTTTCCCTCTTAAGCAGCCAACAAAACATGGGTGTAATCTGATGTGCTTCATCCATTATTTTATAGTGGTGCTATCAGGTGATCCAGGGTGGGGAACCTTGGCCCAGTGGCAGAATTCAATTTTTTTTTTACTATCGGTACTGTGGGAGTGGCTTGGTGGGCGTAGTGTGGCTTGGTGGGTGTGGCAGGGAAGGATACTGCAAAATCCCCATTCCCTCCCCACTCCTGGGGGAAGGATATTGCAAAATCTCCATTCCCAACCCACTTTGGGACCAGCCAGAGGTGGTATTTGCCGATTCTCCAAACTACTCAAAATTTCCGCTACAGGTTCTGCAGAACCTTTTAGAACCTGCTGAATTTCACCCCTGCCTTGGCCCTTTAATGACTCATGGACTTCAACTCACAGAATTTCTGAGCCAGCATGTCAAGCTTGGGGTGGCAGGCAGAGTGAAAGTGAAGAGAAAGAGCTGTCTTTCCTCTTTGCTTTTTTAAAGGCTGCTTTTTAACGGCAAGTTTAGTGGTCTTCCAAAAGAACCCCAAACCCTACAGCTATTTAAACATGAGTTTAATACTCTTTAGGAAAAGCATGACGCCTGTGTTCAAAGCAGCCAACACAACTGCTAACAGGTTACAAAGGGGCTTGTATACTCTGTAAAATAGCAAAGAAAGAATCAACTCATGCCTGTCTAGTTGTTGTTTGAGCTGTAATAAGATTTCCTCCTGTGAGATGCAATATTATAAGTTGTAATTTTTCATAACGTAGATTAGCATATAGCTTATGAATGACACATTATACAATTTATATAAGGTTTATTCTTTGTTCAAATTATCTAGTTAGTATTTTAAAGTATAGCCACACTATTACATATCCAAAGCACAGCAATATATAGCCGATGTATGAACCCTGTTAAAGAATGACATACACAGCTTCTGGCTTGAAATACAGTAGGTACCAGGTACTGTGTTGTACAGAAAAACAAGATAAGGGAAGACCAAAGTAGTGAGGAATGAAGGGGCCGGATGCTTAGCAACAAGGGATTAACTAATTTTGAACTTTTAGGTGGAATAATAGATTATAGGAAGACTGTGACTAAACTGGGCCTATCAACTGGGCCTGGGAAGGATGGACAAGCGGATGGTGATAGGAATATATAAAATATGCTGAGATCTGTAACCAGGGATGGTTCTCTGCAAATGCTTCAATAAAATTGTTTTGTATTCCAACAACTTTGGAATTGAGATTTTACTCCTCACACTCCAGATCTGCCCAGAGACATGGCAGATAAAGTCCCCCACCCCCTTTGTTTGCCATCTCTCTCAACTTCAAAGCCGATACCAAGGCTGGGAGAAGTGACGAGAAAAGGGATGAGTTTTGACTGATGCCTGTGCTGTGATTGGTGAATATCTGATAGCAATAAAAGCAGTGAAAAGGTACATGGATGACACCATTCTCTATGTGGGAAATGATACCATCCTCTGGTTACAAACCAGAATAGAAGGAATTGAAATTAACAATGGAGCAGGAATAGGCAACTATGGCCCCTTTATGACGTGTGGACTTCAACTCCCAAAATTCCTGAGCCAGCAGGAATTCTCAAAAGTTGAACTCCACAGATTGTAAAGAGGCCATAGTTGCCCACCTCTGTAATAGGGGCACAAAATTTATGTTGATAGTATAATTTTGGCATCACACAAAATGGTATATAGAAGAATACTTAGTGTGCTTTGCAAACCTAATTAGTTTGATTATTTTATGATTCAGTATACCATACCCACTCAAATTATGGATTTTTAGTTACTAAATTAGGTGAGTTCTGAGAGCCCAGCCTGTATTCAAAAATTGTAATTACATGTACACACATACCCAAAGGGAGGGAGGGAAGGAGGGAGAGGGAGGGGAGACGGGGGGGGAGAGAACAATCTTTCTTCTGACTAGAGAAAAGATTTGTCTTTGTCTTTATTATATTTAGAGAAAATATAAAGAATTTACACAAATAAAGTATTAGAAGCTGCTGTATAGAAAAATGTATATATGGAGTGGGTTATACATTTGCAGGAAATATATGTGCCAAATTCATTTGAAAGCTATTTAAGATTTTTTTTGGGGGGGGGAGTTTTTTTTTTAAAACGAGTCTTGAAGAAATAAGAACACACAGAAAAAAATCTATAAATACATACGATACTGACACAGACCAAGCTTTCCACTGATTCATACATCCCCATTCCTGCACTTGATTGGATACCAGAGTCCCCAGTCATGAATATTAGAAGCAACTTAATTTGGATGATTGAATATGATTACAGAGCTTGGCTTTTCTCAGGGCAAAATATGAGAGACACAATCCAGCACAGAAGAAATTCTGATGCAAAGGAATTCAACTGGACATCAGAGAATAGATATGTCTAGTAGCTATGGCAACTCACACAGAGGTTATCCATTTCTTTTCTTGCCCTATTCATGCTTTTCAGCAGCTGCCATCAAAGGATCATTATTATAACCTGCCAGATCTGGGCTGCAAAAATCCTGATGACAGCAGAATTTTTGAAATCTTTTTGGTGCCCCCTGGTTTTCATCTGGATTTTTGCAGCCTATATTTGGCAGCCTTAATTACTGTCAGTGAATCATTTCCAGTTATTGCTAATATAGCTTGAGAAATAATTCCATTACAAGATGTTCAAATTGTTTGTCAAGACTCAGAATGAATTAGACTTCAAGCCAGGCAATTACAACAAGAACTTTTAAATATGAATCTGCAGAGTGTCCATAGCTCAAAGCTGAGACACCTGCTTTGCATACAAGGATCCTAGATTCCTGTTGGGAACAGCTCATAGCCTTTTTAGTTTAAATGAAAATGCAAAATTTGTTGAACTACCACCAGCTCGGTAAACAATAAGGTATACTGTGACTTGTAGTACAGAAGTGCCCTGGAGATTATAGATTTCCCATTCTGCCTTAAAATTAGACATATTTAGATATTTATATTTAGTCTTATTCAAACCCAGGTGAAGCATTTAATCTGTGGCTAATTTCCATTTCTTGTCTGGAGACTGCAACATAAATCTGTAATCGAAAACTCACTCTAGCACAAAGTATCGATGTCAAGAAACATATAAAATAACTGTAATCTTTCAACATTTTTAGGGAAATTACATAAGTGCCAGAAAAATTGATAGCTGAAGAAAATCTATTGATACTTTGCAATTAGGTCACTTTGAGATCACCTTTGCAAATGAAACAAAGTTGGATCAAGAATTTTTATTTTTTTGTTTTTCTTCTTCAAAGCTGGCAGCACAGAGGCTCAATGGTTAAGACACTGGGCTTGTCAGCTGGAAAACCAGCAGCCCAGGTTCGAGACCTGAGCTCCATGCAATAGGGCGAGCTCCCATCCTCGCCCCAGTCCCTGCCAACCTAGCAGTTTGAAAGCATGCAAATGCAAATAGATAAATAGATAACCACTTTGGTGGGAAGGTAACAGTACTCCGTCATGTCATGCTGGCCACATGACTGCGGAACGTCTTGGGACAGCAGTGGCCCAATGGCTGCGAAAAGGAGCATTGCCCCCTATAGTCGGCAACTACTAGTGGAGTAAAGTCTGCAGGGACTCCTTTACCTTACGTTTTACTTCTTCAAAGCAGTGGTGAAATCTACTTTCCTTCCTTACTGGTTTGGAAGTGCATGCACGCATCACATACATGCACAGACCCTCTGTGCATGCGCAAAACCTTCTGCACATGTGCAGAGGGTGAAAAACACATTACTTCCTGGTTAAAACCAGGAAGTAATGACACTCGGGGGGGTGGGCAGAGCCTCGTGCTACCATCACTACCAGTTCTCCAAACCACCCGCCATAATCGCTACCGGATTGCCTGATCCGGTCCGAATCGGGAGCATTTCACCCCTGCTTCAAAGCCATTGATATTTGGCTTAGCCCAGGAAACCCTTTTAGAGAATCTGTAGCACAGACAGAGTGAGGGAAAGGAAGGCCTCTTTCATTTTCTAATATCAGGTCATCCAAAATATTTGACTGCATAATTGCTATGAAATAATGGCAGACAGAAGACTCTCGGGTAGTGACAACACAGAGAAAGGAAAACTTACTGCAGCTGTTCTACTGAAACGAAAACTTTCTGCATTTGATTAAAGAGAGAGAGAAATTCAACTGTAAAAGTTGTAAAAATAAATAAATAAATGAGAGAGGGTGAGAAGTACCAATAAAGGAGAATATTTGCTGCTCAGGGTTGAAATGGGTCCGTGGTTCCCTCTGAGCTTGCTTGTTTTCTTGCCGATGTTTCATTATATCTAGACTAGGATGATGATGTTACCTAGTTAGGGTAATGAAACATCGGCAAGAAAACAAGCAAAATCAGAGAGCACCAAGAACCTCTCAGGGTGAGAAGTATTACAAGAGCCGCGGGGGCAAAAGTGATTGTCCAAGAGAGAAAATGTAACCATGCTGGTTGGTTATAGATTTTTATACATCTCAAGAGACAGATTACTTAATGCTGATCATCTGTTGGGGCCCAGCACAGTTGTTTGGACTCAGTACCTTACATCAGCACTTCAAACAAATAAAACATTTTACTGTAAAGCTTGCTTTAATAACATTGTTCACACAACACCTTAAATCATTGATGGGTTTATTGCAATACCCTGAACTATAAACTATCCAGTCCCTTTCTAGCTTAATCCAGCATCTTTTTTAAAAAATATTTTTAAACAAAACTAAAAAGAAAATAAAACAATTATCATCCATTACAATTACAGAAAGTGTATTGATTGGTTACAAATCTTTTGCGCTTAATCCTCTATCCAACATTTTCTTATTTAACAGTTTATTACATTATTATTCTCTTTTACCAATTATTTGACATTAGCTTATCCTCCATAAGGGAAATAAACCCCTCTTTACATGTTTTATTATTTTATCCATTTCATGTTTCATATTTCATTTCCATGCTTTCTTGTCTAACCATTGATAAAATAAATCCCATATCAAATAATATTGTTTATCTTCTTGTTCCCTAATTTCAAATGTCAATTTACTCATTTCAGCACACTCCAAAATTTTCTTAATAACATCGTCATCCGTAGGTATCTTCTCTCCTTTCCAGTTTTTAGCAAATACAATTCTAGCTGCCGTTAAAACATTCACAATTAAATATCTCAATTCTCTATTGTATGTTTCTGGTAAGATCCCTAATAAAAATATCTCTGGTTTAAAGTCAATGTGTTTCTTTGTCATTTTTTCCAGCCATGTGTGGATTTTAGTCCAATATCTTTTAGCTTCTACACATGTCCACCACATATGGTAATATGAGCCCAGTGTCTGATGACATTTCCAACATTTTTCCATTTTGTTCTTGAACATTCTGGCTATTCTCATTGGGGGTAAATGCCACCTGTAAAAATCTTATACAAGTTCTCCTTATATGCTGCTGACATTGTCATTTTATAATTCTGCAACCACAGTTTTTCCCACTTCTCTAAATCAATCCCGTGACCAACATTTTTCCCCCATGCAATCATTGTTTCCTTAATTTGTTCTTCTGCCAATTTTACTTCTAATAAGTAACCATACAGTTTTTTAATTACATAGTCATCAGAACCTGTTAAAATTTTATCTAAATTCGTCAAGTTACTATAAAAACCCTCCATTTTAGAATCTTTATCATATCTAGACTGTATTTGCATATATGAAAACCAATCCATTTCAATCTCTTGTGCTTCTAGTTCTTGCTTTGACCCTTTTCATTTAATAATTCACCATATCTGACAATTTGTCCCTTTTTAAATGTTATTGAGTGTGAGATTGCTTCAATAGGAGATAACCAGACTGGAATTTTTAAGTAATGACATTGTTTGATGTTCTCCCAGTTTAATAACAAAGATTCTCGTATCATATGCCTTCTAAAATAACCCTGTATTTTTGTACTTTTATACCACATAAAGGCGTCCCAGCCCAACAATAACCTAATCCAGCATCTTGTGAGTGTTGAGACATTACTGTGAGTCATTTCGGGTTTAGTTTGTATTGCCACACACCTGGTCAATCTCTCTATCCAGATTAGAGCAAGCATACATGCTATTCAGTTCAAAATATAGCTTGATGTTTGTTTCTTAAATACTGGCCAAGTTCTGAACACTGGGATAAAAGGTAGACAAAAAACAGGGACAGAGAAAGAGAGGTGAATGAGCAAGAATTAAAATTATTCTTATTTCTCTAGATCTATCCATACATAGAAATTTTCTGAGCCAGTGGAAACAATACTGTGGGCGATTAGCAGGAAGTTCCAAATGACAGGTTGCTTGTGGTTATTCCAGCTTTAACTCTTCTATGTACAGAGTAGTAGTTAGACTAGGGACTGCAGGATTCCACCTCTGTTTTGCACCATGACATAAAGCAGTATTTCTCAACCTTGGCAACTTGAAGAGGTGTGGACTTCAATTCCCAGAATTCCCTAGCCAGGCTGGCTGGGGAATTCTGGGAACTGAAGTCCACACCTCTTCAAGTCACCAAGATTGAGAAACAATGGCATAACAATTGACATAAACAATTTGGTGAGGATGATGTGAGGTCCTCAGCCTTATCAGTGAAAATGACAATTTCAGGTTCTTCCTCCACCTAAAATGATCTAAATGCCTACTTTTTAATTAGCATTGTTAATTTAGTCTGTGGTATGATATTCTTTAAATTAGATTTGGATAATCAAGGAAAGCTTACTTTTAATTAGATAAAAATCCAGGAATGAAGGTCTGTCTGCTATCTATTATATTATAAAACAATTCTGCCGCTTTTAAAAGGATTATCCTTTTTGTTGGAGTAGAGTTTGGGTTAATTCCATCTTCAGTTACCAGTGTTAAAAGACTGCTAATTAATGGCAGTTTTTGCACTCTTCTAGGATTATTCAAAAATTTTCCTTCTAATTCATAGGGCGTTTTTTTTTTTAAATGCGCAAATGAGTTTATTTGCCATCAAAACCAAGCAAATGTTATGTTGAAATGAGTTTGTCCTTTTGTTCAGTTCCTTAGAGTTGCTTTGTTGATAAGAAACCATCATTCCATTACTTATATATTACCATGATTAATACCGTCCTTTATTGATTTCATCAAATTTATGGAGCTGCCCAACTCAATGAACTGGGCAGTTTGCAATAAAAACAGCTGATATAAAATTCCACAATAAGTTAGCAAGAGCAGATAAAAATGACAAGATAACAATCTTCCTAAGCAATGTAAATAATATCCATATGGGATATTTTGATATTGGCTTTTCCAAAGCAAGGGAAGAGAAGAATCCAGCCGAGTGGGCCTTCCTCCTTCTTTGATGGGGTCAAAATGTGAAACATCTAACAATCATGATGTACATGGAAGAATCCTAAATTTCTTTTTAGTTCTAGAAACCACCCTGTATGAAATATTAAAACAATATATTTCAGTGCACATGATTCCTATTGTTGTGACCTAGGCTTCCTGAGCCATTAAAACACACGAGTAGTCCCAAAAACCTCTTTTATTGCAACAGCTGTGAATTATGTTCATTCACAGCTGAGTCCCAATTCGTTGCAAAAAGTCCTTCGGGGGAAGTCCTTCAGGATAATCACCAACCTTTATCTCCCTTGACACTCTGCCAAAGACCTACTTGGCAAAGCCACATGGATTCCAGAATCAAACAGAGATGCCAACTGGGAACAGAATTAACAACATTGCTTTCTTGCAAAGTGCCCACGTGTCTTTGCTCCTCTTTTAAGCCTTATGGGAGGGGCCAATCATCTCCAGGTCTTACTCCTGAGTCGTCCTTTTTGTTTTAACTGTCCATGCTTTCTGGCAGCTCTGCGCATGCGCACACTAGGAACAGGCTTCTCCTGTTCCTCTGCCTCTCTGCTGTCCGCCTCTGGAGGCTCCGGAGTCCATGCATCACTCCCAGATGGCCCTGGCCCCATCTCTGCCTCTGACACAGAGCCCTTGTCTGGGCCTTCCCCAGACTCCAGGATTGGCCCAAGTTCCTCCCCAGCCTCCTCACTGTCTGATTACGCTGCCAGCTCTGCAGGCTGCTTGCAGACCACAACACCTATTTTGGTTTGTGTCTTATCTTGTACTTTCCATTATGCTATCTAATTTCGGGGTTAAAAACAAAACAAAGCAGAAAACAAGAAGAAAAAATAGAACAAGATCAAATCTGGTTTGGTTAATAGGCCAGAGGTTTATTCATCTGAGTTTCAGACTCATGCTGAGGCCCATCTTTAGGGAACTTCTCTCTACTGGATATGTGTTTTGGGCTATTCTGTGAATCGTATTTATGTGGTGTCTTCCTATTGTTCAATTGGTGTGTTGATGGGTGGTGATTGGCTGTTGTTTCCTTATTATTTTGGGGCGCGTGGAGCAAGACGGGGCTCCTCTTGCCATCTTACCTAATTTCCAGCTCTGCCTCTCTAATCCTAACCAGAGGAAATGGTGGGGACCGGCTGCACATGCGGTTAAATATTTTCAGGGAGGACTTATTTTGTGGGTGGAGGGAGGCTTATTTTAGTGCATGAGCTCAAAAGCCCTATTGGGTTTATTATCCAGAGAGGTCTTATTTTCGGAGAAACAGGGTAAGTCAGTGAGCTCCGAAACCCAAGACAGCTACCACAACAACATAGGTCCCTAGCCCTGACCATTGAATCAGTGGTGGGGTTCACATTATGTTACTACCAGTTTGCGCACGCGCCTGCCTTCCACACATGTGCCCAGCCTTCCGCGCATGCGGTTTGCTTGCATGTGTGCCTTCTGCTCATGTCCCCAGCCTGAAAAACGTGCCTAAATAGGATGGTATAGAGCTGGGGGGCGGGGGGGGCGGGGGGGGGGCGGGGGGGGCGGGCCCAGGCCGACCTGCAATTTCCACTACCAGTTCAGGCGAACTGGTCTGAACCATCTGAATACCACTTCTGCATTGAATGTTTCAAAATACTATATAGGGAACGAAGTGCCCTACATGCACAAAAAGTGTAAAGACTAATTATATAAGGCAACAGCATATATTAAACTAATAAGAAATGAACATTATTATGCATGTTTATAACTAACATAACCGTCACAATACTGCTATTTATTTTATTTATCTGAATTTATTAAACATATTTCTATACATAGCAAACAAAAGACTCTCAGAGGCTTACATGGAAAAAGTACAATTTAAAACATCTCTGATAAAAAAAAAAGATTAAACACAATAAACAACACAAAGTGCAATGATATTGGGAGACGGATCATACAACCGATTGCTGCTGAATAAGAATATTTCTCTTTCATCTGTTGGCTCAATGAGCATAGAACTGTTAAACCACAACCCTGGGCTCCCACAAAATGCTGAACTATCCATGTTTACCCACTGCCTTTTGTAGTCTAGTGTCACCTGTTGTGTAAACCCATCTTTTAGTATTATGAAAATTCTGTAGATCCCTGACCGTGTCTTTCTGATCCTCAAAGTTTGAAGAGGAATAGGGAAGGAATCCAACTAGGAAAGGAGAAGATCTCCATCTAGTGGTGGAGACACAAAATGCCTCCTTCCACGCTACCCATTAGCTTGTGGCAAATAAAAATACTTTTTATGGCACATTATATTATGCACTCAATTTTTTGCTTTAATGCTCCTTCGAGATCCATACCCCTTTTTTCTTTCTTCCTTGTTTGCAATTATACAGAAATAACATGCACATAGCAGATTGGCATAAGGGCCCGTTCCTCATTGTACAGCCATTCCTTCGGGCTCTTGAAGAAGATACGTGGCAAATGTGTGGAGGAGGCCAAGGACCGGCACTTAACAGTTGGGAGAGGAAAAGGACTGGAGTGAAAAAACAAAGTAGGGAGGAACAGGTGTCATGTCAATAGGCAGAGCCAGGATATTCTGGTTTCCCTAGAATATTTTTCTCTTTTTTAGCAGTAGCAATAACACTTAGACTTCCATAGTGCTTCATGGTGCTTTACAGCCCCTTTTAAGTGGTTTACAGAATCAGCCTATTGCTCCCAGCAATCTGGGTCCTCATTTTACTGACCTCAGAAGGATGGATGGATGAGTCAACTTTCAGCAGGTCAGGATCGAAAGAATCAAACTCCTGGCAGCGTGAGCAGAGTTAGCCTGCAATTACTGCATTGTAACCACCACAGCTCTTATAGCAACAGCACCTAGACTTATATACCACTTCCTAGTGCTTTACAGCACTCTCTAAGTGGTTTACAAATATCAGCATATTTCCCCCAACAATATGGGTCCTCGTTTTACCAACCTCGAAAGGATGGAAGGCTGAGTCAAACTTGAGCCAATAAGGTTTGAACTCCTGGCAGTGAGATGAATTAGCCTGCAATACTGCAATCTAACCTCTTTGTCTTCAAGACGGGTCTCTGAAGTTTTCTTGGCAAGATTTCAGAAGTAGATTGCCATTGTCTCCATACTAGGGCTGAGATTAAATAGCCCAAGGTCATCTGGCTAGCTTTGTGCCTGAGGCAAGACTAGAACTCACAGTTTCCCAGTTTCTACCCCGGTACTTTAGCCATTATACCAAACTGGTCCTCTTCTAGCATTTAGGTGGTATTTTTTTGGATTTTTCTTTATTATTTTAACTAAGTTTTAAAGCAGTTAAAATGAACTCATGAAGAAAGAGAATAATTTTACCAGAGACTTCCATCCATGTTACTTTAATGAAACTAACACCTTTCTGACATCTATTGCCAGCAAATTTCTTAAGTTAATGCTGTACTTTCTCTCAGGAAATAGCCATAAAAGTATTCCAGGGCAGCATAAAGTGATGTCTGTAATATATTCCAAAATGTCTGTCGCTGGAAAAAGAGAGTGAACTCTGATTTTTCCGTACATTGGGCTTATTTGCGATGTGAAGCAATCAGATGCAAATTGTGATTGTGCTGATAAGAACTCTTGCCCGAAATCTCACAGATAAGATCAAAGCAAAGAACTTTATAAAGTTCTGATTATTAAAAGATTTAAATCTATTAACAGATTGATTTAAAATATCTAAATACTGCTGCCTTGCTGTGTGTGTGTGTATTTAGAGTGTATTCCTGGGAGGGATGAGTGAAGAACATTAAGAGCGCATGCCAAAGCTATATATTTTCACAGCAGAGTCATCTAAGATAACAGAACAGAATATCAGAGTTGGAAGGGATCTTTGAGGTCTTCTAGTCTAACCCCCTGCCTAGGCAGGAAATCCTACACCACTTCAGACAAATGGTTATCCAACATCTTCTTAAAAACTTCCACTGTTGGAGCATTTACAATATCTGGAGGCAAGTTGTTCCACTGATAATTGTTCTAACTGTCAGGAAATTTCTCCTTAATTCTAGTTTGCTTCTCTCCTTGGTTAGTTTCCACCCATTGCTTCTTGTCCTGCCCTCAGGTGCTTTGGAGAATAGTTTGACTCCCCCTTCTTTGTGGCAGCCCCTGAGATATTGGAACACTGCTTTCATGTCACCCAGTGGTGGGTTTCAAATTTTTTTTACTACCAGTTCTGTGGATGTGACTTGGTGGGCGTGGCAGGGGATGGATACTGCAAAATCTCCATTTCCTCCCGATTAGCTGGGACTCGGGAGGCAGAGAATAGATGGGGTGGGGCCAGTCAGAGGTGGTATTTACTGGTTCTCCGAACTACTCAATCCGGAACTGCCTTTTCAAGTGCTTTTTCAAAAGGCAACTGGGCTTACTTTTTGTTTGAAGACATTTCACTTCTCATCCAAGAAGCTTCTTCAGTTCTTGGATGAGAAGCGAAACGTCTTCAAGCAAAAACAAGGAAAATCCAGCTGTCTCTTGAAAAAAGCACCTTGGGAACAACCATGACCTGGATGACTGAGAATCTCCACAGGCAACTCTGTTTGGTAATAGTCAATGCCATTTTAATTGCATACAATCAATCAATAATTAGCTGACAAAGACAGATATAAAAGAAGAGTTCTTAGGGTGGAGAATTTGGGAAAAAAATATTTTGCACTCCAGCTTTCCCAATATGGTGCTTTGGACTACAAGGAGAGATTCAACCTGGAAATAAGGAGAAATTTTCTGACTGTGAGAGCAATCAACCAATGGAACAGAAGTTGCCTTCAGAAGTCATGGGAGCTTCATCACTGGAAGCTTTCAAGAAGAGACTGGACTGCCATCTGTCAGAAATGGTGTAGGGTCTCCTGCTTGGGCGGGGGATGTGACTAGATGACCTATAAGATCCCTTCCAAATCTGTTAATCTGTTAAATATCTAAAGGCAGCAAGTTAAGAAGAGCACATGCAATTTCTGAATCTAAAAGTCTTTGAGAGTAAAGGTTCATTCTCCGAGCTTGTGGGTCAGTTTCCAAACGTTTCATACCAGGCTATGTAAGATGTTACTTAGCCTGGTAACGAAACGTTCGGAAATCAACTCACAAGTCTGCAGGAAGAACCTTCACTTCTCACGCTACACCCGAGCTACAGATATTCTCCACTATTGCTAAAAGTCTTTGCCCAGCACTGTGATTTGAGTTTTACTACTTAAGTGTTTTACTTTCAATAGAAAAAGGGCTTCAAATGGAGCAAATACATTTGACCAACATGCTTGAATAATCTACTAAATGTGAGTTCAAACAAACAGACTGTCATTAGTCTGTCATAAGAGCTAGAGGCATAGCTGGCATTCCCTACAGTGTAATTTAATCTTGTTCTCGGCGGCTAATTATATGAACAAACATATCTTCCATTAACTCTGCCTGATAAACTGCTTTGGGTGTATACCATCTGTAAGACAGGAGGCAAAATCCTGCTTATTTTTTCTCTTTTGCAAAGGAAAAATATCTATGTATGCATACTGTATATGTATAAGCATGTGGGGCAGTGTCTTGTTGATAGCCCATTATTCTATTTATCCCGCTGAAGTCCAAGGGGATAAATAGAACAATGGTAAAACTATAATAGAACCAGAAAAATTATCTGTGCAATTACAATAGTTAAGCCACAATTTTTAGATGCATTCAGGAACTAACCATTTATGAAGGTTAAAATAATATGACTTAAACTCAGTTACAGCTAATGACCGGAAAATAAGTATAACTGGTTCCTTTCATTGACCAAGCAATAAGGCCAAGGCTTTACTGCAGAGGGGGACATATTTTGAACTTGGCTGATCAAAAGTCTGGAACATGTTGTTTTTATCAGTCCATTAATGTTTAGAACTGTTAAGGACTTCTACAATAAACTTGTCTAATTAGGCTTATAACAAAGCCATCCAAGCATATACATAGATGTCTCCAGTTCAGAGGGGTTAGAAAATTTTACATAGCTGAGCACAAATGCTTAAGAAATCCCACATTTGAATGCCAATTTTAACCTCTGTGTGAACCTATACTTTCATATCTCTGTTCAAGTATCCTTTTTGCAGTATCACTATATCTGATATGCCATATTTTCCAGGAAGGAAGGCAGCCTTGAATTTAAGATAACCTTCACCACAAATAAGTATGATCAAATTAAAAATATATGTATGTACGTGTGTGTGTATGTACATATGTGCATCTGTATATATGTATCCATGTATGTGTATGTATGTACATGTGTACACATGCACACACAAACATACATATATATATACCAAATCACAGGATCATGTGATTTGACTTCCGACTTTTCTATCACTTTTTCTTGCTGGCTGTGAAGTTCACAATTGGTGATCATGTGACTGCAGAAAGCTGTTGTGGTCACAAATGCGGACCAGTTGTGAAGCCGCTGAATGATAATCACATGACCATGGAATACTGCAAGAGCCGTAAATACAAGAATTGGCCACAAATGTGTTCTTTTTTTTCACTTTTGTAATTTTGAATGGTTGCTAAACAAGGCAATTGGTAAGCAAGGACTATCTGTAAATAAATAAATGATTGCCCATACACAAATTTAACTGGGATGATATAAGACTCCTGCCTTGAACAGGGGGTTGGACTAGAAGACCTCCAAAGGCCCTTCAAGCCAGTGGTGGGTTTCAAAAATTTTCACTTAATGGTTTGGTGGGCATGGCTAGGTGGGGAGCATGTGACTGAGTGGGCGTGGTCAACTTGATGTCACTCACACCTACGCCCACTCAGTCACATGACCCCTCCCCCCACCTAGCCACACCCACAGGAAAAGGTAAAAAAAATTTTGGAATTTCCACCTACCTACCCCCGCCCTCCCTTCACCAGTCGCCCGTTTCCCCTCCTTTAGCAGCCCGGGCCCAAGCCCCACTACCTCCCCCACCACCGTCTCTTTGTTCGGGCTGCTTACCTTCCATGGTGGCTGGTCCAGAGTCCGAAAGGAAAGATGACCAGGGTTTTCGGCAGCCCCCAGCCAGCTGCTGCTGCTGGAAAGCGGCTGGCAAAGAAGCCCCTTTGAGAGCTGTTTTGCAGCTGTTGGCAGGTGGCCGCAGGCCACTGAAAAGTACCTGAGGTTGTGGAAAAAGCTGCTGCCATCGCTGCCATGTTCTTCGTGCATGTGCATCCCATTGGACTTGTAAGGCAATGGGATGCGTGTGTACGAAGAACATGGCGGCAAAAAACATGGTGGGCGGGGTGAGTGAGTGGCGTCCGGGGGATCGGTTCGGGGGGGGGGGCGTTTGGCCAGTTGGCCATCGCTACCGGTTTGGCAACCTTGGCCAAATTTCCATCAATGGTTTGCGCATACCAGTGCGAATCAGTTGAATACCACCTCTGCTTCAAGCCCTATGGTTCTATGAAATCACACACAATCGTGCAAACACAAAAGAGGGAAAGACTATGGGCATCTCATTCAGCAAGCATAAACAGTATATATTTACTCTGGAATATGTCTCACTGATTTCACTAACTCTTACTCCTCAGTAATCACATTAGGGAGTTTTAGTCTGATCTCTGTGTATACTACCTACATTCTCCTATCTTTTCCCTCCCTGTGTACTGGGGAAATTGTTTTTGTCCATTTAAAGCCTTCATTGATTTGAGAATCTTGATCCCTCCCACACAAGCTCTTATTTGCATGGACAGCTTCCATAGGTACCAGCAATCAAATAGGAAAACTGTTTTAACTAGCTAAATTGGCTTTCTCTTTCTCCCTTCTTCCCCTTTTTATTCCAATTAACACAAATGTATGTGGATGAATAAACAAGTAAATAGTTGCACAGTTACTTGCATAACAGCAGCAAATGGAACTCCAACAGGTTGAATAGATAGTAATTTCTGACAAACTTATATGGTAGAAGTCTTTCAAATTTCAATTGACTTTCAATTGGTCAACTAATCAATTTAGTTGTATATATGATGTACAATGACAATAAAAGCTATACTATACTGTACTGTACTATACTATACTATACTATACTATACTATACTATACTATTACTACTATACTATACTATACTATACTATACTACACTACACTACACTACACTACACTACACTACACTACACTACACTATACTAATACTATACTATACTGATGACATAATATCTATTAATTCTGAATTCCTATGTGTGCAAACAGATTACACTGATTGTATGTCAAGTCATTTTTTATTCTTAGCAAAGACAGAGTTTTTCTCCATGACGTCTGTCCCTAATCTGGTCTTTGTGGTCTTTCCAACAGTGGACTCACTGCCACTGTAAACTGGGTTAATCTACTTTATGGCTTATCATCCTCTTATTCTCTTTCCTTTCACTTTTCCCAGCGTTGCAGCCTTTTTCAGAGATCTAGGTCTTCGCATAATGTGTCCAAAGAAGAATAATTAAACAGATTGCATACGTTTCTGATTTTTTTAAAAACTATGTGAAATTGAGTTTTCATTAAAGGAGAACAAGCGTCCTGGGAAATATCTTGTGGCACCTCTTCACTCAGCAATATTTAAATGTTTTGTAAGATTTCAGAAGAATGAAACTTTTTACTGCAGTATTTACAAATAACAAGAGTCAAGATTTTGGCATTAAACTCAAAGATTTATACTTTCATATGATAAAAAAGCCATTTGTTTCATACATACAGCCAATCTATCATGTGCTGTCAAGTTATTTTCGACTCCTAGTAACAGCCATATTAGTTGATAAGCTATTGTTTGTGGTTTACCACAATGGGTGAAGCCAGCTTTAAAACAAACTACAGGTAGTCCTTGACTTACAACCCTAACTGAGCCCAAATTTTCTGTTGCTAAGTGAGACATTGGTTAAATGAATTTTACCTTTCCTGCTTCAGTTGTTAAGCTGTTAATTGCTGCAGTTGTTAAATTAGTGACACGGTTGTTAAGTGAATCTGTCTTTGGCTTTGTTTGTCAGAAGGTCGCAAAAGATGATCACTTTGTTCTTTCTTCTAAAATAGTCAAGGAAATCTCCTTCCCAAAAGAAAGGAGAAAGCTTCCTCTTGACAAGAGCTGACTCCCATCCCCCGCCCCCTAGTAGGAAATTAGCCAAAGTGCCTGTGAATGGAAAACTTGTATCCATTCATAAAAGCAGAACACTCTTTGTGAATGGATATTAAATAACTGGACAACTCCATTCATAAACAAAAGCATTGCCTGTTGCAATCTATTCATAGGCAAAGCGCTGCTGACTACAGCCAGCACAGAGAGACAAAACCTTTCTTTCTTTTCTTTTCTTTTCTTAGATTTATATACCGCCCTACTCTTGAAGGACTCAGGGCGGTGAACAGGCACAAAATAAAATACATAGATACAAAAGTTAAAAGATATAATTAAAACCAGATTAAATAATTTAGCCCGAGACAATTAAAAAATCCCAATAATTTAAAACAGATTAAAATTTTGATTTAAAAGAATTTTAAAACAGGGGAGAAAATTAGACCAGGCCAGCTTGCTGGAATAGAAGAAACTTAAGAGCATGGCAGAAAGTGCGTAGATCCAGGATCCTCCGTATCTCTGGGGGGAGCTCGTTCCAGTTAGTGGGTGCCCCCACAGAGAAGGCCCTCCCCCTGGGGGCCGCCAGTCAACATTGTTTAGCTGATGGCACCCGGAGGAGCCCCTCTCTATGAGAGCCTACCGGCCGGTGGGAGGCTGCTTGTGGTAGTAGGCGGTCTCGTAAATAACCAGGTCCTAAGCCATGGAGCGCTCTAAAGGTGGTAACCAAAACCTTGAAGCGCACCCGGAAGACCACAGGGAGCCAGTGCAGCTCGCACAGGAGAGGTGTCACATGTGAGCGCCATGTTGCTCCCATTAACCACCCGCACAGCTGCACTCTGCGCCAGTTGGAGCCTCCGGGTGCTCCTCAAGGGGAGCCCCATGTAGAGAGCGCTGCAAACCTAATAGATTAACCATATAAAGACAATGGCATTCAAATTTGCATTCTCCCACCCGACCTCAAGGACAGGGCATGACCTCCCAGCCACAATGGAAACCAAGCCATCACAATTAGAATAATCAAAGACTTGAAACCTATTGTCCAACAAGCCCAGAAATCTCAATCACACAGCTCCAAAGCAATATAAAAGTCTGTCTGCTCATTAGACCAGATGAGCAGCTGTCCCAGAGCCGATTGCTGTGTCGCTTCGCTTCTGATTCCTAAAGAAGTGGAGAACTCCTTTCCAATTGCAGTTTGCCTCCAAATTCATTGCCTCCTGCATCTTTCTCACGACTTGGAACCGGACCAGATTTTACTTTCCAACAAGATGATCCCAGGATATTGCAACTGTCACAAATATGTATCAGTTGCCAAGGATCTGAATATTGAACATGGAGATGTTGCATCGGTTGTGTGAAAAATAGTTATAACTCACTCTTTTCGGTACCTTTGTAACTTTGAATAGTCAGTAAATGAACTGTTGTAAGTCTGCTTAATGAGATGGATGAGCCAAGCAAAGGTTGAAGAAATAACAAAAAATCCCAGGTGGAAAGCAGATAAATGTTTCTTGGGACACACTTCCTGAAGTTAAAAATTTAGAAACTGAAGTCCAGGAAATAGGGACAGCATCACATAGCAGCCCTAGGAACTCTGTATGTATGTATGAATTACTGAAATGTTATAAGAATGTTTATACATTGTTTATATATAAACAAGATGAAGTTATTAGGAAAATTATGGAATGTACTGAAATGAGCAAATTGACATTTGAAATTAGAGAACAGGAAGATAAACATTACTATAAGATATGGGATTTATTTTACCAATGGCTAGATAATAAAACATGGAAATGAGATATGAAACACAAAATAGATGTTATAATATAATTTATGGAAATGATTTTAATGGGATGAAAATGCCATTGTTAAATGAGTGACAAATGAAAACTAGAGAAGAGCTCAAAGAACAAGGAATAGTAATAGACTGGTGGCCCTACTCGCAAATAAAGGTAAGATACAGAAAAGACCAAGAGGAGGAAGGAATAGATTTAAAACAAAATCGATTGGATAAATTATTAGAATCTAAAGAAGGGAAATTAATTTCAAAAATTTATAAATATTTACTCAAATACGATTTGGCAGAAGAGTTGGTCAACGGGCAGATGATAGCCTGGGCGAGGAACATAGGACATAATATACAATTGGAAGATTGGGAAAGAGCATGGGAAGATAATTATAGCATGACAAAATTGGTAGCCTACAAAGAAAATCACTATAAAATGTGGTACCGATGGTATCTGCCACCCGCAAGGTTAGCAAAAATGTATCCAAATGTGAATCCGGCTTGTTGGAAATGTAAAAAAGCGCAGGGAACTTTTTACCATGCTTGGTGGCTTTGCCCAGAAATTAAAAAATACTGGAACAAAATAAAAACATGGATATTAGAAATAACAAATTACGAAATTGAATTAACACCCGAAGTCTTTTTACTCGGCATGATTAATAAGAATATTAGAAAGGACATAAAATACTTAATACTCCACATTATAACGGCGGCTAGATTAGCGTTGGCACAACTCTGGAAAATAGATCGTTTGCCAACTGATCAGGAAGTAATACAGAAAATCTATGTATGCGCAGAAATGGATAAATTAACCCTAGAATTGCAGGATAAGGAAGACTCAAAATACTTTAAAATATGGAATAGCTGGTACCAGTGGATAAGTCAGAGAGGGAATGGTTAGAGATGAAAGTTAGGAGAAATCAATGTAAATAAACAACTGCACTGTCAGAGAGCTATAGAAGGAAATAAGTCACTGTGCGTATGTATATATGTATATATAACATTAGAAAGTAGTTAATAGATGAAGTTGAGCACTATATATGTACTGTATATGTATATGTAATTTGTGCGTTTGACGTTTCATTGACTCAAATGATGTTTGGGGAATAGCAATAGCATTTAGACTTATATACCACTTCACAGTGCTTTACACCCCTCTAAGCGGTTTACAGAGTCAGTCCATTTCCCCCAACAACCTGGGTCCTCAATGAAACGATTGGAAGAAAACAACCCAAGTTCAGAGAGCTGCCAAGGGCCCTTTCCAGATACAATTATTTCGTTGCAATATGGACAGGATGATTCTTTTCATCAAAGGCGAATCATTACAAATGAAATAAATAGTGAACTAACGGATAACTAACAAACTATACATAGGTCTCAACTAACTGGAGGCAGAAAATATAACATTGGTGCGGATTACGCTCTCGCTGCCGCTCCAGCTGCTCTTCCTTTGGTTCTTGCGACGAGGCGCTGTAGTCTTTTGTTAAAAAAAAAAAAAAAAAAAGTTCGCCCCCGACGTCATCCTAAAGGAACCGCCCTTCGCCTGGCAGTCTTTGCCAGCCTCCAAAATGTCCCCCCCAAGACACGCGCCGGCGCAGCGGCGACTCTTGAGGACGTCCGCAAGCCTTCCGCGCTCGTTGGGCCAATCAGCGGCAGAGAGGGCGGCGCGCGAGGAATTCGAACCCCGTGGCGGTTGACGTCTGCGCTGCGAACTGACTGACGGACGGCCGAACGAACGGAGGGAGGGAGGGAGAGAAGGTAGGGGGGGAGAAATGCCTGCTCGGCGAGGGTGGGGACTTTGTGAGTGGGAGAAGATTTTGCTTGCAGTCCAACGAAAGCGGTTTCCGAGCTCTAGATGAGAACGCTACTATTCCCATTAGGGTATTGGCGGGAAATCCTCTGGTGGGTTCTTTTTTAAAAATTGTTATTTCAATCTATTTTTTTTTAATTATTTCCTCCCTTTGGGGCCGGTTAAGGTAAGGAGTCGAAGCCTCCGTAAGTCTGTAGGGCACCAGGTTGGGGATGGTTGCCCCGGGCGCTTTAGGGCAGCCCCCTGAAAAGTAGGACCCTCTTTCTGCCAGGATTTGTCTGGGTTGGATTTGGGAGCACTTCCATCTGTCACGTGGAGATCAGGCTAGCCCAGCTACATGACACGGATATTCTTCTTCTTCTTCATCATCATCATCCTTTTAGCCATTATCCACCCACTGTAGGATGAAGGCCTCTTCTGCATGTTTCCAACCCATCTGGTCCTGAGCTTTCCTTTGCCAACTGAACCCACAATACTTGCTGATGTCGTGGATCCATCTTGTTTTTGGTCTCTTTTGTGGATGCTTATGTTGAGACTCTAGAAAGACTGCAGAGAAGAGCAACGGAGATGTTTAGAGGACTGGTTGCTGAAATATGTCTAGTTTAATGAAAAGAAGGACCAGGGGAGACATGATATTTGAGTATTCCAGTATTTGAGGAGCTGCCACAGAGAGGAGGGGGAGTCAAGCTATTTTCCAAAGCACCTGAAGGCCAGACAAAGAATAATGGATGGAAACTGAGCAAAGGAGAGAAGCAATCTAGAAATAAGGAGAAATTTCCTGACAGTTAGAACAATCAACCAATGGAACAGCTTGCCTTCAGAAGTCATGGGAGCTTCATCACTGGAAACTTTCAAGAAGAGACTGGATCTGTCAGAAATGGTGTAGGCAGTGTCTCCTGGGGTTTTTTTTGAGGGGGGGAGGTTGGACTAGATGACCTACAAGGTCCCTTCCAACTCTTATTCTGTTCTGATGCTTTTTATCAAGTGGGATCCATTCTATGACTGCCTTGGTCCACCTGCCATCAGAGGTTCTTGCTATGCAACCAGCCCATTTCCATTTCCATTCTTTTATTCTTTTGATGGCAATAATTAACTTCATTTGAGTTTGCTAAAGTGCCTGATGAATTGTTTACGCTGGTAAAGTATAAATATCTGTTACTTTTCTTGAATTTTGCAGACAAAATTAGTATTCTTTATATCATGGGTATCCAACTTTTTGGCTTGCATGAGCTACATTGGGTGAAGAGGAATTTTTTTGGACTGCTTATAAAATATATAACTATATAATATAATTGTAAATGTATATAAAAGTTTACAATTTTGTGCGGCCACATTACTAGCTCTCCATGGGCCTCATGTTGGACATGCCAATATTATATCATACATTATATATTCAACACTTTTATGGAGTGATTGCCGAATCTCATATCATTCTGGTGCAATTTCTATGATGCAACAGCTTTATATTATTAGAAAGAAAATGTCCTTTAATATTTTATTATTAAATTTTCAAAATTGCACTAGGGATTTAAATTGTATATAGTGTTAAATATAATGTCATTATATGGTATTATTATATCTCATTTATAAGTTAAATATGAAATAATTTATGGAATTTAGATGCATTTAGTATGTGGTATCACAGAGATTGTTTTTGTTACTTTATGACACCTTTTTAAGTAAAAATGTAAAGGAATACAGTTTGTATTTGCAGATATAAGACTTTTTTTAATTAAAAGCATAATAAAGAGATTTTGTTTTTGCAGATGCTGTACTTTTTGAAAATTGAAGAATTTTAACATGTCTTTTTTTTCTTTAAAAGGAAAGAAAAAATGTCATTCAAAGCAGTTTCCTTACATAATATCCCGGGTGGTACACCTTTAAAGGATTTTGTAAAATTCCAGGTGAATTGTACTTTGGATTCAGCTAAAATTCCTCCTTCAATGGTTCTTACTTGCCAAAATGTTTGCTCTGGCCAAGAGACTAAAGGAATAAATGTTTTCCAGTCCACTTTAATGTCTGGCAGTATACATAGACAAGAATTCTTTGACCTCAGTGAAATAAAAGCATCTGAAGAAATCCTGGGAATGATTTCATGTCAGAAAACTAAACCCCTGACAAGGAGTGCCGTTCAAAAACGTAAAGCTTGTGAGCCATTATCCCTTGAATCTCCAGCAAAAATCTTCTCAAGAATGAAACAAAAAGCATCTCTTGTCAAAGAAAAAAACAAGCCTCCAGAAGCTAAATTGTTGGACCCAAAGTGTACTATAGATTATATTCTTACTCCTGAAAGGCAACCTGCCTTTCTACAAAGATCAGAAAAAATACCTATAGTTGAAGATAAACAAAAGACAAAGCTGGATGAGGATTTTCTTGAAGAATCCAATGTAAAAACAGGTTGGTTATATAATTTCTTCCAAATTTCTTCTAGTATCATACTTAGATGTTTGAGATACAATTACAAAAATAACTCTAGAGCTTCTATCCAGCAGTGATAGAAATTGGACAACCTGCTCCCTGCCTTATTATTATTTAAACACGCCTTTAGGATTGATTGATTGAATTTATATGCCACTCATCTCGCTGTTTGGGGTGATTCTGGGTGGCTAACAATATAGTAAGAAATAAATTTTTTTTAAAAAACCATTATAAACATAAAAACAAATTAAAATGATAAAAGGTTACATACAGAGTAAAAAAATAATGAGTTTAGAGCGGAGCAAAGGTGGTACCTTCTCTGGTCATTGCACCAGCCACTTCTAGCATATAGCTTCTCCATCAGGGCCCGACACCAACTGAGCAAGATATTAAGGCTCTTCCTAAAGGTTAGAAGGGTGGAGGTTGATCTCACTTCCAGTGGTGAGATGTTCCAGATGGGCCATGACAGAAAAGGCTCCTTTAGACTGCTAGAATTCCCACTAGCTGAAATTCTTTGACTGATGGGGTCTGTGCTCTTTGCCAGAACAAGTGGCTGGGTCAATCTCATTGTAGCAAGTTGGTTCCTTAGATACCTTGGATGAACAACACCAATATTTTTGAATAAGCTATCCTTCCCATTTCATCTATTGCCTATTGCTTTTTTCTCCAACTTTCTCTTATTGTTCATTTTTATGTGCGTAAACCATGCACGAAGTGCTTTAAACCACACTTGAATCATTGTTTCCCAGCACCACTTCTTAAGAATAGCAACCAAGAAAGAATGATGAAGAAATAACCATATAATTAATTAATTGTCAAATTATGTATTGGGCACCTCTGAGAACTTGCAGAAGCACATCTGAACTTCCTCAGTGATAACACTTGTCTGTTAGATTAGTTGTATTGTATTTTGCCATGCAAATATTAAATTCCATGTTTTCTAAAAGGTTATTTTTCAATCTATCAGGTATTGAAAGCTGTTTGTCTGTGGGTTTTGTTCTTTCAGTTTCAGTGACAGATTTTACTGAAGTGAACAAAAATATATGTACTACAGTAATAAGTCCTCCATTTCTGGAATCTCCCAACAAATTCTTTTCCCGTGTAAAACAGAGGTTGCAGAAAGATTGGTTGCAGAAAGGTAATAATTTTCTTAGGTGATGAGAAGTTTTCCATATATTTTTGTCTTGAAATTCTGTCTTCAATTTTTCTACCTGAAAACTTGTGGTCACTTTATAATTTTCTTGTAAAAGATGGAATATTCTGTTTATAATAACCAAACATAGCAAACTGCCAAATAATTTGTAGTTGCTTTTATTCATTTACTCATCATTTGCCTTTCGTTTTTTTCAAACCTTTGCCCCATAGTATTCTGATTCTGATTTTTAACTTATTTCATTTTGATTTATTTAACATTTAACGTTTTAATGTTTTGTACCCCTGCTTATGTTTGTAAGCCACCCAGAGTTGCTTGTCAGTAAGATAGGTGGCATATAAATAGATTAAATAAGTAAGTAAACAAAAATGGTCATCAAATAGCATGTGCACCATTTAGCAAGCTCTTCGTTATTGATACACACACACACACAATAGGTAGAGCTAGCTATATCAATTATCATAATTTTATTAAGACTTTTACGTAAGTAAAAGAGAAATGTAAAGAGGAAGAAAAAATAGTTAAACAAAACTGTAAGCAACTTGCAATTTTTATAACAGTTATAAACAAACTCATTATCATTCCTCCCTCTTGATATTACAGAAATCTCTTCAACCTCTTGTTTAATTGTTTTTCAAATTCACTTGGCTTTTTTCTATTTTCAATAAAATGTCCATTAAAAAGTACTTGTTTTGTCCTTTACCAAATAGCTTGGTTTTGCCATTTCTGTCTTCTTTACAATCCATTCCACAATTTTGGGAGCTTCAGTATGCCTCCATCTCTGTGCACATATTAATTATGTTGCAGTTACCGTGCATAAAATTAGTCTTCCATCAGATTGTTCTAGTTGGCTATCCATAAATCTTAATGAAAAGAGTTCTGTCTTTTTCTTGTTATTGAGAAGAAGTTATTGTCTAATAACTTCCGGTGGGACCGGAAGTCAGCAAACGGGCCGTTTCTGGCCTCCAGAGGGCCTGTGGGGGGTGGGAAAGGCCGTTTTTGTCCTCCCCAAGCTCCTAGAAAGGCTCTGGAGCCTGGGGAGAGCAAAACATGGGCCTTCCAGTCCCACCGGAAGTCGGCAAACAGGCCGTTTCCTGCCTGTGGGGGGTGGGGAAGGGCGTTTTTGCCCTCATGCTCCTAGAAAGGCTCTGGAGCCTGGGGAGGGTGAAAAATGGCTCACCGTACTATTGCATGCCAAAAGCAGGGTGTGTGTGTGCATGCACAGGGGGGCAGGGCGCACAGAATTATGGGTGGGCGCACGTGCGAGACACACACACCGCTTTTGGCACGCAATGGCAAAACGGTTAGCCATCACTGGTCTAAGAAGTTAGCATGACTGAGGAAAAAAATGATTTAGGCATAACAAGTCATTCTGAAACAATAGCTATCAAGAGAATATTTCTTGTTGGAGATGTTTCACTGTACTAAATTTAAAATGTCTCTCCTTTACCTACAGCAAAGCAACCTTTAATCACATCCCACCCAACAAAAAAAAATAATAATTTTAATGAAGAATACCTAAGTACTACTGTTAGCCAGAAAGAGAAGATTATTGTGGAACCTGCTGAATTGGCCAGTAAAACTTTTACAATAATATCTAATCCTGTGATTATGAGTGACGGTCATGTTAAATCTAAAGAATTCTTGAAGGAAAAAGCATCTGGAAATCTTCAAGAAAAAGCAGTGGTGACTCCATCCAAAAATATATATGGCCAAAAAGCAGGAGAAAATTTAAGTGTTTCGCCACAAAAACCTTCCCAATATCTGTGTGATACAATTTTTGCTACTCCAAAAGCCCATATACCAAGGAAACGACAGCCTGTTACCAAGGTGCTGTTGGATGAACCTGACACAGGCACAAAGGAAAAGGTAGAATCTTTTATTTTATTTTATCTATCCTGGCTGGAAAAACAATGCACACCAGCCATAGTCAATCACAATTAAACATAACTAAAAGAGGCAACTATCTTTTCTTGTGTTATATTTTTTTCCTACTACATCAGTATGGGTCATAAATGGTTCACCAGGATATTTTCTGTTAACTACTTCATTGAAAAATGCAAATGAGTAGACTTGCACAAAGCTTCAGGTTCTGTTTCAGAAAGGTATTTTTGAGTGTTGAAGCAAATGAATAAGCAACTGTTTTGCTATTTTAAAATAGCTGCTTTTCTTGGCATGACCTGGCAGCTGTGGACAATAGATTACATTCTCAGCCCTAATTGCAACTTAATTTAGCTTATCATTTATTTTCATATTGCTCTTTTAGATTTTTTACGGAAGAATAATTTTGAAGAGCCATAAATCTGAAAAAAAGCTCTCTCTTTAAATAATTATACTTTTTAAAACATCCTGGAAACTACAGCATCTTATTTACATTTATTTATTTATATTTTTTATTAATAGACCACCCATCTCCCTAAAGGAGGCAAGTCCATTTGTTTATACCACTGTGAAGATCAGAGGTCCAATAAATGATCCAGAGACATGCTATGTCCCTGCAATTTTTATTAGAAAAATAACATGTTTTTTTTTTTTAAAAATGTTTTTAAGCTTCTGTAATAAAATAATGGAATTTCCATTTCTTTCAGAATCTTAGAATAATTTCAGAAACTTAGAATTTGAAAAAAATAAATCTGTAAACTTCAAGATTTTCCTGGATTGTTCCTACTTTGGGATCGTTTATAATACTAACAATATACATAAATGGGCACCCATGGCTTTGTGCATATCATTCTCTACAAATATTTGCTTGAGTGGTATAACTTATATATGATAGGAAGGGTACATTACCACACTAGCTATGAAAGTTATTTTCTTCATAAATTCAGAAGAAAATACTTAATATTTAGGTTCAAATCTTAAAACATGCACAGTTTGAATTTAAGTAGTGATCACAAATATAAGGAAGAAATATGAATCTGAGAATGTCGGTATACATTATATGATTTTTCAGTTGGATGAAAACCAATAATTATGGCAAAAATTATATTCCCTATTTTTTCTAATTTAGTTCTCAAAGGAACAAGAGATTATATGTATCAATGAATGGGAAATCAGAGTGATCAATGATAATACTGCTGTGCGTCTGGAAGGAATACGGAGGCAAGTGATTGCTTTTCAGTTTTGTTCAGATATGTCTACATGGTTTTTAATCATTATCATGGATGGTCCTTGCATTAGTCTTGTATTGTATTAATATTAGTATTGAATTAGTATTGAATTATTTTATTGGATTTATTTCCATAAGCTTGAAGTTTATCTCTGAGGAGCGTAGAGCAATTTAAAAGAAAAATTATAAATACAGACAATCTCTCAAGCAAAAAACAAAGGAAAGCAAAATTAAATGGAGCAGTTGTTATGCCATAAATTTAGCAGTGGACAGCTTTGTAAGAATGAAAACTTGAGTTTGGATTGATTCCTTGATCCTATTTTCCAAGTAATGCAGGTAGTCCTCAAGTTACAAATATAATGGAGCCTGCCCATTCCATTCGTAACCCCAGGATTCATGAGAGTGAATCTCGCACCTTGAACAAGATCACTCCCTCCTTTTGCCCACACATTTGTTAATCGAATGTGAGGCTCGTTAAGTGTACATGAGGTATTTTGGGATGGGGAAGGCCATGGGGGGGAGGGGGCTACTGATGGAACAGGCCACCTGCCCAAGACTATCCAAGGCCTCCCCGACACACTGAAATACCTCATGCTCCTCACAATTGTTCCCCACACACACACACCGAACCTGTTGCGCCGGGTCACCATGTGAAGAGCCAGCAAGCAGTCTCATCTCCAGCCTCTCAGCCACATGCGCTCCTCTGCAGCTCCATTTAGGCCCCGGCATGTCCGCCCCTCAGAAGCTCCATTTCAGGCTGCAACATGCCGGGTGAGGTCTCTGGAGCCCAAACGGAGCGTTGGAGGAATGGATCTGCTCCTCAGAAGCTCCATTTCGGCCTGCAACATGCTGGGGGAGGCTGGAGGCCTGAATGGAGGGGCGCACCTGAGCTGCCATTTTGGCCGGCAACGTGCAGGACGAATGTTGCAGAGCCTCTGCGGTTGTTCATATGGGCAAACAATTGCACTGGTGCTGCAAGATTTGTCATTTTGGGACTTGTTCGTAAATGCTAGGGGGAGTTTATCGCATAACTTCAAACATTTGCTAAGGGAACTCTCGTAACCGGGGATTACCTGTACTATGAATGACAGTTATCTCCTCTCCCATGTTATTTATTTTTTTAAACAAATCTTGATATCCAGCTCCTTATTCACTCTTTTCCTTTGCAACCTACACTTTGTAAAACTAAAAAAACATGGGGCTTAGGTACTGAATTGTAGTAACTTTTGCTGGGCATTGTAATGTAAATGATTGATTGGTTTTGATTATTAACTAAATTCCTTTGTGTATTTCGTTTGTTTTCAGACTACGTTTCTGTTTAATCTTGAATATAATGTGGTTTACAATTTAAGTTCCCAAGAGTAAATTGAATATATCCTAGATATTACCTACATCTTGAATAGATGTTACCTACATCTTGAATAGACTTGTGTATTTATCAAAATTTATTCTGTCTGGTCCATCTTGTAACAGTTAAATAGAACAATTAACAAAGTTTTTAAGTCCTTTTTAACAAATTCGAAAAATGGCTGCAAATATTTCTTCATAAAGAAAATACGATAAGTCTGTCTTATCCACATAGTAAGATACACAATTCACAATATAAAACACGTGCATTGGGAAGTGGGAGAAAAAAATTATAATGGGCTCACATTACTTTTTTAGCTGAGATCCTAAGGAAGTAAAAATGGTGAGATTAATTATTTTCAAATTATGATGCTATGTCCTTTTTATTTTAGAGATATGGGTAATATCTTCTGGCATAGCAATGTAATTGTGGAACGTATTGCACACAATCAAGTCAAAACCTTGACAGGAAATATCTACGTGTTAGAAGGGCGTATTAATGAAGTTAACATGAAGAAAGAAGGTAAGAGAAAAGGAAAATCACAGTGGCAGCCTGGAATTTTTATAAGCTTGTGAAAATGGCTTCTACCTTGCTGCTTCTTTTCCAACTGTTTATGCTGACCTATTACCCAAACTGCCAGTCCCTAGTAATTATTTTTGAGCTCTACATTGTCCTACATTGGGAACCATAAGGCAACTGCCCTGACTGAAGTAGGATAACACATATAAGAGGTAGTACTGATCACTGTGCTACTGAACACTGGTACTTTATTACTTCCAGTTCCCTTCTGGTATTCAGTGAAATCTAACAACAACATATGTCTGATCTGTGCTTGTCATATAAGGTTTAAAACTATACCACATTACTAAATATTAATTTGTTTCAAATGATAGCTTGAATAAGTAATAGTGTTTGCAGGAAGGATAATATCTTTAATATATCTATTGCAATATTTGCTTAATATGACAAAAATGATGATGGATGATTTAAACACTCATAAAAGGGATCACTTGGCCATCCTAATTTGCAAGGGGTACAGAAATCTGTACTCTCATTTTATTTATGCATTTTGCCCAATATGATCTAAGCTACTTTTCATGTTTATATGCACCCTCCTCTCAAAATACTTTTTTTCAATTTAACTTAATGCTGATTGTGTGATAGCATCATCTTGAGTAGAGTCTTAGATATCATAATTTCTACAATGCATAACTCCTCTATCTAGAAATTTCCAAGATAACATTTGCATAAAAATAAAGCATTACAAAAAGAAAGGGGGTATAATACGGATTTAAGGTATTTAGGAATTTCCCTAAAATTCTGTAATCCTGCAAGATTATCCCTGTTTTGATCTCCTCCAAAGGTTTAAAAAATAAGGGTATAAGAAGCACCCTTCTAAAACATAACAACTGTCCAAAGGCTTTACCTTTGTTTCAAACAGGAATACCACCTACATTCATAAAGAAGTTTGGGACAGGAATCCCAAGAAATTGGAAAATGCTTGTTGATGATTTGCTTTGTTATATGAAAAGGTCAGTGTCACTGAAAATGTTTATGTTTTTGAGTCGTTGTGATAGCTGTGATTGTTGGTAAGAATTTTTCAGTCTTCAAAATATTTAAGAAAAACTGTAAAATATCTACAACATTTATTTATACTGTGTATTTAGTCTGTAGGAGCACGATGGCTCGCATAGTTAGGGTGCTGGATTGAAGGTTAGCAAGCCCACATTTGAAACCCAAATGCTGGGGTGGGGTGAGCTCCTGACCTTCACTCCATCTTTTGCCAGGGACATGAAAGGAGCCCCCAACTGGGTGTCCTCTGGGCAATGGTGATATCACCGGCTAATCCTTTCAACCCAGAAGTGCTTCAGTGCTTCTGACACCAGTGCAATGCAATTTAGTCTGTGACCTCAGGTAGTTTGTACTAATTTTATCTTCTATAGTAAATTTCTAGAGTATTTCTACTGACAGTTCCTCAAATCGCAGTCAATAATGCCTCAATGGAAAGACTGGTTATCCATGTCTCTTTGAAATAAGCAAAATAAGCTACCTTATACTTTTTTCCCCCTTTTTCCTTTCCTCTCTTTTTTCTGTAATCACTATTTTTCTTTTTTCTTTTCTTAGTTGTGAATTATTTTACTGATGCATAGAATTCTTCCATAAAAGTTAAGTTTTTTTAAAAAGACGATTCCACTTGAGAAGTTTATATCCTGGTTTTGCAGCCAAAAGTTTGGAAAACTTCTGTCTTCTCTAGCTACTTTAGGCAGAGACCTAAGAAACAAAGATGTTTATGGGGAAATGGATGAAAGCAGGGCTTGGGGTTACTGAAATTGTCATTTTCTTTTGAAGACAGCCTTCTAGAACAATTGGGGTTCTGGATAGGCATCTTAGGCTTCACCTAATTCCTTGTATCCTATCTAAACAAACTACTTCAGAAAAGAGCTGCTGCAGCAGCATAATTATTGCTACCAGTGTTTAAACAGTTTAAAGAAAATATGAAATCTGCTTAAAAGATTGAGGTGATTAATACTACTTATGCAAACCTTTAAATCTTTAGGAAAGAAGAGAGAGCATTTCCTGTAAGTGGTGATAGTGAAAAAACAAATGAATGCTCAGAACTGGATCTGCCACAAAATATTGAGACAAAGTATAAAACGAAAAACACAACTTATGATGTATTACCTCTGCAAAATGATAAAATACATGGTATGCATGTTATTTTCTTTGTTTGGGGAAGAATTCGGTCTTTTCAAAAAATACTGTTGTATTTATGATGTTCCCAACCCTAGTAATTTCCTATGACATATACTTTTGTTCACAATGGAAACAGTAATAAAAATTGCACACTTACAACCAGATTTTGGACCTAATGACTGCATGCTGAAGTGAGAATAATGCTGGCATAGCTGTACGAGAGAACTTTACTAAATGAGATGGTAGCAACCAGTGATCTTTGTAGTATGTGTCTTCCTTTCTCTTCCTCAGTCACTTTTGTTTAGTAACCATTTCACTTCCAATTTAACAGACTGGTTGCTAAATGAGGAAATACTTTATTAGCCCAATTAATCTACTACCCCTGTTAATACCATGCTCCATATACAGCGATGAAAATGTATTCCATGGGTTGTGAAATAGCTACCGTGTTTGCCCGAAAATAAGACCTAGCTTGATTTTTCATGCCTAATAAATAAGCCCTACCCCAAAAAGTTAAGATTCCACCCCCTCCGTCCCACTGTCTGGTTGTACGAGGTGGGGCGAGGTGCATGTGTAAAAGTCAAGCTGGGGTGGGGAGTAGAGCTGCCCCATGTGTCCCGCACCTGCTTACCTTAGGTCAGCCTTGCATGCCCTGACACCTGTCGTAGAGCTGCTTGACTTCTGTGGCCATTCGTGGCCAGACACCACATGGCGCATCGCGCCTGTGCTGCCCCTCACATACACAATGACGTGACACGCCACATGGCCTACCTTGAGTGGCAGCACTGGCACAATGAGCCACGGGGCATCTGGCTGCAAGTGATTGCAAGAAGTTGGGCAGCAGCACGACAGGTGTCGGAGCGTGGTAGGCCTGGCTGCAGTGGTCCTAAGGTAAGTGGGTAAGACATCTCCCGAAAATAAGACGTGGTGCTTATTTTCGGGCCCAAAAGAAAATAAGACTGGATCTTCTTTTTGGGGAAATACGGTATATCTAGATTAACCTAATGTTCAAATGCAAGTAAGTTATATGGCAGGAAACAGCTTTTCATATTAAAAAAGCCCCCAAAAGTATTTTCATTACCAATAACTGTTGCTTCTATAGATTCCGGTTATCTTAAACTAATAAAAGTTGATTAGGACAATTAAATCTCTTAATCAACTTTGTTTCCTGCCGTTTAGCTTACTTGCATTTGAACATTAGGTTAATCTAGAGCTACTTCATCTTTTCCTTGGATCATTTATGAGGGTGCTTCTAACTTTATGTTTACATTTACAGTCAATTTACCTTGTTACACAGGCAGAAATTTTTTGTTGTTGAATATTTTTGTGCGTGTTTGTTTTCCTTGATAGGTAAGCAGATGAAAACAACTGATTTAGAGAATGGCAGTGAGAAAAGTTTCACCCGTAGTGGGCGGTGTATTAAGCCGCGCATGCAGTACTGGTGTGGGGAACGGATACAGCAAGATCAGGCATTAAATATCACTATAAACAAAGGAGGCGCCAACTACTTATTACCTGTAAGATTTCTTTTTTCTCACTATATGTAAATTATTCTGGAGTGATGATAAGGATAGAAATTTTAAGCAGGTGCTTGTAGATATTTTGGATTCCTACAAGTTGAGAGTATTATGGATTGAAAAATCCACTGTGTGTACAATTTAACTTGGAAATGATTGTACTTTCCCTGAGCCTAAAGGAATAATCTGTTGAGTAATCTGAAGGTGGCAACTGGACTTTATTGGTTTTTTTCCTCTATAACATTTTGCTTCTCATCCAAGAAGCTTGTTCAGTTCTGACTGAATTGAATGGAATGGAGTGGGGAATAGACTGATTTATATTCTTTGCAGTTATCTGATTGTTAGTGCACTCTTCATTAGCTCTCTGAGAGTCCTTGAGGCCACTTGGGGATTTATCTGTATCCTCAGAGTCACTTGAACCAGAGTGCAAAAGGGTATTGAACCTTCTTGGGACTGTTGAAAGGACAGTGTTGCAGACAGGAGATAGGTGGTGTTATATCCCTCCCCCTCTGTTGAGAGAGGGCTGCCCAATTTTAACATAGATGGCCTCTTTGACCCCTCTTTCAAACCAGTGGACCTCTCTGTTCAGAATGTGAACTTTGCTGTCTTCAAAAGAGTGACCTTTGTCTTTCAAATGCTGATGGACTACTGAATCTTGTCATAAATGGATACATACTAGGATAGCAACATTCAGAACATATTTTGTTAGTTGTGTCTTAATTGTACAATTGGTTTCAGAATTTCTAGTTTAAAAATGCTAGGTTTGCACTTTAAGGAATAAAAGTTTTGGTTCATTATTATTTTTAACTAAGCCACAATTCTTTCTTAGTTTGCTCCTTCTACTTGGCTCCAGAAGGCTGAACCATTCTTGCATGACATCAAATTACCTAAATATTTCAGAGTTATTATCTGTAATAGAGATGATTTGGCTTTCAAGCATTCCCTGATAATTTTGAAATCTGAGAAATGTTCTAATTCTGTAAAAAAATAAAAAAAAATAGTGCTGGAATATTGCTGATGCATACAAAGGATAAAAAGTTTTGACTCGAAACAATTTGAGCACTTCTCTCTGTACCCTGTTTCCCGGAAAATATTATCCCCTGATAATAAGCCCAATCGGGCTTTTGAGCGCATGCGCTAAAATAAGCCTCCCCCCAAAAATAAGCCCTCCCCAAAAATATTTAAACGCAGAGTTGGAAATCATTTAAGATGGCAAGAGGAGCCCCATCTTGCTCCACGCATCTCAAATAATAAGACCTCCCCAAAAATAAGGCTAAGCACTTATTTTGGGGTTACAAAAAATATAAGACAGGGTCTTATTTTCGGGGAAACACGGGTAGATATTAAGAACCTGACCAGGAACAATTTAGCTGTAGTGGTCCCACATTTATAGCATGTTTTCCTCAGCAAATTTGGGGAGAATGGATTGGAATTTTAAAGAGAAAACAATAACATTACTAAGTTGCTAATTCTACTGAACTGCTTTAAAGAACTTATAACTTCTGGGTTTTTTTGTTTGTTATTTTTGATGTTAATTTCAGTAGTGTTATTTTTTTTAAATAATTTCTGAAATTGTTATTTTGAACTCTTATATTAAAGTAAATATAAACTCTTATATTTAAAGTAGCAACTGCTACTTGAAAGATACTCTATATTCAGATAAAAAAAATCCACATTGCATAAGGCTTGAACTTTAAATGAACGGAGAGTGTAACTTCAAATCCTTAAATCATAAAGCTGGAAAAAGACCATTTACACCATTGACCCTAATCTCCTCCTAAGTTCAAGAAATCAAAACAAAATTTATGCTTGAAGACATCCAGTAAATGGGAGACCAATAGTTTAGAAAATTCCAAAGTGTTGCATTAGGGAGTTGGTATAACAGTCAGTTAGAAAATGTGTTCCTGTAGAAATTTACATTATAGATTAAGACAGGGGTCTGCAGCCTGTTTTCCAAACAGGAAAACTGGTGGGCGAGCACATGCAAAACCATCCCCACCATGCCTCCGCTGGTCCGCTGAGCTGGAAAAGTTGGGTTAAGACACTTACATCTTGTAAATGGTTGTGGCCATTTAAGTGAAACAACCTCAGGTACTGTAGTTGAAGAATGCCTGTCAATTACCCAATTGTCTTTTCTCAAAGCTAAATCTTTACTTGCAAGAGAACTTTTATGCCCTGATAATCCTCATTGCATTTCTTTCAATCTATTCCAATTTGTCTCGATCCTTTTGAAAGTATAGTATTAAGAAAATGAACACAGTCCTGAAAGTGGAATTTGTATAGTACAGGATAAAAGTGCATTTTTGAAATTATGTTTGCTTATATTAGTTCTTTTGTTCCTGAAGACAATGAGCAGCACACCCCCTGTGAGGAGGCAGACTATCAAGTTTCCAAAGAAAAATGGTGAGAGCCTTTTGAAAGATCATAAAGAAGTGCCTTTGAACCAAACAAAAGGTAGAGAATATTTTAATTCACTTTATTCTTGAAATTATTGATTCAAACATTCTAATGCTGAACAGGTGTAAAATTACTTTTGCCCTTCCTTTCTCTTCAAAAGAGCCCTAATCATCATATCAATAAAAATTAGACAGTTAAATTAATGTGAAGTAAAACATTAATTCATTGTAGCCACTGTAGGACGAAGGCTTCTTCCACATGTTTCTAACCAATATGGTCTTGAGCTTTCCTTTGCCAGTTGGGCCCATAATACTTGCTGATGTCATCGATCCATCTTGTTTAAGGTCTCTTTTGTGGATGCTTTTTATCAAGGAGATCCATTCTATGATTGCCTTAGTCCACCTGCCATCAGTTCTTGCTATGTGACCAGCCCATTTCCATTTCAATACTTTTACTCTCTTGATGATACTTTTGTTTGTTCTGTAATCCATGCGTGGGTCTTTCTATCTTGTCTTGTAATGCCGAGCATGAATCTTTCCATGGTTCTTTGCGCCACTCGCAGCCACTCGCAGGTTGTAAAGGTGATCACATGACCTTGAAACACAGCAATGGTCACAAAACTGATTGAAAACTTTTTTTCTTCAGTCATATGGGGAGGTTCTTGAAAATTACGCTTAACTTGCCAAATCCTGCCAACCACATTTAACACGCCATTCCATCTCCTGTTTTTGTATCACCTTTCATTGAGATCCATTGGCCATAAAAAGTAAAACATAAAAATGTTAAACAGAGTATTAAAACTGAGAGCCTACACTAATCTTGGTGTGGCATTAAATTAACCTTTCTCCTTGTACTTTACCTTGTACTCAATTCAAATTCTTGATCTAAAAAGTCATCTCCTCTGATCATCATGATCTGTCCCAACAACTCCGTATATCAATTTGTGCACACACTGGATTTGATACTCTGTTTGGATTGATTTGGTGATCCAAAAGTGAGGAGCCCTGCATGTTAGGACGGGTTACCCCCTGGTCAATTGGTGCAAGCCACAACAAAATATGGTTCAAATGATCTGGGCCAGGTAACTGATGAATAATGGGTTTGAAAGGGATGATAACTGACATTAAATCAAGACAAAGCAGTGATGCTGTTGATAAATAGGAAAGTAGACTCAGAGATTGAAATTATCATTTTGGATAGAGTTGCACTGCCTTGCATAGTTCAGAGTTTGGGCATACTCTGTGATCCTGAGCACTTACTGGACATGGTTGTGATGAGAAGGGTTTCCATACATTTACACATTACATGCCTTGTGCAATCCTTATTGTACCAGGCACATTTCAGTTTTCTGAAATGTTTTCTATACCTTGGTGATCATGATATGACTATACAAAATGCTCCCTTTTGGCTGTGCTTGTAAATTGTCTGGAAGGTGCAGATGATGTTAAATAGGATGATTTGGCTGCTAACCAATGAAAGATACAGGGATTATTTACTTGTATTGAAAAGAGATGCAGTGGTTGCACAATTTGAACTGTTGGGGCTTAAAGAAAGGATTGCCCTCATTTTACAAATCTGTCTCAGTCCTGTTTTCAGTCCTTCATGAGTGGCTGTTTTGTAAATGCCCCCTCTGTTTAATGTCGCGCCCCCCCCCCCCACCTTTCTGGCATGTAAGAGAGGATTTTCCCATACTCCAATAGTAAGGAACACATCCCTTTGGAGCTGATTTTTCCTCCCTCTGTTAGTATTTTTAAAAGACACACATCTTTTGTTATGCTTTTAATGGTTAATTTTAATGCAAGATTTGTATTGCTTTTTATTTTTTAAATGTTATGTTTTGCTTTTGCTGTTTAAATCCTGTCAGCTGCCTTGAATATCTGCAGAACAGAAAGGTGAAGAAGAAATTAATTCTATTAACAAATTATAATTTCATTGATTTAGAACCTAAGCTAACTTTTATTTCCAAAACTTAATTTTTACCTAGGAAAAATTAATATGAAATCTCAGAATATAACCAGGAAAACTAAATGTAAATTGAAGCAACAGTCACAACATCTTATTTCAGACATTGAAGGAAATGACTCTGAATTAATCATTAAAGATATTTGGAAGAAGAGAGCCACTGTTATACTGACACCTCTGAAAAAGAAAATAATGCAAGAAAAGCAGCACTCCAACAGGAGGTCCAGAAATGAGCAAAATGTGACTAAGGGGTGTGGAAACATTACTTGCTATGAAAGAAACTTGGCTGATGTAGAATTAGACACTTTGAACTGCCCATTAAATTTGTTGAAACAACACCAACAAATTGAAAAAGTTGTGGAAAGCATTCCTTGCACAGATGAAGATGAATCTAGTGAAGAGATCCCATGTATTAAAAGGAAAACACGGCCTTCTTTCAAAAGAGAAACGTTCAACAAAGAGTGTAATAATACACAAGGACCATTATGTGAGCAAAAAAGTACAGAGAATTGTGTAGCACCTTCTCAGAGCAGAAAGACAAACTGTTCTTTCTTTGTCCAGGAGGACACGCTGGAAGAACTAAGTAACAAGAGTTCTTCTCCTGACTTGGCTACCAGTTCTGAGTTAGAGAAAAGTAATAGACAAAAATCACAGAAGTGGTTCAACAGAGCCAGAAAGAATGCTCTTGCATCAGAGACTGAAAGTGAAAACAGCCTAGAGGAATTTCCTGTGAAAGAAAGTAAGATAAAAATACCTACCAAGAGAACTAATGGTTACATTTCAACTAGTCCAAAAGCCTTGCCTATGACTAGAAAGCCATACAACCAGAGCAAGTTAAGGAATGCTGTGGAGTCTCTTCCAGACACTAATGAAACCTGGACTGAAGAAGAATTGGAAAAGTTGTACAGGCAAGTAGGGCTGGTCGGACGATAATTTTCCCTTTCCCTGTAAAATGCTGTCTGTATAGCTGTGACTTACAGAGCTCTTCTAATGCAAGGATAACAATATCTGATTCCATATTAGTCAACAAAATGATTTGAAAGCTTTATTTTTTTAATCCCCTATCCAATCCTGCAAAAATTTGCCTCCTATACAACTCCCAACTTTTTTTTTTTTTTTTTTGAAAATTCCTGATCTTTTTTTCTTCTCTCTTCTACCTCCCCTTTTAGATTCTATATCGTGTCTAACTTTCATACTGTCGGCACCAAAGTTATAACATAACGTGCTTCACCGAATCTTTCATATTTTTATAGGGCAGTGGCATCTTTTCCCAAACACAAAAGTGGTTTCTGGATGGATGTGGCAAAGACTCTGAGAACACGATCTGCTGAAGAATGCCAACAAAAATACATGGCAGAGCGGGAAGGGAAGAAACGGGCCCCAAACAAGACCGCCAAGCCTGGGAAAAAGGAAGAAAGAGGTACAAGTCCTGACCTCTTCCCTGTCTTCTTCCATGCAAAGCCAGACAAGTGTCAAGATTTCCGTTCTGGGAACATGGAAGGGTGGGAGTCTGGGTAGATTTTCAGCAAAAGCATAGCACTTTTCTTATTTGTTTAGGGGTGCACTTGAATTTTGCAAAATTAGGCAAGACTTTCTGTTTTAAGATGAATAAAGGCTATTTTTTTGAATCTGTACCTGAGAATATTGAGATAAATTTTCAGAATTTTGGACAGAGATACTCATAATAATAGGGTGCTTATGTGTATTATTGTTCACTTGTTGGAAAAGGTGGCTATGTACAAACTAATTCTGTCTTTAAAATGGTTTGATGAAGCTGTTTGTGTATGGTGTTGTTTAAACACAGTTAGTGTAGGGAGTGAACAAAATTCCAATCTAAAAGTTCAGATTAATGAAAATAACAGGTTTTTTAAAAGTGGCTTCTAACCTTTGTCTGCAATTTCCATCCTCTTGCAAAAAAAGAATTTCCATGTTAGTTTGTATCATTCTTGCTGGTAGATAGGGGGACACAACAGCCATTGGCAAAGGTGGGAACCCTGAAAAGGAAACAACAGATGCGGAACTTCCTCGAACAGATGCCCAAGGATAACTACGATGACATCTTTGCTTCCACACCTTTCCAAAATAGGAAGACAAAAGTAAATATCACATCTGTTGTTTATATTGGAATATTTCTACCAGGGTTCCATCAGACAGGATATTAGAAATGTTCAAAACAAGGTGGAAAGTTGTTTTCCTTTTCCTGGGCTCAGATGGTATGAAATAAATTCATTCTTGATTTTGTGCTTGACTTCAGCAATGCATTTATAGAATCGTGACTTATGTCTAGATCTTGAGATTAGTCCAAAATGTATATACTGTATCTCTACAACAGACATTCCCTAAAATATCTGGTATTCATTGGGATTCTAGCTATTGCAGAGAGTTGCAAATACACTGTTAGTTGTGGGTAGCTGGTAGAAGACAGTACAAAAGAAAGAAAATATAGAAAACTTATACCCACCCTATTATCTTACTCTGCTTTTCTAAGTGTTATTTATACGTGAACCATTTTCTGGAATTCAGTCCATCTGTAGCAGCAAACTGTTGGTCCTTTGATTTTTTAAAAACTTTATAGAGTTGAAGTTTTTAAAATTAGCTTTTTACTTTAATAGTATATACTTATTACATTAGGCATCTGCCTTTTCTGTTTGCTTATCATTTACTCAACTTTCTATCTGCTTCTGGGCCTTTTCCGCTTAAAAATCTTCACAACCTCAAAACTCTTAACAGCTTTACAATCATTACCCTACCTATATGATTCATCCTGTTGGTAAGGCCCACTTCATCAACTGAAACTATGTTACTTTCACCTAACTAAAAATGCTATCATCACTTTAATTATGGATAATTTCTAATAAATGCATCATCTTCTAACGGGGATGGGGGAATGAAATGGAATGCAGGCAACATGAGAAAGATGCTCTTGGATGGGGATAATATCATAGTAAACTTACAGCAAACACCTTCTCTTTCTGGAGATAACCAAGATATGATCTGTAGTTGCCACAGTTCTGCGTGGCCCCAGAGGAAGATGTTTTCCAGTTGAAAGACAGACATCCTATTACACCTGCTTCAGCTATTTTCCCCTGGTTGAAGACACCCCAATGTGATCATATCAGCCCTGGCATGCTGGAATCTCTTGATAGGTAGGTATTCTAGATAGATTATATTTATTTTGAAAGGCAAACATATCTGCCTTTTTATGAGCAGAACTCATTCTAGGTTCACTAAGGTCATTGCTGACAAGTGTGCAAAATTCACACATAAATATACTGTTCCAACAATAAAAATAGGACTGAGTCAAGCAACAGGGATGTTGGCTTATGTGGGCATTTGAGCATTCTGGAATATGCTGTTTTGGGATAGGGTGGCAAGTGCAGGAAGAGAAATACTGAAAAGGATAATGAGCAACAACTTGGGATGGTGGTAAGAATAAGCAGAGAGTGCTGCTACAGCCTGACTATAAGCAAAGTAGTTCTTGCTTCTTGGGAGTGAGTAAGTGAGACACATTCACATACACAGAATCTCCATTTAAATTTTTTTATTATTATTTTAGGGAAAGCTGTGAAAAACATGTCTTCCGCATGCAAAATAATATGAAAGGCAAGGGACGCACATGGCTGAATGTAAAGAAGAAAGCGGTAATGCCTTTCCTTCATTTATCACATATGATGACAAATTAGATTGCTGCATCTTTTAAAAAATAATTCATGCATTTTCCTTATCTCTGAGGGGGATCTAAAGCTATTCATAGGACCTGGTTATTTTCTCAGTAACAATACATCCCCCCCCCCCCCCCGAATAAATAAAAATAGTTATCAAATCCACTCCAGAAGCAAACAGCTTTATTAACAGCTAAAAATGAGAAACGGAAAAGCCCCTTGAAAAAATAATTCTTGGCTGGTTACCTACTGACTAACCTAATCGAGAAACTAACATCTCCTTCCTCTGCCTGCATATAGTACCTAGGAACGTAGCATGGCAGGATTACAGAGCTGGATCATAAACTGCATATTCCATGGCTTTATTGATTCTAAACTAAAGTCCGGTGTTCTTAGCTGGCTTGTTTGTTTTGCCACGAAGCTTTTCTACAAGCTTTTTGCTTGTGGAAAGTAATGTATCTTTTATTTCCATCAGGCTCCGACAGTGTTCACTACTCCCATGTCTCGAAGAACAAATGTCTTTAATTTTGAAGGTAGGCCTGTTTCACTTGCTTTACACTACGTTGTCAGGATTTAGGGTTAGATTTGGGAGTCCCCAGTATGGCACCATCAATGCAGTTAGTCCTCGATTTAGTTATGCATTTAGTGACTGTTCAACATTATAATGGCATGGAAAAAAGTGACTTACAACTGGTCCTTGCACTTATGACTGTCACAACATCCCAGGGTCACGTAATCAAAACCTGAGTGCTTGGCAACCGATATTTATCACAAGTGCAGCATCCTGGGTCATGTGATCATTGTTTGTGACCTTCCCAGACAGCTTCCAACAAGCAAAGTCAATGAGGAAAAAGCCAGATTCATTCAACAACTACATGATTCGCTTAACTTCTGCTGTGATTTGCTTAACAACCTTGGCAAAAAAGTTGAAATTGATTGTGGCTCACTTTAACAATGGATCACTCCTTGCTTAGCAATGGACGTACAGGTCCCAATTCTGGTCATCTACCTATATGGCTGCCACGGTGACCTGTGTTTTTTTAAAAAAGAATTTTAAATAATGTAACAAAGTTGGAAATCTGCAGACTGCAAAATAAAAGGTATGTCATTAATAGATATGTTATGAATCGGCAAGCATCCTATTTGTAATTTGTGCTCAACATTCAAAATGTTTCTGACAGTCCAAAAAGACTGGGGACCTATGGGTTGGATAATCACAAGAGCTTTCTCATTATCATTGCCAAGTGAAGGAAAGGATGTTCTTGGCCTTATATATAGTAGAGCCGCGATGGCACAGTGGTTAGAATGCAGTACTGCACACTACTTCTGCTGCCTGCCGGCTGCCTGCTATTTGGCAGTTTGAATCTGACCAGGCTCAAGGTTGACTCAGCCTTCCATTCTTCCAAAGTGGGTAAAATGAAGACCCAAATTGTTGGGGACAATATGCTGACTCTGTAAGCCGCTTAGAGAGGGCTGTAAAAGCACTGTGATAAGTGCTATTGCCATTCCTCCTGTGAGAGGTTTCAAAGAAATTTCTGTGCATGATATGAATGTGAGGGTAGTATAGGTAGTCCTCGACTTATGACCTCAATTGAGCTCAACATTTCTGTTGCTAAGCGAGACATTTGTTAAGTGAATTTTGGGCCATTTTACAATCTTTCTTGCCACAGTTGTTAAACAAATCACTCCAATTGTTAAGTTAGTAACACGGTTGTTAAGTGAATCTGGCTTCCCGATTGACTTTGCTTGTCAAAAGGTGATCACATGAGCCCAGGACTCTGCAACGATCATAAATGAGTCAGTTGCTAAGATTTTGACTTTAATTGTGTGACCGTGGTCAAGTATGAAAAACAGTCATCAGTCACTTTTTTCAGTGCCATCGTAACTTAGAATGATTGCTAGACGAACTTTTGTAAGCTGAGGACTACCTGTGTCAAACGAAGGGATGGAAATCAGGGTGGATTTGATTTAAATCAAGTTGATTTAAATCACAATTTAAATCACGATTTGAATCACTAGTAAAAAGGCTCGATTTAAATCAACTCGATTTAAATCATCATTTTTAAAGAGCAACTTTCATCTCTGCTACTCCTTTGACCCACTGTTGACTCACCGATAGTCCCAGTGTTGCAGAATATACAGCCTCATGCTACATAACTAAGCTCCATTTCATGCTGAATAAACTAAATTATTTATGTATCTTAAATAGAAAACTATCTTACAATAGATTTTTACCCCAAAAGTTTTTTATTAAAATAAATTCGATAAAAATAAAAAAAAATCCGATTAAAATAAAAAAAAATCTGATTTTATTTTTTTTAAAAAAATCATTGATTTTTATCCACCCTGATGGAAATAGTAGTCTACACAGGAAGCCATCTGTTGCATATGAGCAACATTGCAGTAGCAGTAATGAACACGGCATGTTTCAGGATTTGTAATCTTGAAAGTATTTTCTTTTGCACCATTCATTTGCAAACCTTAACATGAAGCCAGCAGACAAAGCAGCTCATGAGATTTAGTGACTGCAGAGTTAAGAATTAGTTTCAGATTTAGGCATCCAATTTTACTACCTGTATTTTCCTCCGAGTATATTTCCCAGGGTGGGAAATCTCAATTTTAAATGCAGATATTCAGAAATTGAAATCCATAATTATGAACACTTGATTGCCCCACACCAATTACAGAGGTAATCTGCTTTTGTGGACATTGAAGTAATTTCTGTATAATCGTTAAAAGGTAATTAACCAGACTCCTGGGATTGTGAATATCTATGCATATGGTTTGCTATAGTCTCTTTTTAACTTAGTTGGTTTGGTGTGGGTTTTCATGCAGTATAAAATTTCTCTCCAAGATCAGTGGAGCTTTTCACGTTGGCTATAAGATTGTACCTGAGGATGGTATTATATGGGACCATTTTGTATACTATCATCCTTGGGGTTTTTTTCTTACCTTGCTATAGATGCAGCAACTTCTGCTGGAGTGAGGAATCTCTTTGAAGTGGAACAAGGAATGCAGTCTGATGAAGAGGATGATATGTATTTTTCCACATAGCCACCTGATCAAGGCTCCAACTCCATAACTATGGATGTTTTTAATGAACTGCAAACAGTTGAGTTTTGATTCCAGCCTGATTTGAGTTGAATTAAGTGGTTCCACAGTTCTGTACTCTCAAGTGTTCAGATTAGAGAAAAATCTACCACACACATACTTAGCTTTCTTTTTTAGATGTGATGCAGAGATTATGTAAAGAGGTAGCTGTGGTAATTACCTTTTTAATGGAAGTAAAATAATGTTTTTGGAAGTTACTTGTACGATAAATGTCAAGAGTATTGTTCGTAATAACAAAGAATCTCTATTTTCTATTCCAACTTACTTGCTTAGTATCTTTTAAATGTTTTTGATACCTTTTTAATTTGGCAATTACAGTGTAACTTGATACATAATATATAACTGAAAAATGTATTAGCCCTCTCTATGGTTAGTTTATGTCTGGTATGTTGTGTGAACCAAGACCAATGAGTTCAATACATCTGGAGTAATACATTATCTAAACAAAGCTATTCTATCAATGTATAAACTAGTAGTATTACATTCTTAACAATTTAGAGAAGAGGAAAGTAGTAGAATAACTATTCTGGACTTTCTATTTAAGGGAATAAGGTTTTTTGAAATTCTGCCTTTTCTAAGTCAATAATATTCATTACATATTTTATAACACACTGATAACGCCTTCATCAGCAACTGCATACATATTACAAATTTTTAAAATCACTTCAAAAAAACTACTATACAGTACAAATAACAGTGAGCCATTGTCACTGCAGGCAATGGACAGGGAGGAGGGAAAAATAATAGAAAAAGAATCAATTCTCTCATTAAACTTTTTCTCAAGACAGTAAATAATTTTACTGTACTGTATTAATGAATGAATATTACTGCTGGAAATCAGTGTACATTTAATATCTGCGATTGGCTCTCATAGGAGTTATTTCAAGTGCATAAATAACTTTCTTACATGGTAAAGAAAAATTTTCAGAGATAAAGTAGGATGAACGCTTCCGAACGTTTCATTACCAGGCTAGGTAACATCTTCAGTGGAGTTTAGGGGATGTCAATGTTCTTCTGTTTATAAGGGCTTCAGGTGTGGGTGGGTCAAATGTTGTGATGGGTCAGCTGTATGTAATCTTCTTATCACAAGACCCAAAACAAGACGCATTGATGACTCACAGCTGAGTCATCACAAGACCCTCACTTGACACACCACACCTGAAGCTCTTATAAACAGAAGAACACTGACATCCCTTAAACTCTGTTAAAGATGTTACCTAGCCTGGTAACAAAATGTTCAGAAACCCAACGCACAAGCTCGAAGAATGAACCTTCATCCTCATTTTGGCCTTGTGATCATAAGTTGAGGACTACTTGTAGTTACACTGACAGCATCCTGTATCTCATCCGGTTCAACAGGACCAAACTGTTCCCAGATAATCAGATAAGGCCACTCCACAGGCATCTCTAATGGATCTTCTGCTCATTTGAAAAAGACCTATTCTCTACTGAGAATAGGTCTATTATCCTGATTTTCAGAGAGTGAAATCTTGAATGCACAAAATCTTTTAAAGAATGCATTAAGTAACCCTACATACTTGCTTACATTCCCAAACCTACAGATGTATACTTTTAAGAGCTTTATCACTTTTAGAGCAAGTTCTGGCTGAGCTAGCAATATTTACTATTAATGGCTGTAACAGTTCACTGACCCGGTAATTAGAGATTGCTTCTAGGCAGTTTTTACAGTAAAATCTATCAATGTTTTTTAAAAACCTAAGGGATAGAAAAACACAAGCTAGAAGCAGCTTTCTCTATACTACATAGCAGACCAGATGCACAGCCCAATTTATTTCTACTTATTGAGAAAATTGCTTGTGTTTCCTAATTTCTTTGTTCTATCTTTTCTGTTCCTCCTAATGAGAATTTCAATAAGGCATTTGATGGCTAGCTCTTCTTCACAAGCTGGAAAGAGACCTTGGGAAAAGAAATATGCAAAATACTGAGTTTGCAATTTGTTCCTCGAGCCGCCTGTAATGAGAAAGGATGTATGGGAAGGAAATCAAGTCTTGCTGCCATTCACTCTTCCCACTATAAAGGCAAATGGTTAAAAACTACCTTTTAAGTTGTTGGCTGCTCTTTTTTTTGTGCAGGTCAAAAGATAATGTGGCCTCACATTGCAATAAACAAGGACATGCATTCAATTTTGCAGCTACTAAGATTGTTGGACGAGCAGGCCCAAAAACAGCCAGGGAAATGATTGAAGCCTGGGAATGAATCATTGATTCATTCAATCAATGAATACTAATTTACCCCATCTTAACAAATACTTAGGAGGCAAGGGCTTGACAGCACAAGGAAACAACAGCCAACAACTTAATAGCCATCAACTTCCCAATCTACATCTAAAAACTACACACAACAGGCACCATATAAATATAGTACTATATACAGAACAGCCCAAAGCCCACAGAGAAGTTCCCTAAGGATGGACCCCAGCACGAGTCTGAAAATTGGGAAGACAAAACCTCTGGTCCCAGTGACTGACCCAGATTGGATCCTGCTTCTTAATTAAATAACGAAAGATCCTTGCCTCAAAGAGATTGCTGCTTCCATCTGGATGCTGGATAAGCAGAAACCACAACAAAGCAGGGTGTCTGACTTCAGAGGAAACCCAACTAAGTTCACTTTCTTGGAATTCCTAGAGGATGGGCAGGCGTGCTTTCAAAAGACAAAGACAAGACTTTCCCTAAAGGGCTTCTGGGGGAGGGTTCACCATGGCTCCATCAGATGCAGTCAGTTATGCCCTCAGAAATAAACTTTACCTCTTTCAAGCACCATATTTTTCGGACTATAAGACGCACATTAGTTTTAGAGGAGGAAAACAAGAAAAAAAATCTGCCTATGTGGCCCATTTGCTATCATGGCCCGTTTGCCGCTGCCATAGCCTGTTCGCCACCATGGTCTGTTAGACCTAGACCTAGAACAGCTGATCAGCGCTGCACCAACCACCCTGCCCTCCCCTGCGATATTCGCTCTATAAGGCGCACAGTAATTTCTACCCACTTTTGGAGGTGGGGGGAAGTACGTCTTATAGTCTGAAAAATACAGTAATTCCCTTTGTTCTTCATTCTGAGCTCGGAAACAAACTTGGAAATATTGCTTTCCAACAGATCCAGTGTGAGAGTTTTTGCTCAGCCTTGAAACAAACAAAAAAAACACCCAAATATAAAATATTGCATTTTACATTGTTTCTGATATTTTAGCCTGGCTTGATTAATTTGTTTTCAAACACTTTCCAAACCAAAAGCTCTGAGAGGAAGAAATGGGCGAGGATTAGAGATAAGATCACATATGCAACATTGGAGAATCTTTTTGGATGCTACTGCTCAAGTATCAATGAAGACTATAGACCCAAATGGACTTTGAGGAGACAAATGGATTATTGTCAAGGTAACTGTTGTATGCCTATCCCTACTCCATCCTGCCTCGGATAATCTATTTAATCCTCTGTACTTAAAGTCAAGCAATATTCGGACTGGTTAAGAAGAAAGGAGCTTTAATTTCCCCTTTGGCTGGTTTTCACCCACCTTACAATTCTCTATCTTCTCAAAATATTCACCATCTCTCCAAATGTTATTTTCAGATTCAGCTTTGGAAGAATTGTCTGAAAATCTAGGGTGCTTCTGTGGAAAATTGTTCCACAGAAGATTGAGCATTATCGATCCATGCTCTCAATCTTTACAGTGAGACCAAACAGATTTGCACTGTCAATGGTACAAAAGCTTCTGAGAGATTTATCAAGACCTGAAGGATTACATTCCCTTTTCCTGTCCCAAAGGTGCTTTTTTAGGAGGCAATTGGACTTCTTTGTTTTTTCTTTGAAGACATTTAGCTTCTCATCCAAGAAGCTTCTTTAGCTCTGGCAGGATAGTGGGTAGTTGGATGGGCTGAAGAAGCTTCTTGGATGAGAAGCGAAACGTCTTCAAAGAAAAAACAGTTGCCTCCTAAAAAAGCACCTTTGGGGCAACCATAATCTGGATGACTGAGAATCTCTACAGACTTTTAGCTTTATAATTCCCTTTTCCTGGTCTTGCCAAACAAAGGTATGTTCCAGTCGCTCAAGATTAAAGTCTTGGAACGTCAACACCAGCTCAGGAAGAGATGAAGCTCTGCAGCAGGGAAAGTAATACAATAACAACTCTGCCACCCACCTCCAACCACCACAAGCTGTCCCACTATTTTATTCTGTTTATAGACCATGAACAACCCTATAAATATATTCTGGTGATGATGCTCATGGCCTACGTTGGTCTATTGTTGCCTGATTAGTTGCTGAGTGTACTTTCTTAGTGCTACCATCATTCACAATGGGAATTTTAGAAATGCATTTTTTAAAAATATGAACTTGTTGACTTAAGATGATCGGCAGTATGATTAGTAACCTATCTATTTCTGTAGCTTTAGGAGAAAAGAAAGGGGATTCTCACTCTTATGAAGATCATTCAACAGTCTGAAGTTTGTTCTGCTGGAACACTCAAAATATTTCCAAAGAAATTCTGAATGAAGCTGTTTTATTCCACGTTTAAACGTTTTTATGTCCATGCTATGCAGATTGCAGACATAAGGCAAGTGAAAGAGATCCTTTGCAACATGCATGAGTAAAGCACTTTTGCTCAAAACCCACAACCACATTAACCAACCACAACCAAAGTTCAGCATAGCTGCTTCAAAGGCTTTTTCTTGGTTGTTTCCACAGCCTTCCAGACCATATGGCTACTTGTTTACATCAACATTTTGAGGAGTGCTACATTGACATGAATATAGAACTTCAAAGTAAAACACTTTGCAGAACACCTAATATACACCCCACAGCAGAAGACAGTTCTGTGCATTTGACAAATTCCAGCCATTCCTCTTTCTCTGAACATCTTCCTCTCCAATTTTCTATAGCTGGAACAGGAGGACTACATGGATGGTTTTCATAGTATCAAACCTTTATCCTTTAATTGGGAAAAACCGCTGCTTTCAGAAGCAAGAGAAAGTGGAAAGATGTTTTCCTCATTTCACACCAATGGAATAAGGAACCTGTACCAAGGAAAGACACACTTGCTACTTCTATAAAGACAGCTTGCAATACAGAAGCTCGTTTTGTTTGAAATTTTATTTACATATCTTACACTGAAGGAATGTAGTAATAAAGTGCTTCTTTTTAAAAGGGATGCCCCACTTTGATTTATGGAGGGTCATGTGACAATCATGGGCAACATCTGAGTGTCAAAGGTGTATTGGATGTAGCGGTATACTTCCTCTGCTTTCTGCTGATTGACCTGAGTGCGGCCTGCCATCTCCCTTGGGGTACTGGAAAGGAAGAGGGAAAGGAATGCTTCTCATTAAGGCACTAGTTGTAACCAGGATATTTCAGCAAAAACACAAAGAAAATTACTAGAACAGACGGGATAATCAGAGAGGTTCACAAGGTCATAATGGTAATATCTGCCTGTGTGGTTGGCTTAAATATTCTGGTCCTATAAATTCTTGTGGCTACCTTTATTTATATTTAACTTAATTTAAATTTATTTTATGTGGTCACCTTTCATGACTCTGGATGGCAAATAAACAACGTACAAAACAACATCAAAACGAATGACATACAATCTCTCTAAACTATGAGAGAGATCAACCTCATGCTTGAGCAGGGGGCTGGACTAGAAGACATCCAAAGTCCCTTCCAGCTCGATTCTGATTCTGATTCTAACGATAAATGTGAAAATATCCAACTAGACTTTCAGATAATCACTTTATACTTTTTGTTCAATATGACAGTTCCTAATACATTATCATTGGATAAATCATAAACTGTCAGATTAGAAGTTTCGTAAGAGGAAGAGGAGGAGGAGGAGGAGGAGGAGGAGGAGGAGGAGGAGGAGGAGGAGGAGGAGGAGGAGAAGAAGAAGAAGAAGAAGAAGAAGAAGAAGAAGAAGAAGAAGAAGAAGAAGAAGAAGAAGAAGAAGAAGAAGAAGAAGAAGAAATGGCTTTTACCATGACAGTTCTATAAAGCCATCAGATTTGAAAGTGAAAAACAAAATGTAGGCCACTGTAACCTATCTGCCTGTATCCAACAAAGGGTCGAAATCAAAACAATCAAAGGGGAACTGTACCTGTTTGCCACCTCTTTTAAAGAACCAAAATGGTGGCACAAGGCCAGAGCCAGGGTATAGCTGACGCAGGGAATGCTCAAATAGAAACGGAAAACATCCTGTCGGGGTCCCTCTACTTCTGTTGGCACACAGATGGCTGCATTCTTCCGTTGTTCCACCAAAGCTAGTTCCTTTAGCAAGTCAGCAGTTTCCACTTGGCAGGCACTGAAGAGCACTTTGATTCCTGCCTGAATGAATGCTGATAACATGCCATCATAGTGCTTGGTTCTGTGGAATACCTTCCATGCCTCTCCTGAAAGACAAAAGTTCAACATTTCTCCTACGATGGCACAACACACTGATACAGGAACAAGCTAATGTCTGAGGAAAAAAGATTGCTGTACAATAAAAAAGATGAAGTGGAAGAAAGGCAACTCTGAACAAACAAATATAAATATATGAAGATAAAGAATGAACTGTTTAAGAATAAAAGAAAATAAATATGAATAAATAGTAAAACTAGAATCTAGGGACAAATGAAGATGGTGTTTATGTATGCAAGTATAGAAATATTGAGGTATGTTTAAAAAAGAAAAGGGGGAAAGACGATTTTGGCAAAAATTGTAATGGAGTGAAATGTATTTGAATTTGATTAATTGTATAAGATAAGAAACGGCCAACACTGTTCATAAAAAACAAATGTGGGTGAATGTGGAAGGAGAAAAAACCAATAAAACTGGTTTAAAAAAAAAAGCTAATGATATTTTAGCCTAGTCTTTTGTGCAGGCCCAGTTCCTGTGATTAGTTTATAGTTCCGTTTATTATGTGAGTAAATAAAATCTGAGTTGAATAAACCACGGTTAAAAATATATAAAAGAAGAAGCAACTGTAACCCAGCCCAAAATCAAATCAAATCAAATCTCAAACTAAATCTTATTACAGCCCATAAAATAAGTGAGATAAAACCTATATGCACACATGCACACACGTAGGTACAGTATCTGTGTGTGTATACACTAATGGTAAAATATATAACAAACAACAAAATCAGAATACAAAGTAGGGGAGATAATAATGGTAAAGTAAAATACCAGTAGCTAGACGAAAGTCAAAATCTTCAGCTACAAACAAAGTGAGAACAAAGTGAGAGCAGCTTGGGAGAGATGAGACGCCTTATTAAACTTTGAATGTCTGAGTAAAATTGCTTTCACTGCTTTAAAAATAATCAGAAATGATAGAAAAGGCACACCTCTAATCATAAAATATTCCAAAAGTGATAACACTGTCACAGAAAAGATCTTTCCTCCGATCCACAATCTGCTCATCTCAGAACAACAAAATAAGAGTTGGAAGGGATCTTGGAGGTCTTCTAGTCCAACCCCTGCTCAGGCAGAAAATTCTATGCCATTTCAGACAAATGTTTGTCTGATTTCTTCTTAAAAATTTCCAGTGTTGGAGCATTCACAACTTCTGGAGGCAAGTCCTTCCACCAATTAATTGTTCTAATTGTCAGAAATTTCTCCTTGGTTCTAGGTTGGTTTTCTCCTTGTTTAGTTTTCCATCTGTTGCTTCTTGTCCTGCTTTCAGGTGCTTTGGAGAAAAGATTGATTCCCTCTTCTTTGTGGCAACCCCTGAGATATTAGAACACTGCTATCATGTCACTCCTAGTCCTTCTTTTCATTAAACTAGACATACCCAATTCCTGAAATCATCTTTGTTGCTCTTCTCTGCACTCTTTCTAGAGTCTCAACATCTTTTTTACATCATGGTGACTAAAGCTGGATGTAGTATTCCAAGTATGCTCTTATCAGGGCATTATAGAGTGGTATTAACACTTCATGTGATCTTGATTCTGTCCCTTTGTTAATGCAGCCTAGGACTGTGTTGGCTTTTTGTGGCAGCTGCAGCACACTGCTGGCTCAAAGAGGCAGGACCATGATGTAATTCTCTTGCTACTTCCCAATTTGTAATTCTGTTTCTAGTCCCACCTTCACCTCCTTGTGAAATATGGCTTTTGTTTCTTATTTATCTATGAATCTCATAACCAGAACAGCTAAAAATTGCACCTAAAGAGCCTCTTGAGTGCCAGAGGGAGACCTATCAGGCAAGATACCCACCTGTCCTAATTCTTTCCTTCTCCACAATTATACAGATCCTATCGAACTTGTTCTTCAGCTGTTGCATCCGCTGGACCATTTTACTATGATGTATATTGTTGACCAATTCTGCCTGGCACTTCCTTTCCACCGCCAGACGGTTGCTGACAATATAATCACAGGAACCCAGAGAACAAATCTCAACCTTGACTCCGTGAACAGTTTTCAGGGTTGAAATAACTTCTGGCCCAGAGGAGATCTCATGGTTATCCACCAGAATGCACAGAGGTGCTTGGTTCTTTGAATTCTTTAGAGTCCAGGAGGAAGAAGAAGAAGAAGAGAGTCCAGAAGGGTTCCCCAAAGATGTTTCTGGCTGCAAAGATCACAACACCGTATCAGTCAGCAGGCTTAGAACAGCAAATATCTAAAGAAACTGGGGAACAATCTTTTAATATTTGTACCGTGTCAATCAAAGTACCTGTTTCCTGCAAAGTTACATAGAAAATGCAGATCACAGCTGTCTATGGAGATTCTCAATCATCCAGGTCATGGTTGTCCCAAAGGTGCTTTTTCCAAATTTTAAATTTTAAAAATGCAGTTTCCAATGACTGATTAAAGAGACATTATTGAAAGCACTGTTGGGATGTTGGAAGGAAAATATATGGAAAAATAGTATTTTTTAAATTTAGAGGATGGCTATCTTATAATATTGCTATGGAAGAAACATTTAGCCATCAATTTAAAGTTTTCTGTCCATATATATTCCTTTTGTTAAATGTCAGGATAACCTACTTCTGTAATCTCATAGAGCCACATGATTGGAACTGGTCTTATAGCTTCAGCTTGAACAAAGCCAATTAAGAACAGTCCACCAATTATTGGATACCTGTCTCTGCTGAATTCTTACTGTTAGAAAGTTTCCCCTACTTCATTTAGAATTTGCCTTCCTGAATTTAAATGTTATTCTATGTTCTGGAACCAGAGAAAATAATTTTTGATCTTCATTTTGTGACACGCTTTCAGGTACATGATTTTACTATATCCCTCAGTCATCTTTTCTCAAGGCTAAAGTTATCCAGATCCTTCGTTTTCTCTTTGTAGCTCTCAGTTTCTAATTCCTGGACTAACTTTGTTGCCATTGTGTGAACCTGTTTCAATTTCTTAGTATGGTGGTCTAGAATTTTACCAGCTAAGGATGGTCTGACAATTTATTGCAAAATGAATAGACAAACTTGTCTGACACACCACAGTATGTTAATAATATAAGCAGAATTAGCGAATGAGAGGAAAACTATTAAATCTTTTAGTGAAGATTCTCAAGAGAAATGTGGCAGAGGCTTAAACCAATCATTTTTAAAGGTTTCTCCTGACTCCTTAATTCCACTATTCGAAGCCATTCACAAAAAAGCAGTAATTAAAAAAACAGTCTTACCTTCGGTATAATCTGGAACTGTTCACCCACAAGCTCTGTTTTGCACTGATATTTGCTTTGAAGATGAAAATGTGATTGTTCCGGCAAACAAAGTTTTGGTGCCAAGCATACCTGGGCATGGCTTTCTTGGGGTTTTAGAACTGAGCATTTTTGGGGCAGAGTCTGGTCTTTAGTTAAAGAAGTAACATTAGAATCCTTATCAACTTTAACACTGACTCGTGATGCCATCTGCTCTTCCTTTTTATCAGCTTCCTCATCTTCACTAGATCCGTTAAGAATACGAACCCTAGTTAACCTCTTTGGGGCTAATGGAGTTCCTGTTTTCTGCTTCACATGGACCACTTTCATTTTTTTCCTGTGACGGGTTTGGTACTGTTTTCTCCCGTTCACAAAGCTTTCTTCCCCTAAAAGGTCAAAATTGATGCGCACGTCTTCATCACTGGAACTGCTTTTGGGGTCATCCTCTTCATTGTCCTCAACACAGAAGCTGTCCTCTACGTAGCATTCGTCTTGCTCTGGAATCTGAGAAGAAAGAAGACAAATCCTGATAAATAGACTAGAATAGAATTCTTTATTGGCCAAGTGTGATTGGACATACAAGGAATTTGTCTTGGTGCATATGCTCTCAGTGTACATAAAAGAAAAGATACATTCGTCAAGAATCATAAGGTACAACGCTTAACGATAGTCATAGGGAACAAATAAGCAATCAAATCATATTAGGAAACAGCCAATATAAATCGTAAGGATACCAGCAACAAGATTACAGTCATAAGTGGGAGGAGATGGGTGATAGGAACGATGAGAAGATTAATAATAATGCAGACTTAATAACTAGTTTGACAGTGTCCCTATGCCTCATGAGAGAAAGAAGCAAAAATAAGTGTTTTAATTAGACACTATCAGTAATATTTAGTTATACTGGGTTCCTGGCCATTATTGATCCAAATTCAGAGTTTTGGATCATAAGTTTCATAAGTTCAGGATACTTAAAAACCTACCTGATTTCATTATACATCCAAAAATACATTAAGATCTTCAACATAAAACCTTTTCTTGATCCCTGGTTTATCTTCTGAATGATGGAACTTGTGCATTTATCCCACTTTGTTGACTTTTGACAGCTTAAAAAAGAACTATTTTTCCCTAGTGCTTATGTGCTTTTATCTAGCTTTTGTCTGATTTCACAAACTTAAAATACAGAGAAACTCAGTTAATACTTGAATGGGAGGGGCTAAGGATGTGTCTATAAAGTCATCAAGAAATGAAGGTCAAGGATCTTACTCTGCATATGGCAGGCTTTCTGTCAATTGCCTAAAACCAAACAAGATTTGTTTCTAAACACAATTCTTAGCTTTCTTTAGCAAGATTTATTATGATGGAAGAGGTAATGGCACAAAAATATAAGCAAGTAAGCTAATTTCAGTTGCTTCATTTTAGAACTAATTTATCTCCAGATATATTATAGCACAGATTTTTTTGGTTCTCTTGCTTGCAGCCTTCTTATTATCTGATGAGGAGGCATTTCTCTTCACTGATAACATGGAAGATTGCAACCTTTGATGTTCTTAGGAATATTGTATTGGAATTTATCAGAAATAACCAGCACTTGGAGTGAGTCCAGAAGTCTATTGGCAACCAATACAACAACTGCAGTATCCACGTTATTCTAGACTAGCAGGTTTCTGCTGCTATCACTCTATTTTATACTTGCTATAGTTTCCTACTAATCTTTACAATCCTGTGTGTTTGTGTTAATAAGGGTCTTACCACTGACAAGTTTTGACAGCTCAGGTAGGATTGTAAAAACAATCCTTAAAATATTCTCACTTGTGATAGTTGCATTTGGATCGTTTTAGTGTTTTTTAATTAAGTATATCCCCGCCCTGATAATGTTTCTTACAATAAAATAATACGTAGGCATTTCAAAGCATTTGCAGGTTCAGACCAATCTGTGATGTGGTTCCATTTATTACAGTGTCACTTCTTTGCCTGGCTTTTTACCTGTGAGAAAACTGTTATTGGATTGAATTCTTTATGCACCATCTTATACTTGTTGCCAACAGCTGGACTGCGTACAGATTTCAGATAAACTGCCTGCATCTCAGATTCTATGTAGAAAAAGAAAATAGACAGTCAGACAAAAAAGTAACTGAGACCGCACTCAATCTCAAGTCTGATCTCCAAACAGTATTTTTTTTTTTTTTTGTCATATAAAAGCTATAACCTTTAGAAAAAAATTACCTTATGGATCCATTACAACCTTCATTACACAAGTATCTGTGGGCTTCTGGAAGGGAAACATCTAGCACAGGGATGTCAAACTTGATTTAATTGAGGGCTGCATCAGGGTTGTGTCTGACCTTGGTGGGGTGGGGCATGGCCAGCTCGACATCACTCATGTCAGGGGAGCACCTGTGGTGACTCAGAGGGTGTGGGGACTGGGGGAAATCCACTTTTGCTAGTAGTTTGTTTTGCTAGCATTCTGCCAGTAAAAACAGAGCTGGGGTGTGTGTGTGTGTGTGTGTGTGTCTCTCTCGAGCTTTGTTTTTGCTGGCAGAGGCATTGTGGACTTGTCCTTCACTGTTTTCAAGGTGGCCCCGCAGGCCAGATCTATGCACCCTTGAGTTTGACACCCCTGGTCTAACAGATCAAGAGCAGCTTCTTTCCAAGGAAAGAAACATCGTCAGGTATGGGAGAGAGGAATTATCAAGAATGTAATGGAAATTTTAACTCCCCTACCCACACACACACATATAGACACTGCTATTTCAAAGTTAAAAACCAGGAGCAGAAATGGAAATATTTTATTCATATAGAATAGAATAGAATAGAATAGAATAGAATAGAATAGAATAGAATAGAATAGAATAGAATAGAATAGAACAGAATAGAACAGAACAGAACAGAACAGAATAGAATAACAGAGTTGGAAGAGACCTTGCAGGTCTTCTAGTCTAACCCTCTGCCCAGGCAGGAAACCCTACGCCACTTCAGACAAATGGGTATCCAACATCTTCTTAAAAATTTCCAGTGTTCACAACTTCTGCAGGCAAGTTGTCCTACTTATTAATTATTCTAACTGTCAGGAAATTTTTCCTTAGTTCTAAATTGCTTCTCTCCTTGATTAGTTTCCACCCATTGCTTCTTGTTCTACCCTCAGGTGCTTTGGAGAATAGTTTTACTCCCTGTTCTTTGTGGCAACCCCTGAGATACTGGAACACTGCTATCATGACTCCCCTAGTCCTTCTTTTCATTAAACTAGACATACCCAGTTCCTGCAACCGTTCTTCATATGTTTTAGCTTCCAGTCCCCTAATCATCTTTGTTGCTCTTCTTTGCATTCTTTCTAGAGTCTCCACATCTTGTTTGTATTGTGGCGACCAAAGCTGAATGCAATATTCCAAGTGCGGCCTTACCAAGGCATTATAAAGTGGTATTAACATTTCTTATTTTGTATCTTATATATATATATCTTATATATATCTTATCTAAGAAAGTTATTTATCAGACCAGATGCTCAGACACAGATAAGTTCAAATATCAACTGATTGGGAAGATTTTCTCTACATACCATTTAAATCTTGAGCAATTTGCGTCTCATCATCAAGAAACTGAACAAGGGAAGACCTCAATTCATCTTCTGATTTTATACTCTCATCAGACGAAATGTCCACCCCATCTTCAGAAAGTTCTGCCTCCTCGTCTATGAAGTGTTTGGCTAAATTCTACAGGATGGAAAAGAAACTTTTGGATACAATTCCATTTCAAAGAATTCACTTTAGAACTGAAAAATAAAACCCACTTAATGGATTGCTGTGAATTTCAATAATGGTAGACCTGCCAAAAAATGCATCAGCTGGAACTAAGGATCTGTTTCCTAGGGGCTTACAGCAAATCACAGAGGAGGCCATGCTTAAACTCTAGCTGTTGATTCATGGATCATTCTTGGGATCCACTAAGTTTTTAAAGTGCTTCAATTCCCAGCTGTCAAAGCTTCAGATTAATGAAATGATTAATTTTGGTGAAACTTATATTCACCAAAAGAAAAATAGGATTCTGACTACTTAGCATATACTACACTACTACGCTATGCAAAATCAATTAGACAGTTGGTTACTATATCAATATGTTAATGGCAGAGAATGTTCAGGTGCTAACCTGAATGGATTAAGCTAGAGTTTTCTCTTTTTGTTTTTATCTTTTTGCAAAAGTGGGAACTTTGACTCATTGGCTAACTCCATTTGTATTAAAAACACCTTTCCCCAGACATATACTCATTTATTATGCATAATATGCTTAAAATGTTAGCTTGTTCCTGATTTCTTATGGCTTAATTGTCTGGCTGGCAATAACTTTCTCCTGATTATAAATTTGGTATAAATTTTTATTGTTTGCTGCCTCAATCACCAAAATAACTACAGACAAAAGGAGTCTTGCTAACCAAATCATGTTCATTCTGAATCATGCATATGATTCTAGAAAGGTTTTAATGTTACCAATTCAAAGGCAAAACAGAGAAAAAAAAATATTCACATCAGAGAAGTCATCTTAATTAATTGTAACATCCTTACCTTGATCAGAGTTCTATCTCCTTTCTTCTGCCTTTTCGTATCTTGAACTGGCTTCTTGATATAGTTCTTTTTGTCCTGCAACACTGGGTTTGATATCTTAGCAAAATCTGTGCTTTCATCACTAGAGATATCTGACTAAAATGTAACATAATTGTTGATTAAAATTACAACAAATTAGTGTTTCCATTATAAATGCATATAGGGAGGCAGGCAGGTTTAAAAATTAAACATTTCAGATGAAACTGGATTTTTTCTTATTGGGACTTATGGAAATTTAAATAGACAAGGCTCATTGACAATTGGTTTTATACAGATAGTCCTTAACGTACATCCATTTTTAGCAACATTTCCATATTACAATGGTGCTTAAAAAAAAACAAAACCCTTCCCCAGTCCTTGCATCTCTAACCATTGCAGTGTCCCTGTGATCATGTGATCAAAATTCAGATGACATGTATCTATGAGTTACAGCATCCTGGGGTCATGTGATTGTCCTTTGTGACTTTCCCAGCTATATTCTGACAAAGTGACAGCCTGATTCACTTAACAACCAATGATTTGACATTGGTTAACAATTGAGCAAAATTGTAAAATCAGGCATGATTCACTTAATGAATGCCTTAGTAATAGAAGCTCCTGTCTATTGTGGTTGTAAGTAGAGGACCATTTGTATATAGAACAGATAGTCTTCAACTTACAACAGTTCATTAGTGACTGTTTGATTTACAACAATCACTGAAAAAAAATGACTTATGACCATTTTTCACACATATGAACGTTACAGCATCCCCACGGTCACATGATTTACATTTGGATGCTTGACAAATAGTTCATATTTATGACAGTTGAAGGATCCTGGGGTCATGTGATCCCTTTTTGTGACCTTCTGACAAGCAAAGTCAATGGGGAAGGCTGGTTTACTTAGCAACCACGTTACTAATTTAACAACTGCAGGAAAATTCATAAAGTGGGGCAAAAAACCCTAACCCTAACTTAACAAATTTCTCATTTAGCAACATAAATTTTGGGCTCAATTGTGGTCGTAAATTGAGGACTACCTGTTAACTGCAACAAGGTTATTATAGATACATAAAAGGAAGACTATAAAAACACCGGTAATGGAGGGGATGAATTCTGAGGATGCCTGAGTTTGCAGAATTGCTTAAATTGACTTGTTTGATTGAAGCAGGAACTACAATTACTTTTATGAAATACCAGAAACTCTTACTATTGACTTTTTGCTGAAAATGGATTAGAATAAACTGCTGATTTTGGAATTTATTGAGTGAAAAGCTTTGTTTATGGGAAGAACAGAACTATGATATGGAATATGGGAGGGTGGGGACAGTAATTGCTATGTTTGTAACTGAAGATTGAAAGTCATTCTTTAGATATCTTCCTTTTTGTTAGAAGGAGAAAGGAAGGGGAAGTACAGAAGAGAAGAAGAAGGTGGGCAAAGAAAGTTGGAAGGAGAAGAGGGAGAGGTTAGGTTTGAGGAGAAAGATTGCTGTACAATAAAAAAAGATGAAGGAAGAAAGGCAGCTCTGAACAAACAAATATAAATATATTAAGAAAAAGAATGAATTATTTAAGAATAAAAGAGGACAAATATGTATAAATAGTAAAGTTAGAATTTAGGGATAAATGAAGAAGATGTTTATGTATGCAAGTATAGAAATACTGAGGTATATTCAAAAATAGGAAAGGGAGGAAGATGATATTGACAAAAATTGTAATTGAGTAAAATGTATTTGAATTTGACTAATTGTATAAGATAAGAAACGACCAACACTCTGTTCAAAAAAAAAAAAGAAAAGAAAAGAAAAGAAAAGAAAGATGTGGGTGAAGGTGGGAGAGGAGAAAAGAAAAAACCAATAAAACTTGTGTTTTTTAAAAAAAAATATCTTCCTTTTTGTTATTCTTCAGTTTCTTTTACTCTTTTATCATCTTCTATTTCATTCATGTTTCTATAATTTTTAAAATCTTTGTAAAATATTTTAATAAAAAAAATATTTTAAAGGGTAGCCTTTTCATATCTTCGAGTCTATATCCTTCCTCATACTGAAGCTAAAAGAAATGATAGAAAGATTTCAGTCAGTCTATATTATAATGAGGTATTTAGACAGAAGGTCTGATATGGTATAAAATAACTTTCAGTCTTGTGAATATATATTTTCCCTATACAGCAAAGAGATGTGTGAGTTGGGGAGGGGAGGGGAAGGAGGGCTTTGGGTCAATTTTGACTCTTGGCAACTCCCTGGACAAATCCATACACTTTTCATGGCAACATTTTAAAAATGATTTATCTTCTTCCTGGGGCTGAGAGAGAACGATGGCCTTTGTGTCTGAGGCAGGACTATAACTCTCAAGTCTCCTGGTTTCTAATCTGCTGAGTTTACAGCAAATTGGCTCTGGTTTGATCTTGAATAGACCTCGTATAATTAAAATATATAATAAATAAATTCTTCTGAGTTAGCAAATGAAGCAATCTTGCCAAGTTGATGGAGAACATAAAATTTAATTTCATTTGGAGATGACTAGTCAAGCTAAAGAGGACACGGTGGCTCAGTGGCTAAGACACTGAGCCTGTCGATCGAAAGGTCGGCAGTTCAGTGGTTCGAATCCCTAGTGTCACATAATAGGGTGAGCTCCCGTTACTTGTCCCAGCTTCTGCCAACCTAGCAGTTCAAAAGCATGTAAAAAATGCAAGCAGAAAAATAGGGACCACCTTTGGTGGGAAGGTAACAGTGTTCTGTGTGCCTTTGGTGTTTAGTCATCCCATCCACATGACCACGGAGACGTCTTCGGACAGTATTGGCTCTTTGGCTTTGAAACGGAGATGGGCACCACCCCCTAGAGCAGGAAACGACTAGCACAGATGTGCGGGGGGACCTTTACCTTTACCATACCTATTCAAGCTAAATTCAGCAACCCATGTTTTTGGCACCTTCTTTCTACACTAGTCAGAGAAGAAACTTACGGCAATGAGTGGACGTTTCCGTTTCTTGACAGCATGAATTGGTGATTCAATGTCACAGTCACTAACCTAAGAAAGAATGAATAACATGAGCATCCATTAAGAAGTCCCAGAGAGGAATGTTTGATTTACTTAAAACTGCTGAAGTGTAACTAAATTACTCACATCTGAAGTTCTCAAAATTTTTGTTTTTCTCTTTTTTCTGTTAAGAAAAGAAAATTCTTCCTTCTCACTGCTGTCCCCTACAGTGAAGAATTAATAATAAGAATCTGAATTTTTGAGCATGCAATGAACTTGTTGGTTAGACAAAAAATATACATTTCAACTTTTAAAAATAAGTAAGGCGATTTCTTGTTTGCCAGAATTTCTCTAACAACACAAAGTCCGTCCTAGTTAAGCTGGAACTGAAGCTTAAGTTAAAACAAAACAAAATAAAAGAGAAGGGAAAGTGTTAGTAAATCAGTGTTACTTATTGCACCTGGACTTGACTGCTTAAACTAGCTCTCCATAACAAAAAAGCATATCCAACTAGCTGAGTTTCTGTGTTTTGTTTCTCATCTAGCTTCCCTAATCAAGTGCATTTTCTTTCTTTTGAGGAGGAAATAAAAAATATACCAAGAATTCAGTCTGATATAATATTTCAAAAGAGCAAATCAAATTTTGGTTATCAATCTTAGGACGGCTTTAAAATATTTCTAAGATTCATTACTTTACCTATAAATGCTTTTCTGTACATTTAAATGTACAAACCCAGCAACTGTACAGTCAGGAAAACTGCAATAGTAAATATAGGGATCTTATATATTTTCACATAAAGAAAATACACCATTGGAAAGGAGGATCATTTTAGCTAACATAACAGTAAATATTTACAAGTTTTATCATGATTACATTGCTACAAGTTGATCCTTAGCTTCATCACAGAGCATCTAAAAGGCTAGGCTGAGCTTAAAACAGAATGAAATAATGAGAACCATTCAATATCCCAAAAGATAGGAACTCGGTCACGTTGTGGTCCACCAGCAGCCTGCGGAGCTGGCAGCGGAGTCGGACAGTGAGGAGGCTGGGGAGGGCAATGGGCCAGTCCTGGAGTCAGGGGAAGGCCCGGCCGAGGGCTCTGCGTCAGAGGCAGAGATGGGGCCAGGGCCATCTGGGAATGATGCACGTACTCTGGAGCCTCCAGAGGCGGACAGCAGAGAGCCAGAGGAACAGGAGGAGTCTGTTCCTAGTGCACTCATGCGAAGAGCTGCCAGAAGGGAAGAGCAGCTAAAGCAAAAACGACTCAGGAATAAGGCCAGATGATTGGACCCTCCCATAAGGCTTAAAAGAGCAGCAACGGCTCTTGGGCTTTTTGTAGGAAAACAATGTTGCTACAATTGTTTCTTGTCGGCATCTCTTGTTTCTGAACTTCGTGGGGCTTTGCCAAGAAAAGCCTTTGGCAGGGTGCCAAAGAAGATAAAAGTTGGCGATAAGGCCGAAGGACTTTTTCTGAAGGACTTGTTTTGGAATTAATTTGGACTAAGCTGAGAATGAAGTAATTTTCAGCTGTTCTAATAAAATATGTTTGTTTAGGACTGATTGTGTCTGGTAATAATTATTTGGGCCTAGGTCACAACAGGTCACTAGTTTCGTAACGCCTTCTAAAGAGTGGTTTTTCAACGATATAGCTGCATCATTGTTCTTACACACACATCTATGCATTTAAAAATCTTAACTTCAGCAGAAAGCCTGCTAAAATAATTTAGGTTTTCATTTTTGGTCTTACCAGGTTCATGGGATGGAAGATCCTTTACTCCAAAAGCCGATTTGGCCAAGACTTTAACTATGTTGGTGTTTGCTTTTCTTGAAGCTCTCATATGTGAGCTTTCTTGATTAGTTCTAGAGCAAGAAGTATGTATCATTTGTCCACCTGTTGGTGTTGAATACACAGTTTTTAGGTGGTTTGGTGACTGGTAAAATCTGTGAGTTGCTGGTGTGAAAGGAGATGCCAAAGAAATAACAGCTAGACCAGGATTGTGGTTTTGCATGTTTAATGGTGTAGAAGATTTAGTCACATTATTAAAACATTCATTACCGGGATATTTATTTACCAAACTACTATTTGAGAACAAGGCTTCAACCCTGTTGGAATGACCAGCTGCAGGGCTCTCCTTATTTTTCATGGAGTTCATCTGCTCTAAGGCATCGTCTTCTGACTCTTGAAAAGAAAATCCAAGATCAAAGTTAACAGAGAACAAATCCTCAGAAGCATTATATAGCTGCTCATAATCATGGGGATTTGCTTTGCTTCCATGATCAAGTTCACCAGGGACTTCTACTTCATCTCTATGTGGTGTCAATGATGTTGTGGGATTTGTATTGCGAACAGAAGCAAGTGGGTCAGAAAAATGCCATTCAGGAGTTCTTGGTCTATTACTCTGCATGTTGGCTTGACTACACAAGCCAGGTAATTCTGAAGGTGCCCCCATTTTTTCAACTGGTGGATGGTTGCTCTGTGCATGACTTCCCAATAAATTCATAGAATAATCTTCCTCAGGGTTTATATTTCCTCCAGGCGGTTTGCATGTTTTTCCACAACTTTTACCATTATTCCTTTTCAAAGAATTCAGCAGTGGACTATTGTTTACTTTTGACAATTTCTCCCCTTGAATTCCATTCTCTTCTTCGGTTTCAACTTCAAAGATGTCATCCCAGCTAAGATCATTTATACTGCTAAGGAAAGTATCTGGAATGTTATTTGTTTCCAAAGGACAGGTATCCACTGAACACAATTTACGGGTATTTAAGAGTTCACAGCTGTTCTGAGGTAAAATGGGCACATTCTTGAAGCATACATTTTTCTCTGGAATATTGTCTTTAGACTTGCTGGAAACACATTGCTGTAAGGAATCAAGTGCCAGGCTTTCATTCACTTTCTTTTCCTCAGAAGCAAACCATTCGTCCAGAGATGGCGGGGACTGTGACAGAAGTCTTGCTACATTCATCTGGATGTCTTTTCCCCAGGAAAAGTTTTCATCTGCATTTGTTTCAGAAAATCTAAACAAATCAATCTCTGGCACTGGTAGATAAAATAAAGATGAAAGATATGAATCATCTGCAAAACAGCCATAGCCAGAATCCACACACTGTCCATTTTGTATACAATTTTCAGGAGCAGGATGAATTATTTTTGTCGTAGCCTTTTCAGGATTGACACAAGCCCTTCCTTGAATACTTGTGTTGAGGGTTGCACCCATATTTTCTTGATTCTCACCTGCCAAACTTTTCTGTCCTGCAGCTTCAAGAAATGGTGATGGGTTTGTTGAAAAGCAATCTGAAGTGCTGCCATCCTTTTTAGCATGAACTGCAGTTTCTACATCAATCACCTGAGGTCTTTTCGAGGATTTAAAATTGGCCACTTTAAACAGTGACATACATTCTGCATCAAACTCCTGTAAGGAATATTTTTCTTTTGCTGTAGCTGCTGCTTTTTTCCCAGATGATACTTTTTCAAGAGTCACAGTGTCACATCTTTTGCTGGTCTGAACGTTTGATGCATGAATATCTTCCCAATGGAAATAAGGTTGAATTTCCAGTTCATAACCACACACTCCCTAGTTAAGAGAATAAAGAAAAATGCCTTTTTTATTTCTGAAATTTACAGTTACATTCTTTAACTTCTGTATTATTGGTATTCACTAAGTTGTTGTTATTTTACAGAATGGAATGGAATTTGATAGAAAAGAGGAAAACTATGGTTCATTCAATGAACCCACTATCATTTTAAGTAATTTATTTGAAATTCAAAGCCAATGCTATCAACTTGAACATGCTGATTTGCTTCTTCTGTTTGAATGTCACAAATCGGAATAGAAAGGGAGAAGTTGTATCGTTACATTCATAAAAGTACATGGAGTCCCTGAGCTACGACCATAATGGATCCTGTCCATTAAGGCAAGTTGTAACGGTCTTATCCAGCCAAGCATAAGACGTTTACGACTAATCCAGCCAAGGACGAGACTTTCCAAAAATTAATTGCAGAGATTTCAAATAGGCAGGAAGTTATAACCATGGGGGACTTTTAATATACCAATATTTTGGAGATACTTTTTGCCCAGCATGGACCTTCAGAAAAATTCCGAACTTGTGTTGCTCACAAGTTTCTGTTTTAGAAGCTAAATTTTAAATGGATCAGATACTCTTTGATTTAATCTTAACCAATAGGAAGGACTTAACTGTACTACATTACCACATTCTCATAATATTTTCAACTCTTAGTATGTAATTAACATCAAAAAGAACTTTCCTATGATTTAGGATTCCTAAATGCATATAAGTTAACAAATCTGGTAGTTATAAAAAAGCAACTCTCTGGAAGAGGAAAGTGGAATATTTAAATTTCACATCAATTAGCATGACCCCAGACTTGCTGAGAGTCGGACGTGATATGCACAAAAATGTGAAATCACAGCTGCCAGTTCTTCAACTGGTGTTGGCCTTTGTACGCATCAATTTCTTCCCAAGAACCTACCTAGGAAGTCATATTGTATCATCATAATGTATGTGTGGATCCAATCAGTGTGGTCTTTTGTAACAGATGGAAATTTTCTAAATTATTTTCTAAATTATTATTATTCAAAATATCTCAATAAATCTCTATAAATAGTACAAAATGAAAAAAAAAACTAGTTTAAGTTTGCTATTTTTTCTATCCGTCCGTCCATCCATCCATCCATCTTTTCTTAATCTAACCTTCAAGTCTGAAATTCCATGGTAGTCTTCCTTCCAGCTACTAACCAGGATAAAACCTGCTTAGTTTTTTGACTCCAGACAAAGCCAATCAGATTTTGCCACCTCCTGAATTAGACTGACAAGGCTTATTTTCTTAGCTGTCCAGATAACAATTTACTATTCCATGGCAAGATCATTCCTACATTTTTTGGATTGCAGTACTTCATTAAAAAAACCGTTTTAGAAACATTCATGCTTATTTTCCAAAATGGTTAAAAAGCAGATTATGTAAAACATCACAGTCCCCTCCATCAGCCTGCAAATTATGCAAGAGATTTTTCTGTCTGTTCATTTAACTAGACATTTAAATAATGATGGTGATTTTACTTAATCATCAATGAAATGTGTGTGTGCTAGAAAATGGAAATCTGTTTAGTTCCTGACAGTTTAATTTCCATTACTGAGTTAACTATATATATTCCCTATGATTGAATGACAATGAATGAATCACAATATATGAATCACACAATGAATAGCCCACAACGAAAGGCAGTATATGTTCATGTTCAAAATCAAAGTTTATGTCAATTTTTCTACATAATAGTATGTATTAATCTGAACTACTGGAAATATAATCAGATGCGGGTCTGACACTTTGCATTATTGAGATTTAAATCAAAGAAATATGGGAGCATGAGAATAGGGGAAATCAAAAGTACAATATACAGCAAGACACATTAGAAGTATAATTCACTATTCATTTTTAGGGGTGCTATACAATGTAATGAAACACATACCTAAGGCTTATAGAACCATAGAAAAAG